>CM067366.1:44900665-45253617 GCA_034401795.1 Chaetoderma sp. LZ-2023a
GCATGACACGTGTGTTGAGCTCATTAGTACCCTAGTCTATTTAAGTACCCTTTCTGAAACTGGCCCCTGGGTACCAGAAAAAGATTTAGCGTACACGCACACATGCACGCATGCCCACGAACACACCCACACGACCGCTATGACGTCATACTCAATTATGTCACATGCAGACTGATGGTCACAATCATTAGGCCTATTGAGCTAAAATACTCCGTCATGGACGCAGAAAGGTCCATCAGTTGTATAAATTGTATGTTTTACTATTTAATAAACATTCTTTTGACTAATTTGGAAACTAATTTGACTAGGCGCTGTTTGCCGCCGTAGCACACGCATGTACGCACACGTGCACACACACACACATACACGTGCACGCACGCACGCATACACACACATGCATAAACTAGTGCACACACACACACGCACGCACGCACGCACGCACGCACGCACGCACGCACGAACGCACCACGCAACCACGCACGCAAGCACGCACGCACACATGCATGGACGCGTGCACACACGTGCACCCATACATGTATTAAAATTTGAGACAAAATAGGGTTCAGTAGGTTTTTAGATAGATCTCTGTGTACCCAACCAGAAGCGTACGCACATGCACGCATGACACACACACACCCCTTTTCCCCCACTTTCTAATACTACCATCGCTACTACTACTACTACTACTACTACTACTACTACTATACTACTACTACTACTACTACTACTACTACTACTACTTACTACTACTACTAAAATGTTCATAGTCGCAAGAGCGCTCTGGCATTGACATTGGCAGCCATATGTAAACTGAGATATACATATTTTCCTATTGTAAAATTTCAAATATTCCTCCTCTCGATCTGCAAATGTATATTTGCGTAAGACCCCCATTGAAGCATAACCTGTAGTCTCAGAACAGCCAGTAATAGCGCTGGTTGATTTGTCATCCTGTCCACATTACCAAAGATACAGCTCTCTGTACCCGCAACCCCGCATGCACGTCCGTACACATGTACATGTTGTGTAAAGGTTTGAGTCCAAAATAGGCTTCAGGAGATATCTTTTTAGATGCAACTCTGTGACATCGTCAGCCGTTAACAAGTCAAGACATACCTTTTTTTTTTAATTTATCACTGGAATGTCTGTTTAGTCAATCGATCAAGCCATTCCTATTGTAAATTTTCAAAAATGGCCTCTAGGTCTGCAAATGAATATTCCTGCAGATACTATAGCCGTAGTCTCAGAACAGCCAGTATAGTTCAAAATAAGGTCATGTGACCTACATCACAAAAGCCTGCAGGGCGCTGCACGCAAATCTGATTTGTCGAGAGCCGGTCATGTGACCGGTGACGTCATCTCTCTTTGCATATTAAGGACACAATCAGAATCGAGTATATTTGCAAATAAGATGACGTCACAGGTCACATGACCCACTCTCGACCAATCAGAGTTGCGCGTAGCACACCACACTTCCACTGCTAATATTATTTCCATTCCACGGAAGCATCCAGTTATATTGCATTCACTTAATTATTTGCAATTCAATTGCCTGAATCAAAATGACCACTCGCTGTATTTACCAAATTGGCCAAATGCTATCACTATTTATTGGCACCATCCAGAGAAATCGTTGATTGTCTTATTTAAACATCTACACTGGGTGGAGTTATAAACATTTGTACATCACAATTCCCTACATAGACATGTTCCAAGCCATCTCTCTCACACCCTCACATGGCATCGATGGGGGAGGGGTGCCAGAGTCTCTGAATGTGTGACGGTGTCAAACACACAAACACGCGGATGCACGCACTCACGCACACCACAGGCCACTGACTAGCTACAATATATATTCAACAGGGTCCAGTGTTATAGTCCAGTGAAATTATAAGGCTGGCTATGGCCCTGTTTAACTGTTTGATTGTTGCAAGCCCGACCAAACAATAATTTCACTAACCAATAAAACTGGACCTGTTGAATATTTTTGAAACCAATTTGACTGAAAGTTGCTTAGCCACCAACAATATTCAGTCTGGCGGAGGTGGCACCACCAGCGTGGTTTGGTCCAACTATGCAAGGCTTCTTGCATAGCGTTCTGCCTGCCCTGGTGTCGTCCTGCTGCCAAAAGTTGTAGGGCAGTCTCTTCCCGTGCTTGGTTCGGACCCTGTCCTTGAGACAGGGTTCTGGACTGGCCACTGAGGGAGCCATCTCGTACGGCTCCCTGGCAGTCCTGTCGGGCTCCAGCCTGATGGGCTCTGTCTCTCTGCGGCCACCTTCGGGTGGTCTAGTAGCGGTGGCCGGTCCATCAGGCATGGGAGCCATCCACCAGGACGGCTCATGGTTTCCTCACTAGTGACGACTCTCGGGGTCTGAAGACGAGGAGGCCGAGGAGTATAGATTGCTGCACCTTGAGATGCCACGGGTAGAGAGCATGGAGGTCGATCCTATCCTGGACGGAACCGTCCTCCATCTGTCTAGTTTGGCGCAAGCCAGGGCAGCGGCTCCGCCCAATGGTTGTGGCCACTCCGGTACTGGGCACCCAACCTAAATGGTGATGGGTGTGGCTAGCCAGGCGTGGTACTCACCTATCTCGCCTGGATACGGCGGTCAGGCATGAGGTGCCGTTGGCCCCTGTGTTTGGCCACGGTTCTTCAACCGTTACGGGTCAGCACGGTTTTCCGTGCGGCCCTACTCCATGGACTGGTGTTTTTCATGGGGTGGCGGCAGAACCGAACAGTACCGGAGTTCCTGGCATATCAGCAATGGCTCCTAGATGGGAGGGCCATTGCTGGTAGGGCCAAGAACGCGTCCAACGTGTGATGTGTTCACGGAAGTGTCCTCCTCGGAGACAGAACTGGTCAGAGGCTCTGGCTTGGCTAGCCAGGGTAGGACCCGTCTGTGGTTTCGACCACGGCCGAGGAGGATGCACCACCGTCCATCGGTGGCATCGATTAGGGACGGGATCTTACCCACAGCCCGGATCCAGTCCTATTGGACTGGATCTATGGTTTATGGAGTTGTTGGATGCTAATTATAGCAAACAACACCTGACCAAGGGGCGAGCTTCCTGCGGCCTTCAGGGAGGTGCGGGAGAGGTGTCGTATCCCATGGTGGAATATGAAGATATGGTGTTGTCCCAATGGTCACCGAGGATGACCGCTGGGTGTCCAGAGTGCTGGACCGTGGTACTCACCTATCTCGCTGGTCCGGCGGTCAGGCATGAGGTGCCGTTGGCCCCTGTGTTTGGCCACGGTTCTTCAACCGTTATGGGTCAGCACGGTTTTCCGTTGCGGCCCTACTCCATGGACTGGTGTTTTTCATGGGGTGGCGACAGAACCGTACAGTACCGGAGTTTCCTGGCATATCAGCAATGGCTCCTAGTGGGAGGCCATTGCTGGTAGGGCCTTGAACGGGTCAACGTGTGATGTGTTCACGGGAGTGTCCTCCTCGGAGACAGACTGGTCTGAGGCTCGGCTTGGCTAGCCAGGGTAGACCCGTCTGTGGTTTCGACCGCGGCCGAGAAGGATGCACCCCGTCCATCGGTGGCATCGATTAGGACGGGGATCATGCCCACAGCCCGGATCCAGTCTATTGGACTGGATCTAAGGTTTATGGAGTTGTTGGATGCTAATTATAGCAAACAACTCCTGACCAAGGGCCAGCTTCCTGCGGCCTCTAGGGAGGTGCGGGCGAGGTGGTCGTATCCCAAGGGGGAATTGACAGATATGGTGTTGTCCCAATGGTCACCGAGGATGACCGCTGGGTGCTGGGTGTCCAGATTGCTGGAGCAGGTGGACCCACTCCGGCGCTGGTTGACAAGTCAGGTATACTCATGACGAAGTCCTGTCCCTATGCGATGGGGGGGGGGGGGTGTGAGGGCAGCAATGAGTGCTGTTCCTCATTCTTATCACCTTCTTCAGTCAGTGTGGACTGAAGCGGGGGCAGGCCACCCTGTGCCACCTGTGGCGCTTTCATGTGTCAATGACGGCCTGGTGCTGTCTATGGGACGCATTGGCAAGGATGCAAGCGCGTGTGACGAAGTATAGGTGGTAGATGGTCCTTGACCATATGCGTCCAGCTACTGCCGTTAGGAAGCGTCTTCTTGGGACGCCCCTTACTGGCTCTAGCATCTTTGGTGGCCAAGCGCGGGCCATCTTAGAAGACACGGCCAACATCATGTAGAATCAGTTGGCAGTTAATCTACAGCTGGAGCTAGTGCTTCTACTAGGTCTTTTCAGCCGCCTCCGGCGAATAAGGCCAAGAAGGTTGTGGAGGCCCCTACCCTCCCCAATGTTGCTCCTGATCGCCCGAGAGGCGGGAAGGACAAGAAAAGGGGATGGGTAATGCCCTCTAAGGGCGGAAAGAAGGGAGCGGGATCGTACCTGTAGGATACGAGAGCTCCCTTCGTATCTGCCTGGACCACACCTGTGCGACAGGAACAGCGGTGCCAGTCAGACCGGCCAAGCCAAGACCAAAATGGTTTCTCACTCTCTCCTCGTCAAGAGAGTGGGGAGCGGATAGCGAGCCAGGACACCCGCATTAGGCTGTTGATACGTCTATAGTGGGGGGTGGAAGGCTCATGCATTTCGTCGAGGCTTGGCGAGGTGTTGATGTCAGAGAGTCTGGTCCTGGGATGGTTATCCCAGGGGTACATGCCGGAGTGGTGGGATTTTCCACCACAGAATCTGTCTTTGGCACCCTGTCTGGATGCCCGTACCAAGGGAACCAGACAGGTTAGAAGCCATTCAAAACGAAGTGTCAGGTTTGCTTCTGAATGGGAGCAATAAAACCAGCAAACCGGAACACTCCAGGCTTCTATTCAAACATGTTCCTTGTCCCCATGAGCATAGGGGGATGGAGACCCATACTCAATCTCAGGCCATTAAATTATTTATCCATACGCCTCGGTTTCAGATGGAAACTCCGAGGTCGGTAATGGCAGGATTAAGGAAGGGAATGTGGTGTGTATCGATCGATCTGAAAGATGCATATTTCCACATTCCAATGAACAGGAGTTGTCACAGGTGTCTGAGATTTGCGTTTCAGAATCAAGTGTGGGAGTTTGTAGTCCTCCCATTTGGCCTGTCGACAGCTCCACGGGTTTTCACCCGAGTGGTCCTTGCGGTGACAGCGTTTCTCAGAAAAGAGAACGTGCCGCTTCACACCTACATAGACGATTGGCTGATCAAAGCAGACACATCAGCCTGGTTAGAGGTGGATACTGCTCTGACTCTGAAGTTACTTTCAGATCTAGGCTGGATAGTCAACAAGGAGAAATCCGAGTTGACACCCACTCAACAGTTCGTTTATTTAGGGATGCGATTCGATCTCGAGGAGGGCAGGGTTTACCCGTCAGAGCCCAGAGTGGTGTCTCTGTTAGCCATCCTCAAGAGTTTTCGATTGGGAAACCACATCCAGGCGAGGTTGTTTCTTCAGATGCTGGGCATGATGGTCTCCATGGAGCAGGTAATCCCGTACGCTGCTCTGATGCGAAGACCTATCCAGTTGTATCTGATGTCTCTGTGGAAACAGAGAACAGAACCCCTGTCAAAGCTGGTGCCAGTTTTGCAGCCAATAATGTCGCATCTTGTATGGTGGAAAAAGCGTCAGAATCTCCTAGTTGGGGTTTTGCTGCACCTACCCCACCCCCAGCTGTCTGTGTACATGGATGCATCGCTGGAGGGATGGGGGGCCTGCCTGGGAAAACACCAGGTCTCGGGAACATGGACTCTCCAAGAGAGCCAGCTGCATATCAATCTGTTGGAAAAGATGGCCGTGGAACTGGCATTGGAAAAGTTTCTTCCAAAAGTCTGGGGCAAGGCGATATTGATACGGTTGGACAACTCGACAGTAGTATCATACATAAATCGCGAAGGCGGGACCAAGTCACCCACACTATGTATGAAGGTGTGGCACTTGATTCAATGGTGCAGGAATTACTCGGTTGTTTTGAAAGCAGCTCACATTCCTGGCCGATTGAACATCCTGGCGGATGCTTTGTCTCTGAGACAGAGAATTCTGCCAACAGAATGGTCTCTCAACCCTCCAGTTCTTCACAGGATATTCGAGCATTGGGGCAAACCCAACGTGGACTTGTTCGCCACAAGGGAAAATGCTCAAATCATGACTTATGTCTCGCCGATTCCAGATCCAAATGCCGTCGATACAGACGCTCTGGCGATAAGCTGGAAAGGGATGCACGCTTACACGTACCCACCCACCATTCTTCTGCCGAAGATATTGGTGAAGATCAGGGAGGAACCGTGCCTGGTCCTGCTAATAGCGCCATTTTGGCCCAGCAGGACGTGGTTCACGGATCTTCTAGATCTGCTGGTGGACAATCCAGTGCAGTTACCTGAGATTCCAAACATAATCTCCCAGGCCAAGGGACACTTCCTACATGAGCGCCCCGAAATCTTCAAATTGACTGCGTGGATGTTATCAAACAACGTTCCACGTCAGAAGGCTTTTCTCAACAAGCCGCGAATTTCATCGCAGCTGCAACAAGCTGCGAATTTCATCGCAGCTGCGAGAAGGAGGTCAACCTTCAAGTCATATAACAACAAGGTTAACAGATTTGCAGACTGGTGTGAAGGAAAGGGTATTGATACCTTTCAATCCACTATTCAGCAAATAGCTGACTTTCTCTGTGAACTGTTCTTTTCAGGACTAGCTCCTGTCACAATTGCTGGATACAACTCAGCTTTGGCATCAGTTATCCCTTGTCTAGCCTACAGGGATAGTCCAGAGGTGGCCCAGTTGAATGTGATGGTGAAGGGAATGAGCAATCTCTGACCGAGACAACCAGTAGTCATTCCAGCCTGGAGTCTATCTTTAGTGCTTAATGTTCTGGCCAAGCACCCTTTCGAACCGTTGCGTTCGGCTAGTCTAAATCGTTTGACTCTAAAGGCGGTTTTTCTATTGGCAGCTTCCTCAGCTAGAAGGTGCAGTGAGATTCATGCACTTTCAGCAGAGAGGTACCGATGTATTGTCTCCGGAGAGGGTCTGCGTCTACTGCCAAGAGCAGAATTTATGTCAAAGAATCAATTTTTGAGATATCCCGGCAAACCGATCATTATACCGAAACTAACTAGGTTTCATCGTGATGCCAGTGTCTGGTGCCCAGTCCGTGCTTTGACTAAGTACAAAAGACGGACAGACTCGTTACGGTCGAATGATAGACATCTGTAGATCTGCCATATGAAGCCATATGGCGCCGCATCCATGGATTCTATCTCTCGTTGGGTAGTCGAATGCATTCAGACTACCCATGAGATTGCGACTGGGCACCAGGTGCAATGTGCAAGGGCACACAATGTTAGAGGAATAGCCGCCTCGACTGCCCTTTACAATGGTGTTCCGTTAGTGGACATCATGGCTGTTGCACAATGGCACTGTGAGTCCTCTTTCACGAATTACTATATGAGGGATGTGTCAGACTCCGCCAATCCATTCGCTTTAGCTGTTTTGAAACGATAGTTATACGACTACACTGCTATTCTCCCTTTTTTGGCATTTGTAAAAAACATTTAAGAATCAGACATGGCCGAGCGAGAGGATGTCAATCAGATTGTGTCACTGATAGCCGGACGAGTGAATGGTTGAAGGCTCCACGTCTGAAATACAAATATCATTAGGTAATTCAAGATTGAATTTTTTGTATTATGTCTGTATATCATGTTCATTCATCTTATATATTCATGCTCATTCCCAGGCTAATATATGCAAAGAGCAGTTAACCCTCTTGGCATATTTGTGTTTCAGGCGAGATGCATGTTCGTGAGTTCTCTCCCTGTTCTTAGGAGAAAAAAATAAGGGGGCGGGGGCAGTGATGCGAATGTGATTCGGTTCCGTTAACTTGATGGTCCTTTTAGGTCTCCATTAACCAAGTTTAAGTCTAGCGCTTTCTCCAAGGGGCAAAAGTAGCAATTGATGGCTTGCCCAATCCCACCAGGTTACTGTCTAAATCTGGTGTATATCAGAAGTAGTAGAATGGTGAGTATTGATCGAAGGAGAATGAAGGAAATTTCAATTTCCCTTTCTCCGAGATCTAACAATACTCACCATTCTATTACGGACCCAGCCTCCCAGCCCCACGGAGGCAAGCCATGATATCTCTTGTTTGGTGGCTATGCAAACAATATGAGCTTCATGGTAAACTGGTAGTCCGCGGTTGGAAGCCGAGTACCCGGTTCCAGGAGTCGCTAAAGCTTACTAAGTCTATAGTCCTAAGGCCAGCTATCCAGGCTAGCTTGTATCAGAAGTTATAGAATGGTGAGTATTGTTAGATATCGGAGAAAGGGAAATTGAAATTTCCTTCAGTTGAATATTTTGAAAATTAATTTTTCCGGGAACTGTTCCTTAAGACTGGTGGTTTTTATGACCAGTTTTTTTAACCCTGTTCCACCGTTTTAACTCGAAATACTGAAACACCAAAATCCTTTACAACTTTATAACTATTCTGTTGAATATTTTGAAACTAATTTGATTGGAAACTGTTACTGCCTATGGCAGAAACAGCTTCTTGTAAAATTAGTTTTAAAATACTCAACGGTTCACATGGATGATTGCTGTGAAATTTTAACATTGGGATTCCAGGGTTCAAAGGGTTTAATAACCGTCATCTTTTTAAAACTAATTTTGCTGGGAACTTTAAGACGGCTAGTTTTATCACCAACTGTCTTGAGTCTTTGAACCAGAAAAACCTAAGCACCAAAATCCTTTGCAACGTAATAATTATTTTGTTGAATATTTTGAAACTAATTTGACTGGGCACTGTTGCTGCCTACCGCTTGCTAAACTCCACCCACACCTCGCTCGTGTTGGGATCGATCGATCCCTGAACTCTCTGACTGTCAATTTCCAGAAAACTATACAGATAAGCTATTAAATATTTTGCCTATGGCAGCAACAGCGCCCAGTCAAATTACTTTCAAAATATTCAACAGCGTGTATATTAAAATACAAAGACATACAATTCGTGCAACGTATCGGACTATTAAGCGGTAAAGACGGACTATTTGGAATCGTTCATGACGTCATGATTATTGAGGTGTTCCGCGCGTGGATGCAAG
This sequence comes from Chaetoderma sp. LZ-2023a, assembly GCA_034401795.1. Classification (NCBI taxonomy): domain Eukaryota; kingdom Metazoa; phylum Mollusca; class Caudofoveata; order Chaetodermatida; family Chaetodermatidae; genus Chaetoderma; species Chaetoderma sp. LZ-2023a. The sequence goes on from CM067366.1 coordinate 44,909,743, forward strand.
AATGTGAGTGAGGCAATGGATGAATCCACTTTTAGTTATGCCCCCCCCCCCCCCCCCCCATCTCTAGCTAAGCTCCATCTTACCAATTTCCAGAAAACTATACAGGTAAGCTGTTGAATATTTTGAAACTAACAGCGTCCAGTCAAATTAGTTTCAAGATATTCAACAACATGTTTCTTAAATAGTAAAGACATACAATTTGTATAACAACGCTTAGTCCGTCTTCAATTAAGCATTCGTGACGAACTTAGAGGCGTCATTCATGACGTAATTGAATTGACGCCAGCATACACGTTACGTACTTTATTATGACATGATATAATTGACTGCGAAACTGTAATCTTCCATTGAAGGAACGCCATAATTTGATGCCAGAATAATATGTAACGCGCCATCAGTTAGAGAGAATGTATGGCGTTATAATACCGGTATCGGTATTTTGGTCCATCACGCCGAGAAGTTACGGACTAGTTTCAATCAAACTGTTTATATCGGTTGAGTAATTTATTTAAAACATTTTCCAAGGCAGGTTGTTCTAATCTTATCGACGCCATTCTGAAGAGATTCTGCACATGTAGCCTACTGTTCCTGAATTGCATACCACCGGAAAAGCGTGTTCCCTCATATGCCTAGCTAAACACTTTCGTACGCGCACGCATGCGTACACGCATGAATGCTCAATACGCACATACCCACACACACAGACACTCATGTATCCTTCAAATCGAAAAGTCTGTCACAAAGTGTACGAATAGTATGTTTTTGATGATTTTTCCCCATAGATTACTAGGCATTCTGCCTATGGCAGCAACAGCGCCCACTCAAATTAGTTACACAATATTCAACACCTTAGAATTTAGATTCTAAGAATTCACGTTTCAACGTTTCAAATCGATTCCAACCCACATAAACAGTGGACGTGGCTTAGCTAGAAATGGGCGTAGCATAGTTAACTTAAAATGGAGGGATTCTGTTTTAGCTATTTCCCACCCATCTCCACCCACGCTTTGCCTGTGTTGGAATCAATCGATCCCTACGCTCTCTCATTTTCCAGAAAACTATAAAAGTAAGGTGTTGAATATTTTGAAACTAACAGCACCCAGTCAAATTAGTTTCAAAATATTCACCAGCATGTTTATTAAATAGTAACGACCTACAATTCGTACAACTTGGCGGATATTAAACGTTTACGACGGACTAAATCGAGTTATTCGTCACGTAATTGATTATGAAGCTATGCTACACGTCACGTAGTTGATTATGACGTAATTTGATTGAGTGAGAAACTGGATTCCTCAATTAGATTCCTATTATAACCTCTATTTCAGGTATACGTGACTATGCTATAAGATTCTTTATGAATCTGTATTTCACATTAAATCATATACTTCTCTTACAGCCTGAGTCGGTAAGCTTGCCATGTATCGAGTTTCTCGCTATGTATGTGTGTAATTGTACAATAAACCTTCCGTACATGGAGTGTGTTTTGTTCAGTCCTATTGATTGATGTCATTATGTGGACTATTAGTATTAGATATGCATTTAGTCAAATATTAATGTAAACGCATAAGACTAAGCACGGAAATTGTGCCATGCTACAGTACTATTGCACTGTCTTTATCGTTTTTAAAACATCCGTGCAACAATGTGCAATGTTTGCTGGACTCTGTGCAACAGTTTGTAATACAGTTAGTATAGCTAATGATGCCAGAAGAGGCACCAGCGCAGAGTCTTGGTATTCGCCAAGTGGGAGTGGGGGGGGGGGGGGGGGGGGTTGCAGCAAATATAAGTCAAGGAGAGGACGTCATTGCATAGATTTGTTACGCGGGCTGCTAGGTGACCTCAAGAAAACAGGACTATCAGATCAAGAATGGACCTGAGGAAGCTAAAGATTTTGGCCTGAGGACAAGACACAGTGGTCAAAAGCGAAGACGGGCTGAATGCAACTGCAGGAGGTTACCATACTAAGTTGCAACTGCAGAATACAGGAATCATACAAAACTCATCAACTTCAAAATCCGGTATACCCAGCGATATCATGAGTAAAATTTGCTACTTACTTTGACCTGTTATTTCTGAAATGGAGGAATCCAATTTAAGCTATGCCTCGCCCATTTCTAGCTAAGCCTCGCCCATTTCTAGCTAAACTCTGCCCATGATTTGTGAGAGTTGAGTCGATTTAAATACTTTGAATCCTGAATTCCCAGAATCTCAATTCCATGGAAACTATACAGCTACCTTGTTGAATATTTTAAAGCGTCCAGTCAAATTAGTTTCAGAATACTTAACAGAATGTAGACACAAAATTGGTTCACCTGAGGGGCTTTTTAAAAAAGTTCATGACGGACTTAGATACGTAATTCATTACGCATTTTGATTGCGACGTCAGCCGACGTCATATATTTGAGTGACAGATTGGATTCGTCCATTTGCTGCCTACTTTTTATTTTGACATGACATATCCAAAATTAAGATAGCATAAGCCCAATAAAACTTTGCCATTTCCATGAGGAGAACCAGGAAACGTGGTTTATACCATCATTTATTGATATAAAGCGATTGTTTCGTTACTGGACATATTCTTTCGCCACATTCAAAATATTACTTTTGAAATTAGTATCATATTTTTACAAATTTTTGCCATAAGTAAATAAATTGTTTGGTTTAGCATCCTTGTTCGATATTATAATTCGGTCTCAATGCGCGCGTGCATGCATGCGTGTGTGTGGGCATGCGTGTGTGCACCCACCAATGTGTGCGTGAATGCGTGCGCATGTGCATGAATGCGTGCGTGTGTGCGTGTATGGCTTTTCCCCTTGTTGACCTGTAAGATGTGTAACAGTTTAGAAAACACCGAAATGATTTGCTCGATTTGCATGAAGATATTTCATATGAATATTTTATTGATGTATACAGAATTGTTTCTGTAGGCAATTACAGCAACGCTAGGACTAAAAACGTAAGCAAAACTATTTCTTTCTCCGGCCGCAGACAGCAGACATGTTACGTAATACGATATTATTTTAAGCATCTGAGTCGATGGTCTACAGACTACACACATAAATATCGCGAACAGTAAGCGTGCTTAATCACATGAAAGACTTATCTTAACTACTCTCGGAAAGCGTGATACTGTTCACAAATCTGATGACTTTAAAACAAATATTTTACTCCCAACTGTTGATAAATTTCTGAATGAGTTGCAAAGACGATTTTCTGGTGAGCAATAGCTGTTGATCCATCTTCAAAAGAGTTCTTAGACGTAAAGATGAGGTAATCAAACCCATAGCTTAAGTTCCACTCCACAAATTTACTGAACGTTGCTCTCAAATTTGCTCAACTGGGAGGTGTAAATTGCAGTCAACCCTGTATTACGAGATCACCACCAGTGGGACCTGAATGAAGTATAGTCTCTTAAAGGGACGCTAATCTCATCTCAAATGTTGTATTGTACCGATAGATTATGGTTTATAGATTCCATATCGTTCATATCCTGTCACATTCTCTTATCTGTATCATAATTATCAGCCTTGTAATATCTCGTAAATGTGGTACAGTGTCGCCACCATTTTGTCTCCTCAAGCGATAGCGTGTGATGTCATGTAAGTGCCAATGCATTACATTCTTTATTATGTAATACTCCTCCTGTTAAATATTTTGAAACGAATTTGATTGGAAGTTGTTGCTGCCTAGGGCAGCAACAGCCTCCAGTAAAATTAATTTCAAAGTATTCAACGGTTTACATGTATGTGTAGCTCGCGGGGTAGTGTCGGGCCGTTCCGGTGTCTGGTGTCGACTCGCCGCGCCGCAAGTGCACGACGAATGATGATGCTGCTTAGCTTCCGGTCTCGGGGTGACGGATCAAGTACGATACTGCCCTACGTGTAACAAAGACCGGCTCCTAAGGCCGGTGGAACTCAATTGTTCTGGTGGGGCTGTGCGACCATCGTCGTGAACATTAAACACTACAGTCTCATCCCAAGAGTTTGTGTCACCAGTATGCCTGTCCATAGCAATTTTGTGATCTATGGACTTACAAGATTTGATTTAGTGACCTAATTAACATACGTCTATACACTATTTTTACCTAAACAGACCGTCAAGTATGCTAGATAAATATATTGAGCATACGAAAATACAAGACATAGAGACAGCCTGATGAACTTATAAACGTGGGGCTCCCGGAGGTACCACACAGACTCGTAGGTCCGCAGAGGTATCCCCGTAAAGGAGGCTCCCGTACACGAGATAACTAATTAACTTAAAATAAATTATTATACCTTTAAGCTGAAAGGAAAGAAAATTATCTTTGTAGTGTCGGAAAATCATGTGCCTCACGCGGACACTACTCCTAGTGCTAGTTTGGGTGAGGAGTATTATCCTCGCGTGGGCCGTCGTTACCGAATCCTTGCGAGAGGCAAGTGCCTTGCGCGGCCTCTGTCACAGGAAAATGTCGCAATCGCTTAAAGCGGCAAAAGAGTATTGGCCGAAAAGGCCCCACTCTAATATTCAACCAAAATGCTGTAAAGAAAAGACCATACCTAGTGAAATTATGACTATAAGGTTGCGTGCTGTTTTACGCGAAGACGGGAAGAGCGATTCCCGAAGGATTCCCACGTCACCGTCTTACGTAATTCTCAATATGCTGAATTAGTAGTTGCCGCTTTTATTTATGCGTGCCTTCTTCTATGCCTAACATAATATTTAATTTTCTGAGACAAGAACTATTTTAGGCCGCAAATGGCTGGCGTCTACCTAGCTTTTAGATACGGCTGTCATTGAGAATGGCTGCCCTAAGACATCAATACTGAACACAGCGTGCATACATGTTACTTTGCAAAACCTCCGAACTGGGTAAGAATCCGGACATCTCGCTCCGTAACCACATAAAACGTCACATCGTTATGGTGGGGTAACAGAGACGAATACCCACCGTGAATGGCCTTCCCGTGAGGGCGTGGCAGATCTTAATATCATGCCCAGACATTCTTATCGAATTCGGTCGGGATGTGCATCTCGCTCGTCACCAGGTCCTACGGAACTAACTTTTTAACCTGGCGTTAGGTTGAAACACAAGTTGCCCAGTTATGCACTGCGGTGCGGGAGGATTGTTCAGCAGATTAAAGAAAATAATAATTAAGATGTTTTAGCAGTGCTTCTGCATTTCCAGAGGTAAATATGGACTATCAGTTGGCTGTTAAATTATTCATTTTTATCCATTTAATTTTTTTTTTTTTGTTCACTCAATTTTTTTAGCCATTCAGTTGTGTAAACAGGACTGGATAAAAAAAACCTGAATCAACAAAAAAATGAAATTAATTAGCCAAAAATAGAGTAATTTAACAGCCAACTGAAGGGCATCGGAAAGCATCTAGAAAATTAAAAATAGTATTAAACTGTAATACAATCATGAACCATCTGACTCCTAAAACATCAGAAAAGTCTCAAAAGAAAAGAAACACTCTTTAATAAGAATACTAGTGAAACACTATATAATGGACAAATAAGACAATAGGATCCCCCACCCCACGCCACCCACCCCTCGGCTTACTACAGGGAGGCACATGTGGTTATATGGTCATACTGTCATAGGGTTATCTCGTACAGATTGCAGAGCGGGTCGCTTAGGCTGGGTACGAAACGACCCGGTCTGAATTGATCCACAACACGCATGCACGCCACTAAGAGATAGCTCACTCGCGTTATTCTGAGAGCGTGGGGAATGGCAGAATAACGATGTAATTATCGATAATTTAGGTAATCCTTAATACGGGACCCTTTCCGGCCATCTTGCTGTGAATCAACACCAGAATTCGTTGGGAGTCACAAATCTTTTTACAGATTTGAAATCGGTTCAGTGTCGGCGGAGATATCAGTGGATGAAAATTTGACTGAAATATTCTTCAAAGTTTGTTTAGAACGCCGCCGTGCACCTGTTGGTAGCATGACGTCATAAACACGTGATCGTCATACGCTATCTCCGTATGAAGTGCGCGATGATTGGCTGAGCTCTGCTATGGTAACTACTGATTGGTCACCATGCAGTATAAAAGGACGTGCTCTGGCGACATTCTTCAGTCACCATTTTTGTGAATGGAATCTGGAATCAGGGACTCGATAGACGCCAACCAAACATTCTTCAGTCGGGCCGAGGGTCCCTCTGAGCAAGGTACATTATCTGTGCCTACTTTATAGAGCTCACGTTCTGTCAATCTACACCAACGCAGCTTACTTCAGTTCCTGTGCTGGTTTCGAGAACCACTCCTGCCACAGTGTACCGCTCAATATTTAAGGCAAGGGTGGGCTTAATAAAAAAAAAGGAAGACTTCCACCTGCCAACTTCTGGGAACTTCTAGAAGTCTACGCGCCGTTTTGGCCACTAACATCCAAAACGTTATGTGAGATGAGTGGCCTGTACTGATGTCTCGCCGAACCTGCCGTACCACGCCGACCAGTGGCACATATCTAGTGCATCATGTTTTAGCTTTCGTGCAGCCATTGCGAACATTGCCTTCTGGCATCACAATTGAACTAGGTAACCCAGGTCGTCTTGTGCCATAAACCTATCATCCAGCCTCTAGCAAGTGGGGGCAATTTCATTTTAACTCCTAGTTTCATGTGAATTCGCCCAGCCATAAATTTAGACTGTGAAAATAACCTTGCGCTTAGTTGGTGCCAGTGATTAGGACGCGCCAACTGTTATATATTCACTCGATTCAGGAGTTCTGTAGTGCAAATAGTCTGCCTGAGTACGGGACGGGCAGACCGGATACATTCCAAGCATGCCCCCCTGGGTAGAACAGTACGCGTGCATAGAGCCATATGAGAAAGGTTCTAAAAATGACAAAGTCTGTGAGATCGCCTAGTGCGCATGCGCAGGTGTCAGAGATTGCCTACCAATGCGCGTTAGCGTTGGAGAGAATGGCATCATATTTTGTATCGAGTTGGTACATATAATTCCTTTAAACTGTACTCTGCTCTTCGTTCTTCGTATAAATCATGATCAGAATGAAGCGAGTATAACAAATCTGTTTACCATTTTAAAATTGGTCCAGAAATGGCCGCGTTATAATGTGTAAACCTTCAAATTCCACTCAAAATAGTTCTCTAAAAGCCATAAGCGTGTATATGTACTTAGTGAAAGAGGAGGATAGCATATCACGTGATCACTTTCCCTGCCTCTGAAGCTCGCGTGCTTATTGGTTGTGGCACTCCAGCTGTGACGTCACAAGTAGTATAAAAGGAGCTGGAAAATTGGAATCGAGAGCAGTCAGGATAGTGAGGTGGTGGTGAGGTGCCTGGTCTGAGATAAGCGAGTCATGGGTAACCGCTTACTTGTAAAGTCAGGCTCCCTATAGCCTACTACGGTGCCTCTCGGTTTTGAGCACTCGTCTCTGGGGCACTAGCCACCACATCCGCATTGCAAGTTTTTGTACACTCCCGGGAAGATATCAAGTGGGTGCAATAACTAAATTTAAGTGACGGCAACCCCCATTACTAACACCGCAGAGGGACCTTCTTATGAATGGGTCTGTTGGCCCTGATGTAACACTCATCAAAGTATTAGGGCGAGTGATGCTCTCGTTGGATAACTTGCCAGATCTACCATACCATGTCAAAGAGCGGTAGACAACAAACCCGCACATGTGTCGTGCACAGTTTTAGACATTTCTACCACAGTCCGGGGCATTGCCTGATGCACCGCACGAGCTATGCAGTGTATCTCGTCCTGTGAACTGCCAGGATTCGTCCGCATCTTATAATTTTCAACTGTAGCCCTTCATACCTATAGGGCAGCTACAAACTTCCGCACCAGTGCGGAACTTTCTAAACACCATTTAAATTAATTACTGTGTGAATAAATGTGACAAACTACTATCCATCTGCATCCACAACAGTTCTTCTTTGCCGTCCCTGAGAGTGAGCCACATCAGACAGTTCGCCTGCAGATTTTCCTAGCAGCTAACGTCTGCATTGTGCCGTCTCACGTTCCCAATATATGACGCTTCAACTACAGTGATTCCAGAACTTTTCCCATACTGATGACTAATAGGTACTCCGTTATTGTATTAATGTATTAATTTCTTTATCAGGTACTGATGACTAACAGGTACCGCACGGTCATCTGAGACCGCATTTTTATAGTTTACACATTTTAACTGTATATATTTATTCTTATTTTGTGCCGATGACTAACAGGCACCGTCAAGGTCGTGTGACCACATTTTACTGTACTGTGATAGTTAGTTACATGGCAGTAGCCATTCTAGTTATATGTTTTGCTTATTTTATACAAAAACATTGGAACCGCAGTTCACTAGGCTACACTATACAGCAACATCAGCCGCAACACCTTGTTCCCCAACAGCGTCAATTTTTCACTGAGGTCCCTGTTCATGTTCGCATTACGCGAACCTGACATGCGGCCAATTAAACCTGGACTATTTTAGTTCAATAGGAAAGGTTTATAGTAGTAAGGGACGATTACTCTTTAGGAGACATTTTGTGTAAGTCTCTTTTCCGGGAGTAGCGGATATGTAACACCGCACACTGGCTAGGTTGTATAAATTGGCCATATACCATAAGGCCTATTCTTATGAATATAAGAGTAATTGTCTCCGTCTACGCTCCTCCAGCCTCCGGGCGTAATAATTGTTTGGACTTCCCTCCACCACGTTGATTAGAGCTGACTTTGAAACTATCAAGGTTTCAGTGTGGTTAGAATCAGTGTCGATGACCACAAACTGATAGGATAAGATCTAGCAGAAAGACTGCATAAATAAAGGATCAACCACTAATTCAGTATCTTTTGACTTACATAAGGTGACGGTGTTGCATTCAACAGAAATCATCCACCCCATCTTCATGTAATACAGCGTGCATCAAAATAACGTATAATTTCACTAGGTTTTTAGGACTCTTTTTACATAGCATAGTTTGAACAGGAGTGGCCCTTTTTGCCATCTCTCTTCCTCCGCTTCAGCATTGTAGGCATTTTCCTGTGACGGAGGCCCACGTGAGGCACTTTCCTCTCGCAACAAATAATGTTTGTGTTAGGGGTTAATTTAGTTTACATTAAACTTGCTAAGTAGCCGCATAAGGACACTCCTTTGTGGGATGCCTCACTGATTATATCAATCAGAGATCGGTGAGGTACCTCTGATGAGGACCATGTTAAACGATTCATCAACTCGACCATATGTACTTGACTTCTCTCTTGTAACAGCAAACGAGTACCATTGTTTGTTTTTTACATTATAACTAATTATGCATTTAATCCTGTCTTGGCTCTAAATGGAGCAAATGGACTGCCACACCGGTGACACAAATAGCCGGGATGAGACGGTGTGGTTTAACTTCCGCGACAATGGTCGCATGGCCCCTCTGGAACGTGAACATTCCACCAGCTCACGAAGTCGGTCTTTGTACAATCCGGAGATGCACAACACTGGATCCACAACCCCGAGATCTGCATCTAACCAGCAGGCTCTCCCCAATGTACTGTGTACTTGCTGTGCCACGAAGAGAGAGTATCCGGTGGACCAGCACGCACCCCCGGAGGCTACAGTTCTGCCAACAGACGCTGACATCGAGCCTCACCAATTGGCCGATTCACCACTTCAACAATCCGGCCTTCGCTAGTTCACCTATTCGGCCATTCACCAACCTTCTGATGTGGCCAGACACCAAATGGCCAGATGTGGCCTGAATGTGCTGATGACTAACAGGCGCCTACATGGAGTGGCCAAATGTGGCCTGAATGTGCTGATGACTAACAGGCGCCACCAAGGACTGTTTCTGTGAGAATAGACATTGCACCAATGACTAATAGGCGCCATTTTCCTGTATTATGGTTATATTATTTTCAATAAGCGCCGATTACAAGTAGGCGCAATAGGTCAGTCTGACCTCATTATATTGTATAACCTTGTGATATGACAAGTGCCGTTTTTAGAAAGTTACCTTATTTTTATATATTCTTTAAACGTGCAGTCATTAAAGCGTACACTAAATAGCTACACTATTACAATTTTCTTAAAATACAGCAACACTTCACTAGAGTCGTCTCTCACGCCATAATGGGCCGAGATACAGCGACTAATCCTAACGAGTATTAAGCTCAGATATTTTGTTAGGATAGAGTAGATAGGGACGACTGCTCAAATTATGGAGAGTTGTTTATTGTAAAGCCTCTGTACCAGTCCTGCTGCTACGCTACACAAGCCAACAGGCATTTCCATAATTGGCCACCAACTTTACGGCCTTCTAAATTCCTAGAGCGCCTGTCTCTTTCTATGCCTCTTTGTCCTCTGGCCACCCAAATGTCTCCCCTCTGCCGGTTTGGTTAACACCGAACCGGGAAATCACAGAGGTTTCCCGATGGTGGGAATCAAATTGGTGATGTTGAGACACACTCCCCCAGTACCCTCACCATTACCCTTAGCTAGTCTTTAAGCCATAAGTTGAATTCACTGCACCAACATTAAGTATAGTAGGTACGTCCTAGCAGTGGACTTCAAAGGCAATTACGTAACCCTAAATGCAGCTAAACGTTAGCTCCTGGGTGCCAATCTCATAAGGTTCAATCCCGCCATGCTTGGCGTGGGCTGAGGTGGTTTGCAGATGGATTCCATGGCGACTGGGAGAAGCCAATCAGCTCTCCACGCCTTCTAAGGAAGGTCGTCAATGTCCGCTACCCACCTCTTCACCCTTCGCCATAACTAGATGTTTCTTTCTCAATGAATTTGTGTGTTATCTGTCCATGTTTTGTTTTATGTGGTTGTGTTGACACATGGCTAGGAGTCGCTTATCGACTCTGAGACCCGTCGACTGGCAACATGTACACACCGTCAGCCTCAGGGAGTGGTCCAATGGGTATGTGCAAAGAAAGGCTACCCGAGCTCATCCGCCAGGAGGACATACTCCCCTAAGTGAACGTAGGCATAAGCCATTTATATATGTCTGGACCTAATAACTAAAGGATAGCCTAGCTCCTCAGGGAGGACCACTAAAATAATGTTGCATCGACTAAACCAGCCAGAAGTTTAGGAGATGACGGTGTTGCCTTCTGTTGAAACCGGTGCCCCGCCTCCACATAATACATCTTGCACCCCACACCTAAATAAGTATATATACACATATCATTTAGCCAAATTAGCATTGATCTTAATGGGAGTGCGACTTCTGCCGTAACTCTGCCTCCGCTTCGGCATTGTAGGCATTTTTCTATGACAGAGGTCCGCGCGAGGCACTTTGCTATCGCAAAACCCAATTATTGGTCTGCTTGAGGTTTATATCAAATTAATTAAGCCGCGCTAGGGATGCCTCCTTTACAGGGGTACCTTTCATATATATATAGGTTAGGTATCTTTGGCGAGACATGACATAAACGGCCATTACGCCACTTTATTCTTATTAGCAGTTAACAACATTCACTTGTTAATATAGTCTATTACACCTAGAATTTAGGCAAGTAACCAACTAAAAATGGACACAGTGCCATTCGCCACAGGTGGCAATGGTCGCACGGCCTCACTGGAACGATGTGATTCCACCGAACTTAGAGGTCGGTCTTTGTGGTTGCTGGTAACACGTGAGCCTCTCTCTCTGAGGCGAGTTAGCCAGACTCATCATCGGGCCGACGAGCCATCGTTGCATTCCAAGGAGTAACTCATGCGTGATGCCGGAGCTACAATATTCCATACAAAGAATAACTTAAAATAACTAGTTTTTCACGTGAGGTTGAGGGACACTGAATGTCCACTCACCACTACAGTTTGTCATCACTCATCATCAGAAAACTCAAACAAAAAAGGAACCCATTACTAAACAATAATACTGAAAAAATATAATAGACAATAAGACGGACATTGTAAGTCTGTAATGGAATTTCCATTCCATTAGTGTTCATCTTCTGAGGGGGATCCAGAAATTATTGAAGGGGCGACCCTTGGGGTAGGCCTGGGAGGCCAAAGAGGGGTGGTGGGTTTTGGGGCAGGGGTGCTCCCACCAAGAAATTTTGTGAATTTCAAACTGCTAAGATGCGATTTCCAGCCTTCTGAGTGGAAATATTGATTTTTATTTTACCTATTATTTAGAACTTTCTTGGAGATAATCAAGCCGTCAAATGAAAAAGTAGTATTTATGGTAAGACAGATAATAAGATTGTGAACATGGATTAACCTATCACTCTATTCACCTTATGCAGTTTCTCTCTTCACAAGCGAAAATAGATCTAGGGGCATCATGTCCAGACAGCTATACTCGTTCGTAAAAATAGAGACTGCATTAAACACATTATTCACTCAAAATTGGGGGCTCATCAAGATCTAGGGCTGGTGGCAAATGCCCCTGCTGCCCCTATTATAATCCGCTACTGCCTTAAAGTCCCTCGATCGAGATTGATCCACCAAGGCAGAGGTGGTCCACACCCATGAGTCCTCCGGGGCAACTCTTGGGTATCTGTTCTGGTCTCAGAGCCACCGACGCCATCCCTTTGATGCGAGGTTGGGGTTCTCCCACAAACATTTTCTGACCGGACTGGTCAGCCATCTCCTTGGAGATGTGCAGGTCTGGCCAGACATTTCTGACACAACAGTGTGCCTGAGATTGACACCGCAAGAGGGCTGGTTCTTCCCCGGCCGTCGATATGTTGGACTTATCTCAGCTGTCCACAGGCAGAAGATCAGGGCTTTTAGCAGCCATTCCTCTTCCAATATCCATAGCGATCTACTTCAGATGTTTTCCTTCCTTTCTTGATTTCTTTTCTCTCTTTAGTTCAAACTAAGGAGTGTCGCACTGATGTGCACGTTCATTCAGGTAGAAGCGGTTTGAGCAGCAGAAGCAATCAGAGGTGTGGCGACGACGGTAGTTGGGATGCAGAGAAGGCGGGGTAGTTCCTGTGGTGATGTTTTCCGTCGTGGATGTTCCTATTGAGGTGGCATTAGCAGTGGTTCTGGTGGCTGGAACTTAAGTGGCGGTGGCTCTGTTCTGCAAAAAGAGGGGTCTGTTTGGGGGGGATCATGCGGGGAACAGGAAGTGTGTGCCGAAACGGTCTATGCGAAATGGGAGGAAAGGGCCGCAGGTTGCTCTCTTTACCACAGGTGGCTTTCGGTCTCACCTGGCTGCATTCGAGCTAAGATCTTTTTAAGCATCTCTCTCTCTCTCTCTCTCTCTCTCTCTCTCTCTCTCTCTCTCTCTCTCTCTCTCAGGTTCAGGTTTTTAATCCAAGCAAAGTGTTGCTTGCCACCCTTCTGAAGAAGCAGGAGATTCGTCCTCGGAATGTCGGGATCAGCTTTACTCAGCTATAGTGGGTAAATACCCTTATCATGTCCGAAGACATTAAAGGGAAGTCCATCCTTTTGTTCAACTTGCGTTATTTGGAAGAGTGGTGTAGGTGAATCCACACCACAGAAATCAAGGTTGTCCCATTGCCCTGCGTACTTTGCCGGCCTGTCTACATGGTGATGTGTGGGATACTTAGCAGCCAGGAGAGACAACGTAAACAGTGATCATCTTTGTTAGTGACATTGACCACAGCATGCTTTCGCTTGACCGAAGCAGGGAGATCGATGTAGGATCCTCCATGTTATGGTTGATATCTGGCAATGTTGAGGTACAGTGCATCAACCTGGTATACTGCCCAGTGTTCCAACGCTCCAGTATAGTATAAGCATAATGATCAATTCTTTGAAACTCCATTAGCGATGCCGATGTTGTTTAGCTACTGACTATTCCTGTCAATGGTTCAAGATCCTATTACTTCTTAGAAGTTAACCCGTATCTACATTCTGGCCAAATTCGCATTTCTAAACAACAGCTAGTTGACATATAAGACTTCGTCTTTACATTATTCTTCTCGTTATTACTTTTGTTATTATTACCATTCACAGCCTTGTGGGAATTCATATTATTCATTTTAAAATAAATTCTATTAATTTTTAACAACGCATTGTCATTTCGTCTGAAAGGACGACAATCTCATTCTCATTCCCTCACTGTACGTATTCTCTTTAGTGTGCATTTTCAACACGCACTCATGGAACTCGTTATTGCCATCATGCATATTATCAACAACCAGTGTTTGCCTGCGCTGAGTGAGCGTGCTACTGAAGGGAGATAACCCTTATTGAAGATCGAGATATTAACTAAATACATCCATAGTTGCTCTCCTTGTACTATTACATGTCAATTTTCCTACAATCACGTGTTCACATCTTATCAATCCAGGGAGATAACTCTTCGAAGTCTTACGGCATTGTTACAGCCAAGGCGTAGCCATATATTAATCTGATTGGCGCTTATATGGTGTATCCTATTCTACTGTTACATTATTACACCAACACCAGCAACATTCATAAACAAGAACCACAACGACACATTGGGTGATCTATCCTTCTGATAAGTGGTCTCTCATCTAGTCAAGCGGTATTATTCTCCAGGTTATTCTGAGTGGCTTTTACATACTGGTCTCTGAATTATATTACCTTGTAAGACATGCGCTAAAGCACACTACCAGAAAGCAGCGGTCTGTTACAATTTGGTGAGAGGCGTGTTCATTCTCTAATACTTGAGAATCAACCTTTTCATATGAACACTCAGCATAACATCGAATATTCATTAGTAGTCATAATCTAGAAAATGAATATGCCATCAAGTACTCAACTGACCACTCAGGAAATAGAACATCCCAGTGATAACCATATGGAAAGAGATACTACCCAGACTAAATCTGATAATGGTGGTGGAAATAACAGTACAATACACCATAATGCATTACCCGACACTAACCCAGGTCCATCACATGTTCTCACTATTGCTGGTTGTGGAGAACAGTCAGGCATGCATTAGTCATGGTCAGGGCGTAAACCATGGCCCAGTCCATGAGCATGCACGGGATACAAGTGCACATATGACTAACGAGGAATCCGGGAGATGGGCTCAGCTGGTCATTGATGGTGAGTTGGCTACTCACCACCAAGCTGTCTCCTATAACATCTGGGATACAAATTCTAAAACCCACCAGCTGGTTCCACCTCCTGGAAGCTTTCCAAGAGTTAGTTGGAATATGAACGAGCGATATGCAGCAGGTGTACCACAGCCAACACGGAATAATAATAATAATAATAATAATAATAATAATAATAATAATAATAATAATAATAATAATAGATCATGCTGCTCACATCGAATGCAGCAGATACATCCAGCCACCTATGATGGGAAGTGTGGATGGCGTGACTATTTAGTGCAATTTGAAATAGTTACTGAAATCTATCAGTGGGATAATGCTACAAAAGCAATGGAACTGGCAATTAATCTTAGAGGCCAAGCACAAGAAGTGCATAGTGACCTCCCAGATTGTAACCGGCGTAATTATGGACAGCTGGGTGCAGCTCTTGCATCCAGTTTTGAGCCAGACAATTAGTCTGAAATGTTCCGAGCTCAATTGAAAGGCAGGCTAAGGAAGGGAGATGAGCCTCTGCCTGAACTAGCTCACTCCTTAAAATGGGTAATATGAACAGCTTATCCTACAGCATCTTGTGAAACACGGGATAAACTTGCTCGTGATACTTTTATAGACTCACTGAATGATGTTGAATTATAATGGGCTGTACACCAGAGCAAGGCAGGAACAGTAGAGGAGGCTGTTAGGATAGCCGTTGAGTGTGAAGCTTTCCATAATGGCAGAGGGTGGTGTATGATTGAAAAGAGGGGTGATTGAGCACAACGAGAGGAACCAGTTGCTAAGCTAGAAAGTTTGCACGAACATGGTGTGTCTAAAAACATGAGTCTATATAACACAAATGGTGAAAGAATACCAGGATCCTGACCATTACAAATCTAAATGCAGAAAATGATCTGAGAGTTATTGTTCCCATGTCTATCACCATCTGCTCTTCTGGAAAACTCGCGATTTTCACATCTAGCCTGAACAGCATTACTGTTGGTAGAACAAGTACCGCTTCTTTCCAAAGGGGCCTGTGTCGCTCACGTGGAGTCATTGGCGTCTGGCACAAACAAACAAAATGAGAATACCACTGTAGAAATTTAGCAATCAAATTTCTGTGAAGAAAGTTTAGCCAAGTTTTATTAAAATGGGTCCAGTGGTTAATAATTAAGTCTTATCTTTTTCTCAGAAATTTGCAGAAAGTACAAGATGTCTGTCAAAAACGTTAATTTTGATTGATTCATGGCGGACATGTTTTTTGACATATCAACTTTCCTGAGACAAATTTTAATGGCGTTTCAGCCCTAATCATATCAGCCAAATTTTGGCCCAATCCGTTCAGTGGTTCTGGAGAAGTAGTTTTCGCGAAAACTAGGCCATCCAACATGGCCACTGAACCATTTAGCAAATTAAGTTCCCTTGAACAAACTTGTTTCAGCTCTTGCCCTAGATCATATTTCATGAGGTCTGCATCGATCCCCCAAGCAGTTTCAGAGAAGATTTTTAAAGACGTTTCTGATCGTCAGACAAAATCCAAGATGGCCGCCAGCCAAATTGGCCGATCATTTTCCTTTGAACAAATTTCTATTCCTATTCCCTAAGGATGCCTCCTGTCAAATATGCTTGAAATCGGCCCAGTGGTTTTCAAGAAACATTTTAAATTTCCCATTGCTTTAGTACAGGAGTTTTTGTTAGGAAAAAGATCCAAGATGGCTGACAAACCGCTTATCCAACAGTTTTGAAAATTGCAAATACAGAATACCTAAAAACCTATATGAAACCAATTTCAGCTTCAAAATCCATCAAACAAAAATATCAAATACTGCCGCCAAACACTACATTTTGATTGGTCGATGGTGGTCATGTTTTTATGCATCAACTTCCATTGAACAAACTTAGTCCCCAATAATATCTGCCAAATTTCAGCTCGATCCGGTCGGTGGTTCTGTAGAAGTCATTTTTGTGGAAACTAGGTCATCCAAGATGACCGCCAAGCTATTTGGCCAATCAAATTCCATTGAACAAACTTTTTTCAGTTAGTCACCTAGATTATATTTCATGAGTTTTGAATCAATGCCCCCAACCAGTTTCGGAGAAGATTTTTAAAGACATTTCTCAAAATAGGCCAAACTCCAATATGGCCACCAGCCAAATTAGCTGATCGGCTTTGTTTGAACAAACTTGAATCCCTATGCCGTATGGATGGTTCCAGGTAAATATACTTGACATTGGCCCAGTGGTTTTCGAGAAGCCATTTTAATTTTCCCATTGCTTTAGTATGGGAGTTTCGGTGGGAAAACGATCCAAGATGGACGCCAAACCGTTTATCTGACAGCTTCGAAAGTGGCAAATTTTAAATCAGCATGCTCAACAATATATATATATATATATATATATATATATATATATATATATATATATATATATATATATATATATATATATATATATATATATATATATATATATATATATATATATAAAACCAATTTCGGCTTCAAAATCCATCACGTAAAAAAATTCAAAATGGCCACCAAATGCACTACATTTTGATTGGCCAACCGCAGCCAGGTTTTTTGACAGATCAATTTCCCTTGAACAAACTTTAATAGCCCTTCTTAGTCCCTAATCATATTTCCCAAATTTGGGCCTGGTCCCTTTAGTGGTTCTGGAGAAGTCGTTTCAGGAAAACTAGGTCATCCAAGATGGCCGCCAAACTATTTGATCAAGCAAGTCCTCTTGAACAAACTTGGCTTATCTCTTGCCCTAGATGACGTTTCATGAGTTTTGAATCGATTCCCCAAGTGGTTTTGGAGAAGATTTTTAAAAACGTTTCCTAAAATTGGCCAAAATCCAAGATGGCCACTGGCCACATTGGCTGATCGGGTTCGTTTCAACAAAATTTGATCCTTATACCCTAAGGATGCTTCCTGCCAAATATAATTTAAATTGGCCTAGTAGTTCTCAAGAAGACATTTAAAATTTCCCATTGCTTTAGTATGGGAGCCTTTGGCGGGAAAATAATCGAAGATGGCCACCAAACCATTTATTGGAGAGTTTCGAAAATAGCAAATTTGAGCTCAGAATACCCAAAAAATATATATAACACCAATTTCAGCCTCAAAATTCATCAAATAAAAAAAATCCAATATTGGCGCCAAACACTACATTTTGATTGGCCCACGGCGGCCATTTTTTTATGGATCAACTTCCCTTGAACAAACTTTAATGGCTCTTAGTCCCTAATCATAGCTCCCAAATTTCAGTCCGATCCCTTCAGCGGTTCTGGAGAAGTCATTTTCAGAAAAACTAGGTCATCTAAGGGGGCCGCCAAACCATTAAGTTATTCACATTCTCTTGAACAAACTTGGCTTAGCATCATGCCCTAGATGATGTTTCATGAGTTTTGAATTGATTCCCCAAGTAGTTTCGGAGATTCTTAAAGCTGTTTCTTAAAATCGGCCAAAATCCAAGATGGCCATCGGCAATATTGGCTGATCAGCTTCATTTGAACAAACTTGAATCCCTATGCCCTAAGGATGCTTCCTGCCAAATATAATTTAAATAGGCTCAGTGGTTCTTGAGACGTTTAAAGGAAAAGTTGACTGACGACAGACGGACAATGGATGGTCGCCATGGCATAAGCTCACTTGAACTTTCAGGCCAGGTGAGCTAATAATATCAAGCCAGCTGGAGAGCAAAATGCCTTCCTTATTCAGGATTAGCCTGAATGATAGGTTGTAACATTTTCCGAAATTATTGCCATGGGCAAAGTTGAAGGTGGTATTGTTAATGCTATGACTGCAATAGTAGAGCCTAATGATGACATGCTCTATTCATGGAGGCTGATGCTTGCCAGAGCTGTAGTAGATCCTAGTAATGGAGATGTACCATTAAAGTTGATGAATTTTTCTGATCGGCCTAATACCATTTTCAAAATGACATTTATGGTGACTGGTAAAGTAATTAACATTCAAGATCAGAGTGAACAAACAGAACATGGTACATTGAGAGTTATATGGGAGAGATCTAAAGAAGAATGAGTACTTGAAGACTTACCTCCCAATTTCCTGATGCCTCTATGGGAAAGGGCCGGTTAAAATCTGGATGAGAAAGAGAAGATAGTCGTTCATCAATTGTTGAGACAAAGCTGTAGTGTCTTTGCTGAATCAAATGCTGACCTTGGTTGGGCTGCCATAGTGAAACATAAGATTGATACGGGTGATTCAATCCATATACAAATGCAACCACGCCATTCCCCACTAGCAAAATGCTCTGCAGCTGCAGAAGAGATAAAGTCCATGTTGGAAAATGGTGTGATTGAACCTGCAATTAGTCCATGGGCTGCACCCATGGACTAATTGTGCTAGTCATCAAGAAAGATGGCTCCATGCATTTCTATGTGGACTGCAGAAGCCTGAACTCTGTAACCAGGAAGGATTCATATCCCTTACCGAGGATTGACGATTCTTTAGATTCCCTCCGTGGATCAAGATGGTTTACCCCACTTGATTTACAAAGTGAATATTGGCAAATTGAGATGGACACAGATGATACTGACAAGACAGTATTCACTACAACAGGTGGAACATTTAGGTTTCAGAAAATGTTATTTGGTCTGTGGTGCCCCTGCAACATTCGAGAGGCTAATGGAGGCTGTACTAGCAGGCTTACACTGGGAGACATGTTTGGTATACATCGACGACATTATTGTAGATGGAAAAACAATCGAGGAATATGTGAATCATCTGAAGGTTGTACTTCACAGAATTCAAGATGCAGGACTTAAACTCTCCCCCAAGAAGTGTCATTTGTTTCAGCAACAAGTGGCATTTCTTGGCGACATCATATCAAGGTATGGAATTGGGATAGATCCTGCAGACATCTGTAATTAAAGAGTGGGGGCAGCCTAAGATGTCAAAGGTGTTAGAAGTTTTCTAGGAACTTGTTCATACTACCGGCGCTTCATTAAATGTTTTGCTACAGTTTCAAAACCATTGTCTACTTTGACAGAAAAAGATGCTATGTTTAAATGGATGGAAGAATCCAAAAATGCATTTGAGGTGCTCTTATTACAGGACTAATCCTGGTTTATCTAGACATGGAAAGATCATTCATATTAGAAACTGATGCGAGTGGTGTTGACATTGGAGCTGTCTTGACACAGGAGCTTGATGGTGTTGAGCATATTGTTGCGTACAATAGCCATCCCCTTTCAATGTCTGGAAGGCGATACTGTGTAAAACATTGTGAATTACTGGCAGTAGTGGATGGCATTAAGAATTTTCACCATTATCTATATGGTAATGAATTCCTTGTGTGAACTGACCATTGAGCTTTGACATGGTCAATAAGATTTAAAAATCCTGAGGGTCAAATGGCTCGATGGCTTAAAGTGTTAGGGACCTATGACTTCAAGTTACAACATCACAGTGGTAAGCTCCATGGGAATGCAGATGGACTGTCAAGATCTAGACGGCCATGTTCTTCCTGTCAACATTGTAGTTGACAGGAGGAAAAAGAGTTCAGCTCAGTCCATACTTGTCAGACAGCATTAGTTCTTCATATACAGGGTGGTGAGGAAATTCCTCAACAGACTCTCAACAATGAGAGCTCCTCTTCAGGTGAAAATGGTTCTTGCAAACAAGCTGAAAGTGTGAATGCAATAACTGTCACAGATTTGTGGGTTCAAGTAAAATCAAATCGAGAGGTTAGCGATGTACAAATAAAAGATGAAGGCATTGCTCAAATAATCCATTGGAAGGAAATCGGTTCTTTGCAACCACCAGAGTCGACTACCATTACAATAGGGCAGGCTATCAAGTATTATTAAATTCAATGGAATACATTGTGCCTCAGTGACATGGTGTTATACATCAGTGGGCTGGAGAGTGCATGCCTGTGGCATGGTTGAAATTGATTTTGCCAAGGAAGCTGCGTCCGGTCATCCTAAAGAGCCTTCACAATGATCCAGGTGCTGCTCGCTTGGGGATGAACAAGATGAGCACTCGGTTGAGACAAAGATATTATTGGGCTGGCTATTAAGAGGATGTTCGAAGTTGGTGTAATGGGTGAACTGTATGCCAGTTGCGGAAAGGATTGCCTAAACATATTAAAGGACCCATGCAACAATATCTGACAGGAGAGCCAGTAGAAAGGATTGCCTTGGATATAATGGGCCCACTGCCAGAAGGCTCTTCGGGAAACAAGTATGTACTTGTAGTAGCAGATTATTTTACGAAATGGACAGATGCATATACTATGCCTGATCAAGGAGCAATTAAGATTAAGCGGCAAAAGCAGTATTGCGGTCCGAATGTTAAACATTTTCAGTACAACAAAGGTGATGCTGTATTAGTATACAGTCCCAAAGTGAAAAAGGGACAACCACCTCACATCAAGTGCTTGGAGAGGCCCATTTGTGATTGTGAAGATTTCAGATCTGGTGTATCGCATCCAAAAATCACTGCAATCAAAGAGGAATGTCTTTCATCATAACTGCCTCAAAGCCTATGTTGATAGGGTAGCGAACCATTGGCTTGACAAGACGCACCTCTCTAAGCAGTCAAGTGAGTGCGTATCTAGCAATGATGCGAGACTGGGATGTTCCAGTGATCTGGATGGTGACGTGAATGTCAAGTTTCTGGCATCAATTTCAACAGAGACTGGTGAAGATGAATGGGAAGACATTCATGAACCTACAATGAATTTAAAACAGAAAACATCTGACATCGTCCATACAAAAAAATATGTCATGAACCCATTACGTCATGGACATAATTATGCATCCTTCAAATGGCATTTAAGCAAGAACCACAATTGTTGAAAGATTATCAACACTAATTGGAATGGCCATACTCATATTACATATGAAATAAATAGATTTATAAGATAAAAATAATAATAATAATAATAATAATAATAATAATAATAATAATAATAATAATAACAAAGAGATAATACACAATTTACATACTGATTGGCTCCTATCAAGAATTTTAACAAAATATTATATTCTGCTTTGTTGCAGATGTTGTATGATGGTGGTTCATGAAATGCCTGGCCATGCAACAAATGCCCACATAAGTTTGCAACTCGACCACAAATGCAGAGGCACTTTCGTGATAAGCATGGCTCAATGGTCAAATGCTGTTTCTGTGACTGAAGTATCGGAGAGTCAAATGTCGAAATTACATGCACATGTAAAACGGTGACATTGTCAAGCCAATGGGGAGGTAGACAGGCCAGATAGAGTCAACACCTGTATTTGGTTAGAGAAAGCGGCATGAATCAGGTAGTAATATGAGCTGTGCGGATGGTCGCAGTCCATCTAAATGGGAATATCACCCTGTGTTATCCCCAGCTCAAGCACCTGCCAGAGGAAGTTCTACTGATGTAACAATCCAACGAGCCATAACTTTAGAGACAAAAACTGCACAACGGCCATTTAATTCTTCCAGCGTGGCTCTATACAAATCTGACTCAATTACCGGAATCATCAAAACAAACAGTATCTATACCAAAGGTAGCTACATCTATGCCGATATGTCAGACAACTGAAACAATAGAACCAGAAGCTCCAGTGATTACTTCTTCATTGCTGATGGACAATATCTTCTACCTTATCCGTGTTATTCGATGTTCCATTCTACCTCGATCCAATTACTTCTTCATTGCTGATGGACATTATCTTCTACCTCACCCGTGTTATTCGATGTTCCAGTCTCCTTCGATCAAATTACTTCGTCATTGTGATTGACATTATCTTCTATCATCTCTGTAGCATTCAAATTTCCAGTCTCGCTATATTGTGTGCCTTCCTTATAAGGACTGAACATTATAACCTGGCGTATCATGGTTATGGACATTTCAAGGATGTTTCTTCATGTGCAGGACTTTGCTATCTATATTTTCGATTGATCTATCTACATAATGAACATTGTGAGTGACATTCACCAGATTCTATGCATATGACTTTCATTCCTACTTCAGACCAAAGATATACGCCATGAACATTGTGATATTCGTCAGATTTCTCCACATGCTATGGTTACCCTCGTCCTTTCAATTGAATCTCCTATATAATCAACATCGGGAAAGACATTCTGAAGACAGATTGATTTATCTACAATCGCATAAAATTTATCTTTTTGCGTTCAATCAGACTAGAACTATTCACATTACTCTACGGACTTTCAGTATCATGTGCAGTTTCTGAACAACTTTACTCCATGCATTGCTCAACAGATATTCAGTGCCAAATTATGACTGTGAGTTGGTATTCTGGGCAGTGCTTATAAGGTGATTCGTGTCAAATGGTTCAACACCTAAACCTTCAGTTTAGAATCTTATACACAGTGTTGTCAACAGACTTGAGTCGGAGATTGTATCTTGGTGTGTCTTAAGAACCTTGAAAGGAACTCATCAATACGCTGAGAAAGGGAAACTTCAATCTTGACCCTGTAGAAGACATTATAGCGATGCGTGACCGACAGATCAACCACGAATTAATCCAGTTCGTGCTTGCATCGAACAAATACATCACATAATCAGAACACATTTTGTTTAGCATTCATTAGGCCACATCAGTCTTATTCCTGCGTGTTGATAAGCTGTGGTCGCAATGAATAATCTTACAAACTCGGCCAGTAAACGTTAGCATTAAACCACGCCACATCAGTCTTATTCAAGCGTGTCGATAAGCTGTGGTTGTAAATGTTCAAACGAGCTTGCAAACACATACAGACAAAATATAATCAATATACACATGCATGCCTGAGTCATGAATAAAGTATGTTTATAAACATTCGCATTGAATGTTTAGCATTCATTAGGCCACATCAGTCTTATTCCTGCGTGTTGATAAGCTGTGGTCGCAATGAATAATCTTACAAACTCGGCCAGTAAACGTTAGCATTAAACCACGCCACATCAGTCTTATTCAAGCGTGTCGATAAGCTGTGGTTGTAAATGTTCAAACGAGCTTGCAAACACATACAGACAAAATATAATTAATATACACATGCATGCCTGAGTCATGAATAAAGTATGTTTATAAACATTCGCATTGAATGTTTAGCATTCATTAGGCCACATCAGTCTTATTCCTGCGTGTTGATAAGCTGTGGTCGCAATGAATAATCTTACAAACTCGGCCAGTAAACGTTAGCATTAAACAACGCCACATCAGTCTTATTCAAGAGTGTCGATAAGCTGTGGTCGTAAACGTTCAAACAAGCTTGCAAACACTTATAAACAAAATATAAGTAACATACTCGTGCATGCCTGTGTCATGAATTGATGACCCAGAGTAGGTGAGTGCATGCCCCTAAACACCTGTCCACACTGTCTGTTTTCTCCTTCTTTTTCTTTCAGCTTTGTTCCCCTCTTTTTCTTTCAGAGCCAGAGCTGGAGCTAAATTGCAGCAACGAACACAACAATGACAGACGGGCAGAAAGACAGACGGAGGGTTGGAATGGACAACATAACAACAGATGGGCCTGCCTGCTGGCGGACCACGAGGGATATGGACGTGTGTCCATCCCATTCATGGTCCATAGGCAGGTATGCTTGTCTGTCGAACGGACTGACAAACCAATCAACAAATGGACAGACTGACGGACAATTCTGGGTACAGCAAGCTGCTGGAGTACGCTTAAGCAATGTACTTGGCCCCACTTGCTCAGTCTTCTCGGATGGGGCTTTAAATTGAGGTCCCGTCATACAGTGATCATCACTGTGTGAACGTGAGCTAGGGTTAGGTAGGCAGGAAATTTCGGCATAATCAAAGTAAACCGGATGCTGAATGGATTCGTCCTCGGATGGAACCACGCAACATACGGATTACAAAATCAAAACAAAATTGCTAGAATTAGAATCTTTCGGAATTTTCAATGGCACTATGGAGGGATGCAACCCGGATGACTGATCGAGTTCGTCCTCGGACGGACGCAGTCACCATACGGGCTGCCTAATCAATCAAAATCAAACAAGTGCGCGCTGGTGCCTGCTCGGATGATGGCCAGAAGAGCAAATGGGTCCCAGGACCCTAAAGACCCAACCTCCCCACTCCCCACAAAGGGGCCGGGAGGTCTCTGACCTAAAGCTCCCCCCCCCACCCCCACCCCCCCCCCCCCTTGGGTACATCAGGTCATAAGACCGCATTAGGCCCTCCCCATCCCCCACGCCCAAGCATGAGGAGAAACAGAAAAGCCATGGACAAGAACAGCAACATGAGACAAAATCGAGAGACAACGATCAACACACACACAGAGAGACACAAGCTAATGTACAAACCGACGTCACAAGAATTCACAGGAATTCAACAGAAACCATAAAGGCCAGGCGTGAGTCTAGACCCTAGCATTGGGAACTAGCATATAAACGCCTTAAATATTACAACACACAAGAACCTTTTTCATTTTGGAACAAACGGTCACGGTCAAAGATATCCTAATTAAGGTAAATTGCTTTCTCTGAAACAAAGAAGAATTGTTTTCCTGGACAACTTTACAATGAGTTGTGTTACACATTGTTGTTATACGAAATAGAGAATATGGTACATGCATATTTTATAATACTAATAACTGTTGCGTTAACTATTATGGTCTCACTATAATAATACAATGTAGTTTAATCTTTTAATGGCCAAGTCAGCCTTTGCCATGTGCATTTAGTCCGAGCGAAGACATTAAAAAAATTGTTGATTGAAGTCAGTCATGCCACTGATAAATTTTTAAAAATCTTACTGTCCAGCTCGATAATAACTTAGAATGTTTCCAAAACAAAATAAAGTGTACTGTTCAATATTTTGAGCATAATTAGATTGGGAGTAATGCAATGATGTATATTTGTTACTCAGCAACTTAGGCACTTACATTTGTCAAAATCTAATTTCTCCTGCTTATATTTATGTATAGATTGCAAATATTTGGTTTGAGCAGTAACCATTGTACACTGTTAATTTACTTTTAAGACATCATTCGCATGTTGAATTTTTAGTGTATTTCCTATTATTAGAGATCATTCTAAGAGAGAAAGATTGCTATGGTTGTTTCCAAATTAAATTACCTAACTCCATGTTTCACCATTTGTTCATGAATTAAAGCAAATTTTAAGTTATCTGCCATGAAGAACCAGCCACTCAAATGCTGGTTGATTGACAAAGATCGGTGGGCAACCAACAAACCTTTGCTTGACAGCTTCTTCGTGACAGGTAGTTCACTTCCCAGCTCACCATTTGAGATATCTTTTTCTAGATTTAGATATTTGTTTCCTGAAAATAAACAAAATTATATAGCAGATATTATTCTGCATTAGATTTAGTTGTGATATACAGGGTTGACTGATTTAAATCAACTTGATTTAAATCACTGCTTTAAATTGTGATTTAAATTTAAATCAAATAATGTTTTTTAAATCATTGATTTAAATCAACTTTTTTCAAATTAAGTTTGAATTAATATTGTATAAGCTATTCCACATTTAATTTGATAAAAAATATTTGCATCAGTATAAACTGTGTGGTTGCCTCTGGTCTTATGTTAACAGTTCAATGATAATTTCTTTGAAAGATGGTTGAGTTAAATCAGAAATAGAATTATGTTATTTTATATTCATGTTTTTTCAAGACAACAATAAATTCAATATAATTAGTTACTAGACACATACATTCAGCTTCACCACCGCCAACCATCTGGTTCTAACTTATATTATCAATAGACTGATAATAATCATAATACATGCGTCACAATGATAATTATTTTTGGAAGAAAATCGTGTATTTTAAATAAATCCTTTGTCAAATTAAATTGTGTTCAAATTTTTTAATCTGTTTTTTAAACATTAGAACTATTTTTAAATCAACAAGGCATTGCAAGCAATACAAATCCCCTCGATTCCCGTTTTTGTTGCGATGAAATGTAAGGAATCTGGGCAATTCACTTGCCTGCTCCATATAGCTGAATTTATGTGTTAACATTACAGGGTTAACTGTAAAGGAATGATGGCAAATTAACAAAGTTTGTATTTTTCAATGGTGATAACTCTGGCAAATATAGATGGATACTGACTAAACGCGAACTCAACCTCTGTCTTACGACTATTAATCTAAATTCTGAATTTTGTTCAAATCCGTTTAGTCTAGCATGAGCTATTGACTGGAAGCTGCCAAATTAACTAGGTTTATATATTCAAGGGTGACAACTCCGCTAAATATGGACGAAAATAATGAAGCACGAACCTAACATCCACCTCAGTAGTATTAAGTATTGTATAAATTCGATTCGAATCGGTTTACTCTAACAAGTTATTGTCTGGAAACTGTCAAATTAACGTTTATATTTTTCAAGGGGTGAAAACTCGGGCAAATATTGACAGAAACTAACAAACCACGAACTTGACCTCCGACTTGGTAATATTACGTCATATTCAGAATTTGGTTCAAATCCATTTAGTCTATTACTTAGTTATTCTTCGGAATACATGGAGTTTGCATATGTCAAGGTCAATAACTCTTGCAAATATTGATGAAAACTAACAAATTAAATTTAAGTAGAGGTTAGGAAGCCTATTTAGTGAAGCAATCATTCAATATACAATTTCATAATGACATGTGCACCTGTTGCGGAAATTCGCTTTCACAATTTGAAAAAATAAATAAATAAAACAAATCTCGTTTAAATTAAATAAATCTGATTTAAATCAAATAAATCTGAGGGTTTTTTAATTTAAAAAATCGCTAACCCTGGCGCTATAACTACTGGAATGTTCCTGGAACTGAATTATCACAAATAGCTATTCTACATTTACAAATGTTACTCATTTCTGTGCGGACAATCAACTTGACGAGCAAGGCTCGCCTAAAGCCATTGATAAACAGTTTTTATTGTATACCAACCCAACTCAGCACACAAGTTCACAAATATACATAGAGAGTAGTATAGATATAGAATAGGATTGTTATCCTCATTGACTAAATATAATATAACCACCCATGTTGACTAAATATAACATGCTACACATGCGTTGATGTTTTATACATTTTGCTTCTGAACTTATAAATAAAGTGGGACCAGGCTCTTCTCTTTGATGCATTGCATCAATAAGTGTACTTGTGTTATATCATATTGCCTTACTTGGATACTTACTTGGATACTTGGTGGGTTAGCCGTAGGGGCACAGCTCTCAGTTTTCTTTTGAAGACCTCCACAGTAGGTGCGCATACGACAGTTCTAGTAGATTATTCCAGTCCTCAACTACTCTGGATGGAAAGACATTTTTTGTTAAATCTGCGTTGCATGGTTGTTTAAAAAGTTTTAACGAATACCCTTGTATGTCCCTTAGATGTTGCTGGAAAAGTGTTGTTATATCTGTGGCGTAATAGCCATTAAGGAGTTTGTAGGTCAATTCAATTCAATTCAATTTTAATATCTTTTATTTTATAGTAGCATTTCACATTTATATTACAAAGGACAGGTAGTCCATCAAAGGCAAAGCCTATATGGTGATGGACCCCTAACATATATTAGACAAAGAGGCATTACAACATTAAATTACTGTACATATTACAAATAACAACATTACAACACTACACGTAACGCACACAAAAACATAATTAAGTTATTAGTAGTTAATTATAATAATATAAGATGTGGATTTTTTGTGCTAGAAGATTTGCAGTTTTAAGTTGCTAGAGGTAATTGAGAGAGGGTTGGGGAGATGGGGGGGGGGGGCGTTCATCGAGCTTAAAGACAGTAGTCCAGTATGTGATGTATTATTATTATTATTATTATTATTATTATTATTATTATTATTGATACTAATATAGTGTATGGTGAGCCATAATGTATGATGAGCCATGGTGGTAGTGATGATCTTCCTAAAATTAATGAGATTGGTAAATCCATCAGACTTCCACAGCCATATTCCCTCCTCGTGTGTTCTTCTAAAGGGGTCTACCTATAGGTGATTAACCCTTTCCCTGATGAGTATCCTATATCTCGCTCAATCCCAGAGGCAACAATTTATGAAAACTGTTGAATATTTTGAAATTACTCCGACTGGAAACAGACAGACGAACAATACAAACATTAAATTACATGTTTCGAAGGATCCAACTATTGCACACATTACAAATATACAATGTAAATATACATGTAAATAATAGATGACTTTGGTTACTATAAAAATACACAGGCATACACCCATCCATTTACATCCACAGCTAGCAATATGATTCCATTCAGACCAAATTCAAAATACCCAACAGAACTAGATGTGTATCATATGCAATGAATTTTGTCAAGGACTCATCAGCGAAAGGGTTAGTAGGCTTCTATAATAATTGTCTTGAGGTTCTTTTTGTATGATTTTTTTGTGGTAATCTGTGTGCGGATGTCTGTTTCTGTATTGTTCCATAGATGTATTGCTTTTGTTGATGGCTTTTGTCTGGAGGCTTCTGTGCGGCAGAAAGTTGTATGCAGATTTTTTCATGATCGTGTGTTGTGTGAGTGTATGTCTTCATTATTCTTGAAGAGGTTTAATAATGGCGTTGGTAGATTATTGTTATAGAAGTCTCTTAGGACGGAGTATATGTGGAGCTTTCCTATATCTTCAAGCTTCAATAGTTTTTCTGTTTTAAAAGCATTTTGACCCACTATTGGTTGTGAAAATATCTTTATACCATTTTTCTGGTGTCTTTAATTCTTTTAGTTTTGATGAGTAAGTGTTAGTCCAAATAGTGTTGCAGTATGTGATTTGCAGTAATATTAATGTGCTATATAGCGTTTTTAAAAGGTGTTTTGGTAAGTAGCTTTTTAGTCGACGCATAATACCAATGTTCTCTGCAACCTTCGACGATACAATTTGTATATGTTTCTCCCATGTGAGTTTCTTGACGAAATAGACACCTAAGAATTTTGCAAATTGTGCCTCACATATTTCTTGATTATCTACATAAATTTTAGGGAGATCAGTACTTTTCGTTTTTTTATTTGTGAATAAGATGTAATTTATTTTTGCAACATTGAGCGATAATTTGTTAACCGTAAACCAATGAATTACTTTTTCTATTTCTTCATTTATGTTTTTGTATAAAGTATCAATGTTTTTATGGCTGCAAAAAGCATTGGTATCGTCTGCACAGAGAATTAATGACAAACAGTGGGCCAAGAATTGAACCCTGAGGAACACCACACACTATTTCTCCAGTCTTAGATAGGACTCTATTATACTGGACATATTGTGTTCTACTGGATAGGTAGCTTTTTATCCAGTCCAGTGCAATGCCTCGTATTCCGTAGTTTGAGTTTTTCTATTAAAATGTTATGGTCTATTGTATTGAATGCTTTAGATAAATCTATAAAAATCCCAAGAATATGTTCTTTTTTGTCCAATGTATTTACTATCTTTTCCATCATATCTATAAGAGCTAACATTGCGAAGTGTTTTTTCTGAAAACCGTATTGTGACTGGTAAAGGATAGAGTTTTTATTTAAGTAATTGGTTAGCCTGTTATAATAGTCTTTCCAAGAGCTTCGACAACAGTGGTAGTACTGAGACTGGTCGATAGTTAGTGAAGTCAGAGGAGTCTTTTGCTTTGTAAATTGTGATTACACGTGCAGTTTAGAGTCATGATGGAAAGATGCTTTGTATTAGTGATAGGTTGCAAATGTGATTTAGTAGAGTCATTATATCTTGCATGCAGATTTTGAATACCGCCCACTTAAAATTATCAATTCCTGCACTTTTGTTAGGATTAATTTGCATTGGTATCGTTGATATCTCCTCAAAATAATATATGTGTATCAGTACTAGCAGCAAAAAGGGAAAATAGCTATCGACTAGTGAAAAAATTAAAAATGGAGATTGTTGAAAAAAAAGCAAGAGGCCGGATAAGAAGAGCACAGAGATTGCAAGCATACACATTTTTATTTCACTTAGCCCCTTGAACATGGGGTTCCAGGATCTGAATTTAGGGCATTCATAGTTATCTCAATAGTAACTTAACAGGAACATGTTGCTGTCATACATGTAGGCAGCAACAGCTTCTGGTCAAGTCAGTAAAAAGTCTCAAGAGAATTTCATAGTCAAAGGGCTAATATAATTCACTTGCATTCCATGTTCAACACATTTGTTTATTTACATACCTGTATTGCAGCAATTTCACACTTATGAACTTGATGTACCAACAACAGTCCTGTATACCAGCTATAATCTGGCTGTTTAAGAAAGCAAGAATGACATGGTTTGAGCGAGATAGATCATTACAGTTACCTCAATACTATCTTGGCAGGAACCTTCAACAGCTTCAGGTCAAGTTAGCAAAAAAGTCTTCAAGAGAATTGTTATGTGACTAGTCATGTTTTTTTGTGTTAGCCTTTCAGATTCAAAAGATTAACATAATTCAATTGCTTTCCATGTTCAACAAATTTGGCTGTTTACATACAAAATGTACCTGTATTGCAGTGAGTAAATTCACCCTTGTGAATTTCATGGAACAACAAGTCTGGTATACATGAACCAGCTATAATCAGATACGGTGATGGTTTGCTGTTTACGAAAGCAAGAATGACATGGCTTGGGTGACGTAGATCAGTATCAAGCTTAATCTGTTGATACAACAAGCATTAAATGTGGAGCCTCTCTGCCATAAGTGCTTTCATATGGAATTATTACCAGAATAATAGACATCAATAATTATAAATAGTATTCATCAAATCAGCTTTCTGTAGACCATGGGCATGAGTAAATATACCATGTATAATTTCAGGTCTGCTGTGATTATTAGTGGACTTACATGATTAATACACAAAGTAACAAATTAATATATAATCAGTACTGGCAACAAAAAGGAAAAGGTAGTTATCAGTAGGTGAAAAAATAATTAAAAATGGAGATTGATGGAAAAAGAAATTCAAAGGGTTAACATAATTCACTTGCTTTCTATGTTCAATACATTTGGCTGTTTACATACCTGTATTGCAGTAATTTCACACTTATGAACTTGATGTACCAACAACATTCTGGTATGCCAGCTATAATCAGATAGGGTGATGGTTGGTTGTTTGAGAAATCAAGAATGACATGGTTTGAGCGAGATAGATAACCACAGTTAACACAATACTAATTTGACAGGAACCTGTTGCTGTCATAGGCAGCAACAGCTTCAGGTAACGTTAGCAAAAAAGGTCTCGTTAAGATCTGTGTGTCTTCTTCTGACCTCTAGTGTAGTGGTATGAATTTCGGTGCACAGTTTATAACACAGTTTCTGCACCTTTTCTAATGGTTGTTTATCTTTGACCAGATGTGGATTCCAAACTATAGATCCATATACTAGTGAAGGTCTAACGATGGAGTTGAATAATGTTGTAATTATATTTGGTGATCTGTTGTTGAAGCATCTTTTGATCATTCTGATTTTCTGCTTGCCTTTGTTTACTATGGTTGTATTATGTGGTGATGGTTTCAGGGTGTTAGAAACTAAAACGTCTAGATCTCTCTGTTATATTTCCTCTTCTAAGTAATGTCCGGAGTGAATACAAAAAAAATTATGGATGATTTGATTCTTAGGACGATACATATCTTAGCGTTGAACCTCATTAGCCATATTTTAGACCAATCAGTGAGTGAGTTTAGTTAATTTTGGAGGAGTTTGCAGTCGCTTTCATCATTAATTATGTGGTAGAGCTTGGTGTCATCTGCAAAGAGCTTTGTCGTTGACTTTACAGAGTCAGGAAGGTCATTAACGAATAACAGGAAGAGTACAGGGGCCATGACAGAACCCTGTGGTACACCGCTTGTAATGGGTTTCCAGTCTGAATATCTATTTCTTAACATGACTCGTTGCCGTCTATGAGATAGGAAAGATTTGATCCATAGTAAAATGTGTCCCTTTATTCCTAGATTCTGCAGTTTATGTATGAGGCGTGCATGTGGTACTGTATCAAACGCTTTGCTGAAATCTAAATAAATTGCATCAGTTTGTTTGTTGCCATCGTAAGCCAAGAACCAATCTGACATGAACTCGATGAGTTGTGTGATACAAGAGCATCTTTTCTGAAAGCCACGCTGATGGCAAGATATTAGCTGATTATCTTCGATGTGTTGCCACAGTGCGTCGAGGACAAGTCTTTCCATTAGTTTGCATATTTGGCTGGTTAAAGCTACAGGGCGGTAGTTATTTGGTGATAGCCAAGATCCTTTTTAATAGTGGAGTCACATTTGCATCCCTCCAGTCTTGTGGGATACTGGCAAATTGTAGAGATAGGCTGAAGATATTTGTAAGTGGTACAGCAAATTCATGAACTTCGAGAAGTACATTCACATGAATGCCACCTGGCGCAACTGCTTTATTTCTTTTCAGTTTACTAAGCTACGTGCCTGACCTGTTCTACTGTAATATTCATGTTGTACACGCAGCTGCTGATATACATCGACATTGTTGGGAGAGAGCATGGTTCATCTGTCTCTTGGCTGAGAACTAATATGAAGAAATCGTTAAGTAGATTTGCTTTTTTACTGTCATCTGTGATACGATTGCCATTCGAGTCTAGTGTGTCTACTGTCAATGATGACATCATGGTTCCCTTGTGAAATGTCTGCAGTAGTTGCAAAAAGGTTTTGGAGCGTCTTTAATTCACATGGCTAATGATTCTTTATAGTCAGCCTGTGCCTTATGGGTTATTTCTATTACTCTGTGTGTTTCTTTGTCTTGTAGAACGTAGTCTGCTGATAATCCTATTGGACACACACGATATTACAGATCGTGTCATTGTCGGCAGTGTTCATTGTATTGCACGTTTGGGCCAAGGACAATACGATAACTACATCAGTGAACGATTTGTTCTGTGCTCAAAGCATATTTCTGACTCAAAAGAAATAGAATGCCATTATTCAGCAAGGCACGCAAAAAAGTTAAATCTAAGAGGACACAGCTGGTAACATCTCTTAAGAGTGACTGGACATTATTGTCATGGTTATACATTGCTTGTCAAACACTTGTGATTTAGAAACATTTTTCTCTGTCGCAGTTAGGGAAACTTCGCTCCAGTTCTAAGTCAGATTTGGTAGAGTGCTTAGAAAACATATATATGTCCTTCTCACGGAGATGCCCCAAGAGCTGATCTTATTGTTCTGGATGGACCAGCTATTGTCAATATGCTAAAACCAGTAGGTACTATAAGACCTTTCTGGAGTATGCGACAAGCACGAAGTCCACAACTAGAGATAAAAGAGGGAAGGTATTCGGCTATGTGTAATGGCTGGTAACTCTCTTCCTGGAAGCTGGAACGTATTCTTATGACTAGACGAGAACAAGAAAGAGTTGTTTGATTTTCTGGCACACCAGATCATAGAACAAAAAGGTCCAGATCAGGAAGTGTACACAACATGTGACAAAGAAGTTCTCTCCACCCAACTTAATCAGGATGCATCTCCAATCTCACCTTGTAATCATGAAGAGGCTGACACCAGAATGGTTATACATGCAGTAAATGCGGTTAGTCGAGGATTCAGTAGGATTATGTTACACACAGTAGATACTGACGTGATAGTTCTCTTTGTCGCTGTTGCCCCATTATGTAAAGATAGTGATCTCTTGGTGGCATTCGGTACTGGTAAGCATCTGAAACACATCCCTAGTCATGGCATTGCTGCTGCACTCGGTGAGGGAAGTCAAAAGCTAGTCCTATGTTCCACTCCTTTACTGGCTGTGATGCCATATCATTATTTGCAGGTAGGGGGGAAAGGCAGGATTTGATATCGGGAAGACATTTCATTCAGTGACACAAATGTTTAATAGACTTTCCGCAGCGCCTAATCATTTTGACGATGAATGTATTTCAGTGTTGGAACGTTTCACCATACGTTTGTATGACAGAACGAGTCCAGAAACAAATGTGGATATAGCCAGAATGCAGATGTTCATGTGTAAATCTAGAGCCATCGATGCAATACCGCCAACATCAGCATCACTACTACAACATGCAAAGCGTGCAGTGTATCAGGGTGGCTATGTGGGGGGGGACTCGAGTCTGTAGTACGAAACTGCCACCTCCATGTGACTGGGGCTGGAAACATAATGTTTAATAATAATAACATAGGTGGGAACTTTTGTGGACCATTCTTCATGAAGCATCGGTCTCCTGTTCTGAACTCCTGCGATGTGTTTGTCAAAAGCAGTGTAGCGGACTGTGTAAATGTGTTAAGGCGTCACTGAAATGCACAGCATTGTGCCATTGTAGTGGAAACTGTGAACACAATGACATGCTTGTAGAATGAGTATGGGCATACAGCTATCATACAGCTAGAATACTCAAGCGAATTCCTTCAATATTTTTTTTACATATAATGAGGCAGAACATGACAAAGAGACGAATTGATGAATCCACTTTTGGCCATGCCCCACCCATCTCTAGCTTTGCCCGTGTTGGGATCAATCGAACCCTTAACTCTCTCAATTTCAATTTCCATAAAACTATACAGGTAAGGCTTTGGCAGGGACAAATAAATTAGTTTTAAAAAATTCAACAGAATATGTTTATTAAATATGAAAGGCATACAATCCGTACAACAGACAGACTTTAAAATTCATGACATACTCGGTTACGTTATTCATTGAGTCTTTGATTGGGACATCTGCCTGCATGTGACAGACGTAATTGATTACGACGTCATATACTTGAGTGACAGATTCGAGTCATCAAGTGTGGGCTTTATATTAAAACCACCAGAATTGGCATAGATGAGGCTGCATAATTTATCAAACATGAAATATTTTGGCACTTGAGTTATTAAATTATGACTATAGTGAATATTATAAGATTTAGAAATCTGTCACGCCCACTTTTTGTAGGTGTGGCCATTTTTCACCCATGGCGATAGATATGCATAAATTTAGCTTTTTCATCAATCATGACATAGTTACAAATAACAGAGCCAATTCTGGTGTTTAAATAAAAAAGGCATTATTTTCTTGCATATTTTCTAATTTAACATTGTGCCACGCCCCACTAAAATGGGTGTGACAATGGGTGTGGCCATTCTAGGCCCAGGGGAAAATTTCGCGATGGCTCTATATCTAAAATTACTTAGTATATGTTTAGACTAGTAGAATAAGCCCATTTTTGGGCGACCAGGTGAAAAAATTCCAATGTTATCAATTCCTGCTCATTTTTGATCTTCACTATCTCTAGTATCCCAGAAAAAAAGGTCTGAACAATATGTCTTGGGCGGAATTTTTTAGACCACTTTGAAATCTTCCTACTTTCAAATTTCTTGCAGTGCCTTATTATAGGGTGCACGAGGGCAAATTCAAATTTCTGACGTTTCCGTATGATTAGAGTGCTGAAAATTGGCATACATTTCGAAGATACAACACACTATCGTGTAAAATAATAATTGTTGAACTATATAAAAAATAACCTTTGGAGAATTCTTTGATGATCACCAATATAGAGGCCAATTCACAGTATTTATGAAAATATAACTGTATCTTTTTTGCTATCAATATAGTTTGCGTTATAATAAGAAAGTTAGCGAATAGATTTGTTCAGGACAATACATCGTTTACAAATATAGCCAAATTAGCGCGGTCTGTGGTCCGATTACGCGTAGAATTAATCATTTGTAATAATAATACATGGTCCAGGATAATTTTAGAAACTGGCAATTAATGTAAATCAAAAGACAATTATGACTTTTGCGTGTAACAGGTTGAAATAAAGTTACCTAATATGCTTATTCACTATCATATCGTGGTTGTGAACACGTGCTATGTTTGAATTCCTTATGGGTTTTTAATACATTCAACAATGAGTTATCAATTAGATGAAAATTGCATTCACATGCCGGGTATCTTATCTAAGGGGAATTGTGTTGTTTGTCGGGATGTTATGGGAGATGATAAACAAACGGTTTATAAAATAAGGTCTTGAAATGCTTATTCGCATAAGTCGTCTTCGGGGGGATAGAGAACTGAATGAATATTTATTAGAAAGATCGGTAACACTGCCCATTGGTAATGTGTATGTACACAAGAGATGCCGGGCTGATTATGCTAGGGATCCAGAAGCTGACCTGAGAAGAAGGAGAACAGATAGTGACAGTGGTGCAACAACATCAAAAAGATTATGATCAAGTACGGAGCCTTTTGACTGGACGAGCGGTTGCTTTTTGTGTGGGAAAACAGCAGTCTTTGACAGTAAACATCCAGGCAAAGACTCGGTGTCAAAGGTTACCTGGCTTGCATTCAGACAATCTGTCTTGAATCAGTGCATGAAACGAAATGACACCTGGGCTCATCAAATTATGTTAAGAGTAAATGACTACATAGATTTAGTTGCATCATCAGCCCAATATCATTGCAAATGTTATAGAGATTTCTTTTGTTCTGCAAACACTACCAATGTACCAATCGGTCGGCAAAGTCGAAAAAAGAAGCAAAGCTGGTTTGAGACACTTTGCCATTGGCTGGATTATGAGGGGGTGTCAGAAAAAATGACTATCACGGAAACATACGAGAAGATAATAGAGATATCCAGTGGTGAAGAAGTTTACGGCATTAAGAGCCTGAGAGAGAAAATGCACGGCCACTACGGCAACCACATATTCTGGTCGCGAACGAAAGGGGGGGGGGTCATGAAGATGTACTATGTTTCCATGATATGGCTAGTTACATAGTACATGAGAAATGGCACTCCGAAAAGAGAGAAAATGTCAAACTGGAAACTGAAAGAATAGTTGCTACATGTGCTAAACTACTGAAAGATGAGATACGTCATCGACAGTACTCAAAAGAATGTTATCCGAGTAGCAATGATATTAGTGATATCGGTAAAGGAAGGGGGTTTCTCACCCCACTAACTCGTATATTTATTGAGACAATGATAGAAAATGATGTAAAAAGAAATAGCATTGGTCAAGCTCTCACTCAAGCTGTGAGACCATCTTCTGTAATGTCGCCTATTTTGCTTGGTACCATGGTAGAGATGGACCATGTATTTGGTTCAAGGTGGCTGATAGACGAGCTGTTCAGATTGGGATTTCCCATCTCATATGATGAATTAACTTTGTTTAAGCAATCTATTTCACAAGAGGAAAATCTCGGCACATTATCACCAAATAGCGATGCAGAAATCACACAGTGGGCCTCCGATAATCCTGACCATGATGTCCGAACACTTGATGGTGGCAACCAGTTTCATGGTATGGGTACAATATCAATGTCGGCTGTAAAAGGATACCAAAGAAACTGTGATCAGCATGTTAGACGCATGGCAATTTTTGGCAGTGTCTGAACTAGTGGGTGACAAGGGGATACCAATCGTTCAATATGTAGGGCCAATGTTAACATCACTTTCCTCCCTAAAGTTCAAACCAATACTGGAATCCCAACGACCCTATATCGTGCCAGCAGCATCATAGTATGCCAACCTGCAGTGGCAATCTGCACGTGTGTTTAATAAAATGAGTAGACCAATGCCAAATTATTCTGGATTCATGCAACACTTCTACAAGCCCCTTGATGATGGTACTGAGAAATGGCAAGTACTTATTTTTCCATTCATAGACCTCAACCCAAATGACGAGACTTGTCTGTACTCTACGCTTTTATACATTCACGATCAGTCAAGCAAACTGATGCAACCCATTGCATCAATCACATTTGACCAGCTACTCTGGCAGAAAGCAGTTGAAATTATTAAAGCAAAAGATCTCAACCGGTTGTCGACTTGGTGGATTCCATCTTCTAATGAGTGATGAAAGGGTCGTGTCTTGAAGAAGCCATGGGGCAGGTGTATGGACCAAACACCATTAATCAGATTTTGCCGGGAAAAGCAATTTCCAGGGCTTTACGTGCACATTTTCTTGTTGAAAAAGTGCTTATGACAAAGCTGATTTCTGATCTATTACCTGTAGATGCTGAACTATCCAATTCTGTATGTACACAACAGTCAGATAGATTAACAACCAATCAAGTAATCAAACGGGAAGAAATGGTTCGATGTGCTCTAGAAGACGAATGTATACCAATGAATGAAATTTCCGATTCGGAAGAACTGGTAGCTTTAGATCTATGTATTATTAAACACAAGGCAAAATTGGAAAGTGAGTCACGTACAGCCAAGTATTGGATTTTGTATCTGTACTACATAAGCATCATTAGAGAGTTCATACATTGTGAAAAGGTCTGTGATTGGGAAGGGCATCTCGCAGCTGTTGGAAAGCTGTTGAATCTTTTCGCGGCGTCAGGGCATATTAATTATGCAAAACGTGCTAGACTTTACCTGCAAATGATGAGAGATCTCCAGACCAAACACCCATGGTTGTACAATAAATTCTCTACAGGTCACCATGCAGTTCGTAGGAGTGATAAGCACTGGGCTGGATTATGGACTGATCTATGCATAGAGAAGATTCTTATGCGATCAATGAAAGCTCGAGGAGGTCTGACACATGGTCGTGGCATATCTGAAAGCGTTGGCATCAATGGATCTATAGCATGCATCACTGTGCAGCTGTTCATGAGGCAATGACCAGCTTAACAAATCGTCAAAATGCAACAAGTGAACAACATGCGGAACTCAGTAAATCTAGGTGCAAGCGAGATTTTGTAGACATGGAGAAGATCCTAGATTGGTTTGAACAGCACAACACATTCGATGACGAGGTGTCCGCGCTAAGGTCATTGGAAACTGGGATAACGGCATCTGACGATGATGGAATTAATTGTGACATGGCTGAACAAGTGGTTTTGAAGATCCAGCAATCACTTGATGATGTGGCCTTTAGGAATGCTCACATTAAACGATCTCAACAAGTTCGTACATTGAATGACCTCCATCCCGGTATCAAGCTCAGGGAAAAAACTATCCAGATTGAGCCGAGTGTTTTATTCTTGCGATGTACGGCATTGGCAAAACGAGAATCTGAAGACGTCACACCTCAATTTAACTATGAACCTTCTTCCATACCTACATCGCTATTCAAAGACTTTTTCATGCGAAAATCAGATAAATCGGAATTAGCCAGGGATATCAAGAAAGAGCTCCCCAATGTCAGCCATGAACTGAGTAATGTTACGAAAGATACCATGCCAGTAATAGATGGTGGTTGGCTGCTCCATCATATTAGATGGAAAAACAATGTCATGTATAAAGAAATTGTCGAACAATATGAAACCTTTCTCAACAATAAATATGGAAAGTGCTGTGTTGTATTCGATGGATACGAAGGACCATCCACAAAAGACCACGCACATCTGAGGCACTCTGGAACAACGTCCGTGGATATCACCGTCACAGATATATCAAAGTGTCACAAAAATCAAGATGCATTTTTCTCCAACATGAGGAATAAGACACAGTTCATACAGCTTCTTGTAAGATTCTTACAATCTAAGGATTAAGTGTAGTGATGGCGATGTAGACATCTTGATTGTATCAACTGCTCTGGACTTTTCGAAAAGCGGTCAATCAGCAATGGTTGTAGCGGAAGACACAGACATTTTTATTATGCTAATTCACCACTGGAAAACAAACATGGCTGATATATTTCTAGTAAACGAGAAAAAAGCAAATGGACCGAATAAAACTGTGCAGATGTACAGCCTTCGCGAAGCACATGAAGTGATGAATCCAGTATTGCACGACAACATACTGTTCATCCATGCATGGAGTGGTTGCGATACAACTTCATCTACCTTTAGACAAGGAAAAACTCATGTAATGAAAGTCTTGTCTAAACAGTGCAAACTACAGTTACTAGCTCATGAAATGGCTGATACTGAGACGACACCCCAAGACGTCGGTAATGCCGGTATATCTGTTTTCTGTATCATTTATGGAGGGAAAGATTTTGAATCACTGACATCCTTGAGACACATGCGTTATCAAGCAATGATTGCACGGTGTAATAAAATTGAGCCTGAGAGACTTCCACCAACTGATCAAGCGGCTCATTACCACAGTCTGTGTCCATCTGCAAATTGTCCAATGGGCTGAACTCGATAACAAGTGCCTTAATCTGTACGAATGGGGCTGGAAGTTGGAAAACAAGGTTATGCGCCCAGTCATGAATAAAACTCAATGTGGAACAATGCAATGATCATGCTACAAATCAGGATTACAATGCGTCGCTGCATGTGGCGGTTGCCATGGAGAAACATGTAGCAACAAGATTGTTCCTTCCGAATGTGACGACGTTGGCGATGATGATGAACAAGATTTTGATTAGTGTACGGACAAAGTTAGCAGACAAGATGTGCTTCTTGGATAATCCTTTGTCAATGATTTTTACATCTGTCAGAATCCATCTGTTCTCGTTGTTTGAAATATACTGCATTCACCTAAAGAAATATGTCTTTAAAATTCTTGATAGAAATTATTTACTTGGTATTTTTTTTACCCAATTTCATTCATTTTAGTAGGGTTTCTGATCGCAATTATGCGACAAATGAATGGCTGCTGACAAAAGTAATATTTATCCATAATCCGTGCAGCCATCTTGTTTTTTTCTCACGTTACCATGACTACAACTAAAGGAATCATTGACAGTCTAAGAGAATATGGTACACCCGATAAATATACAGTTCCAGTGCTGTACTCCTAGACACACTGCCAGAAAGAAGGACTTGCCTTTGACTACCCCCAAAAAATCAGGGTTTCTAACAACGCAAAGAGCCGCAAAATTTCAATTTGCCGTAAAATATTTTGCCCAAGGGATATTGGTCAGGACTCTTTTTCTGTGATAATATGACCATAGAGGAACAAGAAAACGTTGATTTCGATAGCATTGCAATTTTTTTTCCCAGCTTCTCCACAATCCACTAGCCTAATTGGTCAACTGTGCCAATTTTGATGCTTTTACCATAAAACCCACAATTCCAACACATATCTGCCCCACTATACGTTAAAGAACAGAAGAATTTCGAAAGACTGCTATCCAGAAACACAAAATCAAACCCG
Source organism: Chaetoderma sp. LZ-2023a (assembly GCA_034401795.1). Taxonomy (NCBI): domain Eukaryota; kingdom Metazoa; phylum Mollusca; class Caudofoveata; order Chaetodermatida; family Chaetodermatidae; genus Chaetoderma; species Chaetoderma sp. LZ-2023a. The sequence continues at coordinate 44,951,659 of CM067366.1, forward strand.
AAAGCCATATGGCAGTACATAAAGTCTAGATCAAAGACAAAAGTGGAAATTGGGGATTTGTACACAGATACAACAGACACCAACTCAGAGAAAGTGGAAAACAATAAAGATAAAACAGAGATAATAGCGTCATTTTAGCAGTGCGTTCATAAACGAGCCAGCAGGTGAAACTCCAACTCTGCCAAGCAAGGCAGTGCAGTATGAAATGCCGGACATTGAAATATTGGTGGAGGAACCCAAGAAAATGTTGGAAAACTTGAAGATAGACAGGTCACCAGGGTTAGATGAAATCCACCCTAGATTCCTGAAGTAAACTGCACAATCCATAGCACTACCATTGACCATGCCGCCGTTTAACCAATCACTGGAAAAAGCCTGTATTACAGCAATATTTAAGAAAGGAGACAGACACCAAGCAGGGAATTACAGACCAGTTAGCTTGACCTGCAAGGTCATTGGAAAGCTAATTAGACAACACATTATTGAGCACATGAAAAGGAATCAATTCTTCTCAACAAAACAGTACAGATTTATCTCGGGCAGGTCAACAATGCTACAGCTACTGGCAGTCCTCGACAAGTGGACATACACACTGGACCAAGGCCATTGTACAGAATGCGTCTACATGGACTACCAGAAGGCCTTTGATACAGTTCCTCATAGGCGTCTAATAAACAAACTGAACGCATATGGCATAAAAGACACTGTAGTAGATTGGATAGCAAACTTTCTAGAGAATAGGATACAACACGTTGCAGCAAATTGAGAATGTTCAAGATGGACGGAAGTTACATCAGGAATCCCTCAAGGATCGGTATTCGGCCCAGTACTGTTTGCAATATTCATAAATGACCTCCCAAGTATTGTGGACTCGGATATGTATTTATTTGCAGACGACACAGAGATCTTTAGGGCAATTACCTGAGAGGAGGACCACGATATCCTGCAAAGAGATCTGGATAAAATGGCAAACTGGAGCAATACATGGCTGCTAAAATTTCATCCAGATATGTGTAAGCATATGCAAATTGGGAAGACGCAAGTAACGGAGACGAAATACACACTCCGTGGAAGAGAGCTCCAAAATGCGGAAACCAAAAAAACACATTGGAGTAACCATAGATGAAGAGCTGACCTTTGAAAAGCAAATTAGTGAGAAGGTGAAGAAAGCCAACTCCATATTCGCCCTACTTTTAAGAACATTTCAGCATATGGACCAGGAGATTTTTACACCCTTGTATAAGAGCCTACTAAGAACACACCTGGACTACGCGAGTTCTGTGTGGGCACTGTATAAGATGAAGCATATTGAAATGATCGAGGGGGTACAACGGAGGGTAACGAAACAGATAACCTGGATTCAGGAATCTAACCTATCTGCAGAGACTCAGGAATCTAACCTATCTGCAGAGACTCAGGAAGCTGAAATTACCCACCTTAGCTTACAGGAGGAAGAGGGGAGACATGATAGAGCTCTACAAAATTATAAATGGTATGTATGATACAGAAGCTAGTGATTTCATCAAGATATGACAACAAGATGTAGTGAAAGAGGAAACTAAAAAGATATACCCACAATTGAGCAGACTGACTAAAAGGCAGAACTACTTCACATTAAGGGTAGTGAAAATGTGGAATAATCTCCCAGAAATAGTCTCTGCGCCATCTGTGAATGCTTTCAAGAACAGACTAGACAAATATTGGAGAACACAAGACATCACTGACCAGCTAAACCAACTAATGTACACCGAGTGTGATGCTGTGGTAGTACATGTAGGCGCAAATGACATTGGTAAGCGTAGTTGCAGCAGTATGATCAACGACTATGATGAACGTATTCATAAGATCAGATCACTGTTACCTTCCACTAAGATCTTTATGTCATCACTACTACCACGCCATACAGACAGGCATGCAAACTGTTTAGAAATAGATTTTAACAGTATGTTAAATTCGTTGGTTATTTGGTTAAATGTAACATTTATTGATAATTCTCAACTCTTTTCCAGTCCAGAAGGTGATATATATATATATATATATATATATATATATATATATATATATATATATATATATATATATATATATATATATATATATATATATATATATATATATATATATATATATATATATATATATATATATATATATATATATATATAGAGAGAGAGAGAGAGAGAGAGAGAGAGAGAGAGAGAGAGAGAGAGAGAGAGAGAGAGAGAGAGAGAGAGAGAGAGAGAGAGAGAGAGAGAGAGAGAGAGAGAGAGAGAGAGAGAGAGAGAGAGAGAACTCTTCTGGGACCACGTACATCCCAACAAGCAGGGTACTAGGCTTTTGTCAGAGAATATCACCAATTATCTCTCTGTTCATATGGATATAGCAATAACCGCCACAAGTGATTCTCAGGGTTTTTTTTAGTAGGGACATCTGTTTGAAGGAGCCAAGGCAGCCAGTAAACTCCTTATCATATCCTAAAGCTCACACAATATCCACAACAAACAAATTCAATCCATTATTAATAGAGATTCGAGTAAATCAGAAAGGTAATGGATGCTTGTATCATACGGTTAGAGCTATAAATGACTGTGATAAACATCAGTTGCACACTGACAACATTCTTGTAAATGGGACCCGTGAAACCATTATTGTAAATGATGTAAATATTGATATTCTAATAATAATGTTAACAATGATGTAAGTTATGAAAAGCAAAAGAAAAAATGTAAAAACAATGCAAAACACATAAACAAATTCATGTCTATACAAGGTAGTAAAATACATAAATCGATTTCATCCACAACTAAAGATTCACTTAAAGGTTTCTATACTAATACTGATAGCTTATTAAACTAACGTGCAGAGTTCAGCGCCATTGTTGCTGAACAAAATCCGGACATAATAGGGGTTACAGAGATCTTACCAAAAAATATTTCTATAAACCCTCAAGATAGCGAATTTGCACTGGAACAGTATGACTTATTTTAAAAGCTAGCCCTATTCATATACTTGGGGATGATAAGTTTGCCGAGTCTAAATAGTGTCAAATTAAGCTGGAGAACAAAGACTGTCTTATTATTGGATGTTTATATAGGTCGCCCAACTGTAAACATGAAAACCATTCCTGTTTAATAGACTTATTAAGAAATGTAGCTGACTTAAAATCTAGCCATCTTCTGATAATGGGTGACTTCAATTATAGTCAAATTGACTGGACCATTGAATCATCAAATATTCGGCTTTGCTCTGCATCAAGCTTTCTTGAATAGATTTATACTGGCATCAGCCTGTAAAAGAGCCAACTCACTTTAGAGGCAATCAAACAGCAAATACATTAGATCTTATAATATCAAATGAGGAGAATATGGTAAGAAAATATAATCATAAATGCACCTATCGGAAACAGCCACCATGCAAGCATAAGCTTTACTTTCAATTGTTATATAAATACCATCTTGCAAAACCCTCACTACATTTTCAATAGAGGTGATTATGATGGTACGCGTGCAGATGCTGCAAATATTGACTGGACATCAGTGGCGGATTGGGGGGACGGAAAAATGTTAAATCTAGACGCTCTGTGGTGCAATCTGACGTATATTTGGCATCATTTTAGTTAATTATTATAGGCTTTATAGCAGATAAAATGAGGTTTTTAACACATTGACTGCCGAGATTTTTGCAGACATTTCCCATACGCCATATCTCCGACCATGTTAAATATTGTAAAAACAATTTGGCTGAAAGTTGCTGGTTCCCGAGCCACCAACAGCTTTCAGTCAAATTATTTCCAAAATATTCAATAGAATATGTAATGTTTCGTACATAATAATTAATTTCCGTTTTCATGGATTATTCGGCGAAAGGGTTAAAATTATACGTTTTACCCAAACGGACATTGTTTTGGTATATTAAGGTATATATTATTGACCAGATAGATGCAAGGGTGTAATATACAATTTACAATTTGTAAAAAATATTCATATAGCCAACCGTGACAACGTAGCTTTAATTGAGTCAGTAACATTGTAATAATGTTTCTTCCTACCTTGCTTTTCTTTAAATTTTCCGAATAAAACTCGGCTATCCACAGTATGACTATGAGAATCAATGAATGACTGAATGTAGGCCTACTGATTCCCGATCAAAAACCGTGTAACAGTGCTTCTGACCGCTTCCGCTGACTCACTGAGGCAACAAAAATTACTTTCCACGTGTGCGTCACGCCATCACGTGATCATCGCGTTTATTTAGTCCACTCGGGTAACTCGGCTCGGCAGCTCGAGCATTGTTACAATCGATATTTAAACAATAAAACGAGACTATAAACAGAATAACAAGGTCACTGACATAAGGCCATGATAGGGTAATAATCTATTTTGGAGATATTGACCGAGTGTCTCTTCGTTGCGTTATGTAGCTTGCCTAAAGAAAAAGAAAACATAATTTTTTGTCCAAGTGCGAGGCCCCATTCAAGTGCGAGGCCCTAGGCTACTGCCTCATTAGCCTCGTGGATAATCCGCCCCTGCTGGACATCTAAATTATCTGGTGACATCGAGCATGATTGGTGTGAAATATTGAACGAAATTAAAAGGCCAACTGATACATTTGTTCCAATATCTAAAATTAATGCAAGAAAAAATCAATTTACCTAACCAAAACTGTCTTTGAAACTCTAAAACAGAAGAGATTTGCCTTTAAAAAATGGAAAAAATCATGTGACAATAATAACTATTTGTATTACAAAAAAATCAGAAATCATACAAAAAAGGAATGTAGGAAGGCAAAGTGAAATTTTGAACAAAAAATAGCAACCGAATCAAAATATAACCCGAAAGCTTTCTTTCATTATGCTAAATCTAAATTGAAAACAAAAAATTTTGTATGTGACCTAAAGAAACCAAATGGAACCCTTACAAATTCAGATTCTGAGAAGGCTGATGTCTTAAATACATTTTTCACTTCAGTCGTTACCCACGAGGATATGTCCCATCTACCCAGCTTTAGCTGCAGACAATATTCCACAATTCTAGATGAGATCTTAATTACAGAAGACATGGTGTTAAAAAAATTGGAAGGTATCAATACGAATAAAGCTGCTGGCCCTGATGGGATATATCCACATATTTTGAAAGAACTAAACAGCCTCATAGCCTACCCCCTTCTTCACCTCATTAGAAACTTGCTGAAGCAGGGAAATTTACCATCACTTTGAAAACTGGCTCATGTATCACCTTTATTTTAAAGAAGGTGATAGGCATTCCGCAAACAATTATCGTCCTATTAGTCTGACATCAGGTGTGTGCAAAATACTGGAATCTGTAATAAAAGACCATTTAGTAACCCATTTGGAAACTAACAATCTGATAACTAAAGACCAGCATGGATTTATTAGGGGACGCTCGTGTGTCACACAACTCATTTCCAGTCTAGATATTTGGACAGATGTCTTAGATCATAACGGGCCAATTGATGCTCTCTATTTAGATTTTGCTAAGGCATTCGACACTGTACCACACGAGCGACTTCTACTCAAACTTGAGAAATATGGTACTCAGGGAATGGTCTTAAATTGGATAAGAGGGTTCTTATATAATAGAAAACAACTAGTGGAGTAGTGGTAGTAAATGGTACACACTCTAAAGTAGCGCAAGTTCTCAGTGGGATCCCTCAGGGTAGTGTTCTGGGCCCACTTCTTTTCATTCGTTATGTAAATGACCTGCATGAAAATATAAACTCACCCGTTCACATGTTTGCAGACGATACAAAAATTCATAGAGAAATATGCTCCATAACAGATGCCTCAGAGCTTCAAGATGATCTGAACAATATAGAAGATTGGTGTTGCACATGGCAAATTCATTTAAATCCAGAAAAGTGTAGTGTAATGCATTTAGGATCAAATAACAAGAAGAATCCATATTATGCTACACATGCTACACATTATGTTACACATGCCACGCCCATGGCCACAAGTCCAACAGGTGTCCGGGGCGCTAGGAGTCTGGCCAAGAAGAAGTGCCAAAGGGTGACACATATTTTAAGGTAAGATCAAATTCCTTGCCTACAAACTCACATGATAATAAATATAATCATAATAGTATTGTTGACAATGTTTATAATATGGTCGTCAGCAACAGATCTGATCTCTTAACTATCATCGAAAACATTCACAATGTAATTACACCATTTACTTCTGCACCAGTCTATGCATCCGATTCAACCGTCTCAATGACGCATGTTTCTTCTACTGTCTCTAATATAGCTACCACTATTACTACTGCTACTGCCTCCGATACTACTGCTACAGCTTACCCTAAAGCGAAACATCCTTGTGCTAACACAAACAATATAATAGAAGATAAATTATTTACTCGCGCTACTGTTAGTGCTAGCATAATAAATGCAATCGATAGTGCTAAAGATAATGAATATATTGATAGCATTGCATGTGCTGCCACTACTGGTGGTGATGATGATGATGATGATGATGATAATAATAATAATAATAATAATAATAATAATGATGATGATGATGATGATGATGATGATGATGATGATAATAATAATAATAAAGTAAATTTTCTCAATTTTATTAATATTATACGGTATTGTGGTGGAACAAGCAATAATAATTTTTCACACACACATTCCAGTAATAACGTCCTCTCTGATGTGGACCAATGGGTATGTAGCAAGAAGTTTATAAAACTAGTAAAACGCCTTGATTTCCCATCATTTAACTTAAAGGAAAAAGGTATACGCATTGGACATTGAAATATTGAACACTTAATGCCTAAATTAAGCAAATTAAAAATAATTATGGAGAAAACTACACAAGAAATTGAAATATTTGGTATAACAGAAACGTATATAAGCGGCGGCGTCGCCGACAATTTAATAGATATTCACGGTTATAATTTTGAGAGGAAAGATAGACCGAACAATGTAGGAGGTGGGATTGTAATATACATAGCCGAAAATCAGTCACATCGCAGGAGACTTGACTTAGAATCACCGAATACAGAGGCATTATGGATCGAGGTTACGCCCTTTAAATCGAAATCATTTTTATTATGTTGCGTTTATAGACCTCCAAATTCTCCCGCTAGCTGGATCGACGATTTTGAAGCCCTACTTGAACCTGCATACTCAGATAACACGGATATAATTCTAATCGGCGACTTTAATTTTGATTTTCTAAAAGCAGTCACGCCAAAATGGCTATCAGTAATGGAGTTATTTCATCTTGAACAATTAGTCAATAGCGCAACTAGAATTACGGACAAAACAGCTACCCTAATAGACCATATATACGTTACAGAGAGAAACAAATTTACGTCAGTAAGCGTATGAGATTTAGGATCAAGTGATCACTATCCGGTTTTTGGTGCGCGACAAAACACCAGACAAAAGTTACATAGTCATCACACTATAAAGTATAGATGCAGAAAAAGGTTTGACAATCAGAAATTTCTTCAGAATCTTTCCGATTGCAACTGGGAGATAATTGATTTGCTAAATGACACAGATGAAGTGCTGCAGATATGGCAGGACGCATTTATAGGCATTCTAAATAAACACGCCCCTATTGTTGAGCGTAGAGTAAAGCGATTCTCTCAGCCAGGATAGATAACAGATGAAATTTTGAAGGCCATAAAGGACAGGGATTATTATAAGAAAGCTAAAGATATGATTAAATATAAAGAGTTGAAACGTAAGGTAATGTCGCTAATCGAAAGATCTAAGAAAAACTACTTTAGCACAGCGTTGGCTGACAATAAAAAGAATCCTTCACATATATGGACAATAATGAAGAGTATTAATCCGAAACCTAACAAAATGCCATTGACTTTGCTTGATAGTGACAGTAATGAAATTAAAGACGTCGAAAAACATTGCGAAATGTTCAATCAGTATTTCACTACAATCGCGGCAGATCTCGCAAATTCCATAAAGACGCAATCTCACATAATTTCAGACGACATTAAAACGCATGTTAGAACGAAAATCCCGAGCGAAATTGAATTTACGATACCGAGAATAACTGTTAATAACGTTTACTAGGAACTTAGTCGGTTAAAAACAAATAAATCTGCGGGCCATGATGGATTGAATGCACATTTCTTAAAATTATCGGCACCAGTCATAGCGCCATCAATTACACGTATTATAAATATAAGTATTGATACAGGCGTGTTTCCAACAATGTGGAAATGCGCTAAGGTGAAACCGTTATACAAATCAGACAACAAAGGAGAGGTTAATAACTATAGACCAATATCAATTTTACCTGTTCTTTCCAAAATTATTGAACGACATATACATAGCCATTTGTATAAATTTCTTAGTAAATACAATTTATTGACTGAATCTCAGTCAGGTTTCCGTCAGAAGCATTCATGCGAAACTGCACTGCTTAAGCTAGTCGAAAAATGGAGATTTGCGATAGATAATGGTGATTATGTCGGCGCTATATTGATAGATTTTAAGAAAGCTTTTGATTTAGTTAATCACGATATTTTACTAGAAAGGTTAGGCCTATATCAATTTGATAAGCTTGCGTTAAAATGGTTTTCATCTTATTTAGAAAATAGAAAACAATATGTGTCGATTTCTGACAAAATTTCCGGACATCTTCCGGTAACCGTAGGCGTACCTCAAGGTTCTGTATTGGGACCACTCTTATTTATCATGTATGTAAACGATCTTCATATGGGAATAACTAGTAATGTTGATATGTACTGCGATGATACGACGATGCACTGTAATTTTGAAAAACTTCCACAGATAACAGACCAACTGACTAGCGATATGTCTGTGATAGAAAATTGGTGTCAAAATAATAAAATGGTGTTAAATACGGAGAAAACAAAACTTTTAATGATAAGCACTAAGCGTAAACAAGGGCAGATAAATGTTGAGGAAATTAAGATACCAATATCTAATGGTGAACTAGTCATTGTAAATGAGGCGAAACGTTTAGGCGTACATATTAATGACACTTTTTCATGGGACCAGCACGTAAGAAAAATTTGCAGCAAAATAGCTTCACTTATCTATATGTTAAAGAAAAATAAGAAATATATGAATGTTGATGAGCGAAACCTGTTTTACAAGGCATACATCCTTTCACACATTGATTACTGCTGTCTTGTCTATTACGCTGGCACGCCTACATTGTTAAATAAACTTGAAAAATTACAAAAGCATGCAGCTCGAATAATATTAGAAGTCCCCTTTCGAACACCATAAAAACAAATGTATGTAGAATTAAACTGGACTACACTAACGCAAAGAATGACAATTAAAACAAATATTATGACATATAAATCATTAAACGACCTTGCACCGAAGTACATAAAGATCTGTTCACATTTGTAGAAGACACGCATACACTGAATTTACGGTAAAAAACGAACGGTCAATTAAAGCCTCCAAAAATAAGAACGGATTACGGGGAAAACAGTTTTACATACACAGCAACAAAAATGTGGAATTCTTTAACTATTAATATTAAACATTCTCCGACACTCGGATCATTCATCGCAAATATGTGTGATTGTTTACCCGTATAATGATGATAATAATAATGTTTTCATTTTCTTCTGTTTTGCCCCATTGCCCCGGAGATAAGGTTACCCGTCTTCGCCGCGGAATCTCCTGCGATTTACAACAATCAAGGACACGCCAGGAGTGGCCAAGTGTGACCACCTAAATCACCTCCACCAATAGCTTTGCTTAATTTACAGAGGACATTGAAAACGAATTGTGCACAAAACAATAACAAAAGTAACTGATAATTACAGTGCCGGACAATCAAATATTATCAAATATAAGTACTAGGAAGAACAGTAACCCTGATCATTTAGCACAATAGAGATAAAACATACAAAAATGACCATTTGTTGATCAAGAGAGGCGTGTTCCCGAAAAATGAGCAGCGGAATGAATGACTCAGAAACCGAGCCAGTCATTCTGGTGTCCAATTCTCGGAAACACTTCTCCCAGACCCGCAAATGGGCATCAGAACAATAGTCCTGATAATTAGTAATAACAACCTAGTTATAACTGCAAATTAAAATCACTGAGAACAGTTATAATGTGTATATCCCGTTAGCAGTATGTTGATTGTGCACACTTACGGGCCATATGCTTACTTTGTGATGAATATATATATCGTATATTTTTTAACTTTCCCGATCCTTTATCATTAGAGCACGAAATGTAGACACAAAATAAGTTCCCTTGCTGTATAATTTTGATACTAATTTGACTGGATAGTGTTGCTGCCGAAGGTATCAAGACCTTTCATTCAAATTATGCTTAAGATATGCAACAGCTTAATAGCATGCCTTGAGTTCTAATATTAGTGTTGAAATGGTTAGATGTTGGCGTAGACCTACTATATTGGATGTAAACCCACGGGAGTGTAGGTACATGAGTTCATGTGCGTGTGGAAGTGAGTGTGTGTGATTGGGAGTGCATGTGCTTTGGTGAGTTCTTAATTTCAGTAAACTATATATGCCTAATTAACCTTTAAGATACAAACCTTCGATTGAACCTTCTGATTTTATCCTACATTATGAAGTGCTATGTCAAATTTGGTGATTCTTCCGCTCTTTGACCCATAAATGCACAAGTCTAGAAACAAGTCCATAAAATCGGCTAGAGAAATGACCATTTGCAGTCCAGAGGACTATTTTTGAAAATTTATGACAGGAATGACAGGCGCGATAATCGAGCCAGTCTTTCCGGTGGTGAATTTCCAAGAATGGCATTGTCTTGTTCTGGAAACAGACATTTCACAATAGATAGACCTAATCGAGATTTCCTGACAAATTTAGTCACTAAAGGGTTAAGACATTCGACGGCGTGGGTAATGATAATAATTTTACTAAATCTATTGTTTCTGTATGTATGTATGTATAATCGTATGTTATAATGTGCCTAGCTGTATTTGTCTACGAAATTGAGAATTAGTTTCTATATTTTAGCACATAAAAATATCGTTATTTCTATTTCTTGCATTGTTTCCAAAGCATTTCAGCAGGAAAGAAAGGAATTTACTTTACAATGCTGAATATATCAATGCTAATTTGATTGAAAGTTTGCTGCTGTTGAAAGCATCAGTAGCTTTTGTTCAAATTACTCTTAATACATTCAGAATATTATATGATTATAAGAAATAGATTCCCTAAGTTCCTTGTCTGTACATAGATGTATAAATTTGTACATATTATATATAACAAAATTTGTATATATACACCTGTGCAAAAGTTAAGCACCAGCAAAAACAATAGAACGTAGAAACATGATGGTACAACTAGGCTGCCATACTTTTTGTCCCCGCGTTAGCTGACATAATTCCAAGTACGAAATGCACATGCATGCATGACTTCACGCCGCTTGATGTTCGTGCGTGGCGGGAAACAGCACACGTGTTCAGTTATGTAAAAGTCCAGTTTGAGGTGTAGAACATTACATACAGATTTAGGCGACAAGATTAGGAATTTTGTGTTCATGACCGTGGTTTATTTGTACAGAGAGAATTAGCTCTTGATTGTGAACCGCTATGGCAAGACGAAGGTTAAGTGATTGTGTGAAATGGCAAATCATAGGCATGCATACCACTGGTATGTCATGCAGAGAGATTGGCAGACAGCTGAACATTAACCATACTGTAATCAGTCGTTTGATTGCAAAACATGGGCAAACTAACGAGGTGAAGGACAGGCCTAGATCTGGAAGACCGAAGAAGACTACTGCCCGTGATGATCGAGCCCTAGTACGCCTTGTTAGGAGATCTCCATTCACCAACAGCAGAGTGCTCAGCCAGCAATGGGAAACGCGCAATAGAGTGTCAATGTCTACCGTCAAAAGGAGACTGTATGCTGCTGGCATGAAAGCTAGGAGACCTGTCAGACGTCCTCTCCTCACTTCACACCACAAAGAAGAGCGTCTGAGGTGGTGCAACGAAAGAAGACACTGGAACATGAGATCCTGGAGACGGGTACACTGGTCCGATGAAAGTCGGTTCCTGCTTCATGCCACAGATGGTCGAACTCGTGTATGGAGGTCCAGACGCACGGCATACGACCAACGTAACATCATGGAAGAAGTTACATTTGGTGGAGGTTCCGTTATGATATGGGGGTGCATCTCATTTGATTGTAAGCTGGATCTGTTGACTGTACCTGGAACACTAAATGGACAAAGATATCAAGATTCCATACTGGATAGAGTTGTGGTCCCTCATTTTGTAAATCATGCACCTGGAACCCACCCTATATTCATGGATGACAACGCCCGACCACATCGTGCTAGAGCTGTGCATGAATACCTCCGCCAGAATGCCATCGAAACCCTACCATGGCCAGCAAGGAGCCCTGACATGAACCCTATTGAGCATATCTGGGACATTCTGGGAAACATGGTGAGAAGGAGGGATCCTCCTGTGCAGAACCTACAGGAATTAACAGACGCACTCCATCTTGAATGGCAACGAATACCACAATGGCGTATCAGTCGGTTGGTGACCAGCATGAGACGTCGTGTCCAGGCCGTCATCCAGGCACAAGGTGGATATACCCGGTATTAATAATGACAGTCTCAAACTCGTGCACAGATGTTAAACTTCGTTTTCAGACACCATTAATGACAATCTAGCCACGTGTGTCAACTGTAGGGCAATAGTTGTCAGTTGTGTCAACGTAACCATATTCAGGCCTCGTTTTCAAGTTCAAACAAAAACATACAGTGTTTCCCCACCATCATAATCAGCATTCCTCTAGTTGCATTATTACCTCTTGCACTAAGATGGATGGGTACATAAATGTTTATGCTATTGCTTTCTTCATAGCACATGAATATACCCTCGCATGTGCGTAAAAATAGGGTGGTGCTTAACCTTTGCACAGGTGTATATGTTAATGAGGGCCTCTGCTAGATCAGGCCGTGTACTTGAAGTGCTACCCTCAATAAATAACGATTATTATTAGTATTATTATTATTATTATTATTATTATTATTATTATTATTATTATTATTATTATTATTATTATGCAAACAAAGGGGTACACAAGTCAAACTAAATGAAGATATTGTCATTAAGGATCTCGGTATTAATATTGATAATCAGCTGAAATTTAGTGAACATTGTAAGACACAGGCAAATAAGGCTAACAAAATTTTAGGATTAATCAGACGATCTTATACCTATTTCGATGCACCAACGTTAGTAAAATTGTATACTTCGCTTGTAAGACCAATCCTGGAATATGGTAATGGTGCATGGTGCTCCATGTCCATTAAAGATTGTGAAACCCTCGAATCTGTACAAAGAAGAGCAACAAAAATGGTGCCTTATTTAAGATCTCGCAGCTACCCTGATAGACTTAAACATTTGAAGCTTCCATCATTATACTATCGACGTGCAAGGAGGGATATGATTGAATCATACAAACATCTACATAATATTTATAATATTCAAAACCAGTATCTTGAATTAGATAACAAAGCCAAAACCTGTGGTTATAGCCTGAAATTATCCAAAAAGCGGGCAAATAAAACCATAAGACAGCATTTCTTTTCAACTCATATCACCAACAAGTGGAATGGGTTACCTGAAACTGTCGTAAATTCCCCCAAGCTTAAATAGCTTTAAAAACCTTGCCTATCTTAGAAACCTATACGGTGCAATGCATTAAAAGATAAAATAAAAGACAAAAGCCATTAGAAAAAGAAACAGTTACATGTAGAGATTTCGGCAGCATAAATATGGACAGATTTCAATATAAAATGACTGCATTTGACTGGGATAATATATACCAATGGCAGTCTTGTGAAGATGCCTACAACTCATTCCACTTAGCATGCACTTGTAACTATGAAGACTGCTTTCCACTAAAAGAAATTAAAAAATTTGAAAGAAATCCAACTAAACCATGGCTAACAAGAGGGTTGATTGCTTCCTGTCTAAAAAGAATAAACTGTACCTAAATTTCATCAGAGTCCCAACAAAATATAATGATACACAATTCAAAAAATTTCGAAATAAACTAAGTTAAATAATCAGAACAGCTAAAATATTGTACTACAAAAATAAATTCAATGAGCGAAAAGATGATATCAAAGAAACCTGGAAATTAATTTTAAAAACATCGTTAAACAAGCAAAATTGCAAATTGGAACCATCCAGGTTTAGTTACAATAACAAGGTAATAACTGATAACCAAGAAATTGCTGACAAATTTAACGACTACTTTATTAATATTGGCCCAACACTTTCTAAAAGTATCCAAACCGATAAAGACATCACAATACGAGATTACTTAACAGGCAGCCATCAATCCTCAATGTTTCTATTCCCCACTGACACAGAGGAGATTTGTAAAATCTTAATGCAAATCAATCCAAACAAAAGTGCCGGGATTGATAATTTTAAATGGAACATCTTTAAAAACTGCATTCCCCAAATACTAACACCACTTGATCATATCTGCAACCTTTCTTTAGCACAAGGCGTATTCCCATCAAGCCTGAAGTCGGCACGAGTAACACCTATATATAAATACAAGGACTCCTCTGATTTCACTAACTTCTGGCCTGTCTCAGTACTACCACTTTTTTCAAAGCTACTTGAAAGACTCTATTATAAACGACTAATGAAATATCTAGACAAAAACTCTATTATTTATCAATCACAATATGGATTCCGAAAGAAACATTCAACTATGATGGCCATCATGGACATGATAGAAAAAATTTCAAATTCACTTGAAAATAAAGAACACATTTTAGGAATATTCTTAGACCTGTCAAAAGCATTCGATACCATAGATCATAAAATTCTAATTGAAAAATTCACCTATTATGGAATACGCGACGTAGCACTCGATTGGATTAAAAGCTATCTAACCGACAGAGTGCGTCCAATATAATGGAGTCTTGTCAGAAAATAGAAAATTATTATGTGGTGTTCCTCAAGGATCAATACTTGGCCCGCTGCTCTTTCTATTATATATGAATGATCTACTCACCATATGCAACCAACTATCACTAATCCTGTTTGCTGATGATACCAATGCTTTTTGTAGCCACAAAGATATAGATACCCTATATAAAAATGTAAATCATGAAATGGAAAATGTAATTCGCTGGTTTAAAGTAAATAAGTTGTCACTAAATGTAGGCAAGACTAATTATTTATTATTCACAAAAACACTGAAATTAAAAAAATCTCCCAAAACTCTTTATCGATAATCAGGAAATACAAGAAGCAAAATTTGCAAAAAATTTAGGCGTATATTTAGACAAGAATCTTACCTGGGAGAAGCATATAGAAATTATTACAGCTAAAGTTGCAAAGAATGTGGGTATCAGGCGACGACTAAAACTATACTCGCCAAATAATTTACTGAAAACACTGTACAGCACATTAATATTACCGCACATCACCTACTGCAACATGATCTGGATTAACACATACCAAAATAAGCTAACAAAATTGAAAGCACCACAAAAGAAAAGCATTAAGCTATTTGCACAAATAGCTAAGGGCCAACGCATTTTCAAAACAGAAAATTTACTTAAGCTAGAAGATATTGGGAAAATCCAATTATATTCAATCCTTAAAGACTACCACAACGTCAACCTACCGACACCACTATCAAATCTCTTCAAAAACAACACCGAAATACATTCATATAACACCCGAACAAAACAGAACCATTACATGAGCCACTGCCATACACGAACATCCATGCAAAAACCCTCCACACAGGCAATACAATTATGGAATAATACAGATGCAAACGTTCGCACACAAATTTTAACTAAGACCTCATACAAGAAAACTGTAAAGAACCTTTTAATAGGAAATAACCATTGGCACACTGCAAGTCCCCCAATATCAACCCAATGGTCACCAAAACAGGGGTACATTTTGGTAACAAAGCTGCCAAACATAGACAGAGAAGACAGCTGCCATGAGGCCAGCATTGTAGCCAAAATGGACACCTATTCTCATCTATTAATTAGTGACAAAATCCTAATACCCACTCAACAGTGTTTCAAGGGCTATGATGCAAAGATCACCATGGCTGTTACAGGGCAGATGTATTCAGTCAGAACACAATTTAAATTGATGATGTCCCTGATGTACATAATTATGTCTATGATGATAATTAGGGACAGTTAACTATAATTAAGATAATGATGTTAACAACAACAACGACAACAACAACAACAACAACAATAACAGTGTTATTAATTAATTAAGTATGTTAATGATTACGTTGATGATCACAATAATACTAATGTTACTTATAGCATAAGGCCATACCAATTTGTTGTAAAATTGGTCGGGCCTAAGCATTAATGACAATACATAAATATGGTATGATATGTTTTGTAATCAACCATGGCGAGCACATCCACCCCAAACCCCACCCCATCCTAAACATGTTTTACAACAAACAGTGTATGTTAATTTCTTCATACGTATTTTTGTGTATTGTAAGTTATGTGAATGCTTTTTATTGTTGTCCTCTTTGTGTGTCTTTTGTTTGTAATGTTGTGTGGATAAGAAGTCAATCATTTTATAGGCATTGCCTTGGATGTACTGCCTGTAGTAACCGTTTAAATGTAGATAAACCGTGAAATAAATAATATTGAACTTGAACTTGAACATTTACTGTATGATCTATCTACAGGCTAAGTGGCCTATCAAGATAGTATATGATAAGTATAAGTAAGTATCATATGTATGATGATTCCAAAGCATCAATCGGAAGCGGAAGAAATATAAGAAAGGGACCTTATAGGAGCTGTACCAGAAATCAACCTTATGTAAGTGCTGCTCGCAAAGCCTCTCGTCTAAACATCGATAATGGCCCAGCCAATCTCCAAACAGTTATCATTCGACGTCACTGCATAGTATTTGTTCTTCCCGCGTTTTCGCTCAAACCACGTGTGCCGCGTTCCCGCCCCGCGGACTCCCCGCGGACCGCATGTACATGCGCATTGAGCAGTCGCTGTTGGCCTGATCATGTCGTTAAACAAAGTTAATGACAGGCAAAATATACGGCAATTTTCACCAGAATAATGCATCAACCGTCAGTTATATTGTCATCTAGGAGACCATATGTGTTAAGGTAAGTAGAAAACACCGATCACATATTGTGTAGTAGTCAAATTAATTCATAATTGCATCTGGAAGCGGACTATATTCGTAGACCGATTGACCCATTTCGATTTTTCAATGACGTAGTGGCTGGTTTAGGTGAAATTGTCTTGTTTTATTTTATCTCTCCAATGGATCACCGTGTGCGACTGATCGTATGGCTATGGCCGTCTTTTTCTTGAATAAGTTTATTCTGGTCAGATGTTAGGACTTTATTCATAACCGTAACAAAAATTGTTTGTAAAACAGTAATTTTCTCCAAGGTGGCCCAGGAAGAAATTTGCTGCCCGGAGAATGCGCGCGCAACTCCGCTGTTGCTCGATATCAAGCAGGTGGATATGGATCGATTATTTCTGTCATTTTTGTAATAGTTCTACTTGTTTTTGATTTCAGTAATTAGTTAGTATCCTGGTATGTATTGTCAAAACTAAATTCACACCATGTAATATAAATATTAGGATAGAAGATTCATGGGGATCTGATTGAATCATACAAAATTATACACTCAACACTGGATGTACAATACAGCCATTGCCCATTACAGGTCAAGTTCGACGCCTAAGCATAGTTAGCTATAGCTAACTAGAGTAGTACCAGCCGAACTTCAAATAGTCAACCGAGCACCCGACCTCAGTTCAGATGGTTAGTCCGATATTTGCGTACGGTTCAAAATGGCGGACACGGATCGCTTGCCACGAATAAATGCATATAAAAGTGTAACTATTTCACTAAATAACTTAGGTTTGATGAAATTATGCTTTCCCATTGTATGTCGATATTCCCAAGCCATATTCCTAACCACTTTATGACATATGGGCGCTTTTTGACGTCTTAGCGGACAGAAAATAACCCATTTTCGTAGCTCATTAAAACAGACGACAGAAAGGGTTAATGGAGACTGGTACCCGGCTCCAAATTTTCTGCAATAGTAATTGAATAGGGAACCGGGTACTAGCGAACTATAGTCGACTAAAATCAAGTTCGACTGGGGATGATCAGTAAACCATGAAACTGATGGTTAGCGAGTCGAACTTGACCACAGACGCGGATCAATTCTTCACTAATAATCATACGGCACACATGACAACGCGTGGTCACAAACTCAAGATCCAAATCAATTTTTGTCGCAACAATACTAGAAAACATTTCTTCTCACAACGCGTAATCTCACATTGGAACTCGCTACCTGAAAATGTGCTAGCCCAAAACATAGATATTTTCAAAACCAGACTAGATGAACATTTCAACGAGATAACGTATTACTACGACGTAGTCTTATGCGATTATGTGATTAAATCGAAAATCGCTATTCTTTTTTAAATAGTGAATTTATATGATTAAAAATGTAATAATCGAATAATCATGAATAATTCTACAGCTTAAAATATTTCAAAACCTACGTTTTAATTACTCTTTGATGCCATCGGTCACGATAATTTACATTCCGCTCAGCGAATGTATGTCCATTTGCAGGTCAAGAGAAGACTATTTTTTTAAAATGTATCACGGGAAAGACTGGAATCAAGCCAGGCATTCCAGTGAAACATTAAAAAAATAGTCTTCTTGGCCTGCAAATCGACTTTTATCAACGCCATTGCAGCTTTCGTCATTGATATGCTTTTTTTGCTGTTATAACTGGGTAATTTGTACTCAAGCTGATTAATCGAGTAATCGCGGTTATTATTAAATAATCGATCGTGATTACTGAAAGTAATAATCGCGCAAGCCTACTACGACAAACAAACAATATAGCAAAATAGACTTAATCTCAAAACAATTCATAAACATCAATTGACATAAAATAAAATGAGACTAGTTAACACATGTGTTAATCTATGCAGATGTCAGCATGTCTAAGAGATTCAGATATTGAGATAGCCTGTGTTAGAGACATATATAATATATTCATAGACTCGCCATGACATCATCACAATGAAATTTCCCATAATACCCTGGGAGCGATGCCATTAATGGAGGGGCTAATTTAAGATTACAAGCAATGGGCCGTAAAACCTTATTTTAATGGTTTGAGCTTCATGGAAAATGTAAACAATGGATTGCTTTGGGCAGTCCTCTTTAGCATGTAAGTTTGCCCCAACTTTAATGGCGGCCGATCTCAAGATGCCCGGATGTAGTCCTCTTTAGCATGTAGAAAGTTTGCCCCAACTTTAATGGTGGCCGATCTCAAGATGCCCGAATGTGCGAAACTGAATTATATAATATCTGCCTGTGTTGAGCTCAGTTACTAAATGGACCTTAACAGTTTTAGCTATTCAGTCTTCAGCCAACATCCCACAATTTGTTCGCTTACTACTGTTTACCATTAACCGGAACACTGTTCCTGGTTGGCGTCAAACAGTAGTGGATTTTGTTTGAAGACTGAATGCCTTGCCCATCTCTAGCTTAGCTCCACCCACATCTCGCTCATGTTTGGATCAGTTGATCCATGACTTCAATTTACAGAAAACTACCGGTAAGCTATTGAATATTTTGAAATTTAATTTGACTGGGTGATAGTGCTACCTATGGCAGCAACAGCACCCAGTCAAATTAGTTTCAAAATGTTCGACAAAATATTTATTAAATAGTAAAGACATGCAATTCGTACAATGTGTCAGACTATTAAACATTTAAGATGTACTAAATCGAGTCATTCATGCTGGAATTAATTTTTTTCCTACGCTTAATGTACTTGATTATGATGTAATATGATGATGAATAAACTTGAAAAGCTGGTCCATTAGCCACGGTTTGTTCTTTAGACTAGAGACATTCACTCCTTAAAATACATAGACCGTGAGTGCATTTATGAAGGTATATATATATATAATATATTGCGCTTGGCAAGCAGTTTTTCTGTCACGTATGTTCGTGGTACTAGGGTGGTACAGATTTTAACCGGATATCCGGTTTATTGGCTGGAAATATTGTAGTTTTCATTTAAAAAAAGAATTGCCAAACCACATAACGAGAACGTTTTTAGCGGTGGACTTAAATCTGTAGCTATAGTATCTGATGCAATTTCAGAGGATATAGTGAAATCATTACTTAAATTGCTTTAATGCATTAGATTTTGCGCTTTTAAATTCATCGGGATCGCATTTAGAGTTCTTGTCAATCTGAGTCATATATTAGATTCCTAGACAATTAACAATTCGTATACCCCCCTCTAAGATAACGCTTAGACAGGTACATTGCCAAATTTAATGAAGCTTTCAGCGGCCAACTCAAGCAGTTTGCGGGATAGAAACTATGTCATTGGATGACTAAACTATGGTTAGAAAATTTGTAGAGCATTCACTCAAAATATTATTCGATAGTTAGTCATTTCATGTCTTGGAAACGATGAGCCAGAGATAAATTCTGAAAGATGGCAGACCTAAGTAGACTGTTACACAGACTCACTGCATTTCAGAGACCAGTCAGATGAGAAGCGTTATGCAAATGTACATGTATATAATATAAAGGCTAGTTCCCGAATCCCGATAGCCTACTGTACATTTACATGCTTACATCAAATTTAGTTGCAGACGTGGTAATACTGTCAATGTGGTACAAATCTGCCTGTCGTATACGTGTGCACATGTGTAGTAAATCAAACTTATTAATCCAATTAATCGAATACCTATAATCAAACTCTGCCATATTAAACTATTTCAGGATTCGTACTGGAACTTTGCTCATGAAGTCATGGAATTTCAAACATAGAAAGGTGTACGAACCATGCTATTTAATAGCATATACATTTTGTGCGAAAAAGGAAATCAGATGTTTTAATATAGATGATAAGCATGTTTTGGAAGGACTTGGTTTAAAACTGTCTACGTTGTAAGCTGTAAAAGTTGTTTTCTGGCACTAATAATGTATATCGACCCGCGTTGAGTGTTAATTATATCATCCAACATACGTTGAGCCGGGTCCTGAACATTCACAGAAAATTACTCTGGATCGCCCAAGCGATTAGACAAATTTGATTTCGACTTACGTTGACAGGTGATCTGCAATTAGACAAATTTGATTTCGACTTACGGTGACAGGTTAGATCACTTCCCGGTTTAGAGTCCCGGATGCACATTCAGATTCTCCTTCGATCAATACTCACCATTCTATTACTTATGATACAGCTAGCCTGGATAGCTGGGCCCTAAGACTATAGATTTAGTAAGCTTTACCGACTCCTGGAACCAGGTACTCGGCTCCCAACTGCCGAGTACCCGTTTGCCATGGAGCTCATTCTTGTTTGCATAGCAACAAGAGAGATGCTTTTTTGCAGTTGGAAGTCTTGAGATTATATTAAGTCATTTTTTCTGTGTAATTGTGATAGCTTTGTGCGCTCTCTAAGGATATATTGGAGTAAGATCCGAGCGGGTGAAGTCACACCGTGTTACTCGGATGTTTATGTGAAGAAAAGGTTTCATTAATTCACGCATCTGATTCTAGGTGCTGCGTACTTTAATTGGTACCAGAAAAAAGTGGAATTTTCAAGAAAATATTCATAAATAATTAGTCATTTCATTTTCTGGTTGATGAGGGTTAAGTTTGAGTTTGTGAGATGTGCAATTCGTGTGATTGTTTTGATATTCATTGTGTTTACAGGTGAATCATACATCATCGTCATCATGTCCACAGAAGATGAACTAGAACTGGAGATGACCTCTCCTTCACCTACATCTATGTCTCTTCCGATCGGTGGTGATGAGAATGTTTGTCTTATCTGTAACGAGAAACTCAAGCAGCCAAAAGTTCTGAGCTGTTTACATGTATTCTGTGAAGAGTGTCTTGTTAAGCAGGTATGTATTGGTGTGTGTAATCATACAGATTTATTGTAATATATTTAACCCTTTAACACTCACATTAGCCAAAAACGGCTGATGTAGTGGTCTTGAAATATGTGTGTTTGCAGACCAAGAGAAGACTATTAAAAAAAAATTACGACGAATGACCAGCTCGAAAACATTTTCTAAGAGAAAATTGAAATTTTCTTACACAAATTCAAGTGTTTAAATGGATCGGGCATTTGTAAGTATGCTAGGTTTGTTCAAGAAAATAATTAATTTAGATAACCAAATTTTTGTTATGTCTGACTAATGGATTTAACGCTTTGGTGGTCAAATTTGGTCAAGAAAATCAAAATGTGTATTAAATGTGCTTTTGTAGTCCAAGAGAAGACAATTTTTGGAAATTTACCACTGGAATGACTGATTCAGTTATTGAGCCAGTCATTCCAGTGATAAATTTTCAAAGAAAGTCTTCTCTTGGCCTGCAAAATGGACATTCCTCAAGAACACTACAAAGGCCACTTTTGGCTGGCTTGACCATTAAAGGGTTAAACTTTGAAGAAAAAGCCAAGTGACAGTGTGGAAGCGTGTTGGCCAATGTGTGAAGTCAACCATTTACAGGCAAACGGAATATTTTGTTGGGGGAAAATTGCATAGCAGTAATTGCTAAACAAATCGAATAATGCATAGCAGTTTATAGCACTTGCATAGCAAACAAACTGTGTTGAAACTGGTTGGTGTTCCAACGGGGACGAAGGACTACCAGACTTGGCAAATCAGTAGTCCGTCTAAAAAATTAGTCCGTAAGGCGTGTAATATGCGACACTTAGTTTTCACAAATTGCACAAATCTGATATGAGCAGATGTTGAATAATTAATATTGGACTTCTGAGAATGTTATTGAGGATAGTGTATCAGTCTTCAGGTCTACAGTAGCCAGTATTGTCATTTGTCAGTATAACATATGTCAGATTCAGAATATGCATGTGCTGGCTCTGGCCAAGGTCAGGGAGAATAGGAAACCTAAAATAATACGTATTGGCAGATTTGGCAATTATATTGGTTTTAAAGAACAGAAAAAGGTGATACATACATGCACATTGCAAATCAATAAAAAAAAAATTCTATCCAAAAATGTAATGGTAAATTAACTCGCACAATACTAGATGATTATATTTACCTTTTACCACCAGAATGATTGGCTCGATAACAGTCAATCATTCCAGTTGTAAAATTTCATAGATATTCTTCTCGCCTTGTTTAAAATCATGTATTTTGCTGCTCAGCATGTATGTCCGTCCCCGTCTTGCCATTGCAACTCCTAGAGTTCTCAATGGATTGACTTAAAATTTCGTCCACCATATCAGTATCATGTGTGGATGTGCATGTGCTTTTTTTGCGTGTGAAATATTGTTCATTACAGAGTTCTCCCCCTTTATATATCTTAAAAGCCAATACATAAACTGCATTGCATTATTTCTTGTCAACGCAACTCCTAGAGGTCTCAATGGATTAACTTAAAATTTTGTCCACATCAGTTTCATGTGCATGTGCTTTTTTCGAGTCCAAAATATTGTTCATTACAGAGTTATCCCCCTTTCTATATCTTAAAGCCGATACATAAACTGCATTGCCAATCATTTCTTGTCAATGCAACTCCTACACTTTAGCTCCGACTCTTTTGAAAATTGGTACGTGTTATTATGACGTGTAGGTGTGCATGTGCTATCCATGTACCTGTATGTCCAAAATGTATGTATGTTCGTCTGCCAGTCCATCCATCTCTGACAATCATTTCTTGGCAATGCAACTCCTCCTAGAGGTCTCATTGGATTAGCTTCAAATTTTGTCCACAGTATCAGAATTATGTGCATGTGGTCTTTTCGCGGCCGAAAAATTGTTCATTACAGAGTTATCCCCTTTAAATGTCTTGAAGCTGATACATAAACTGTATTGCCAATCATTTCTTGTCAACACAACTACAGTTTAGCTCCGATTCTTTTGAAAATTGGTACGTGTTATCATTACGACATGAAGATGTGCATGTGCTATCCGTATACTTGTACATCCATCCATCTGTCAAAAATGTATGTTCGTCTGTCATTCCATCCTTGTCAATGCAACTCCTACAGTTTAGTTACAATTCTTTTGAAACATGGTAAATCTAGTCATTACCATCCGAAGATGTGCATGTGCTTTTTTCGCGGCCAGAAAATTGATTACAGCGTTATCCCTTTAAATACCTTTAAGGCGATACATAAACTGCAGTACCAATCATTTCTTGTCAACACAGCTACAATTTAGCTGTGGTTCTATTGAAACTTAGTACAGATTCTCATTACCACTTGAAGATGTGCATGTGCTATCCGTATGCCTGTACATTCATGCGTCTGTACAGAATGTATGTGTGTCAGTCTGTCGGTCCGTCCATCTCTGGCAATCATTTCAAGATGTCAACACAGCTACAGTTTAGCTACGATGTATGTTTATCTGAAATGTTTGGATCCGGGGTCATATGCCGTCTTCTGATGGCTCTTGTTTAATTACTACTGAAAGGTTCCTCAAACTACTGAAAATCCACTACTGAAAGAGTGTGTGAAACTACTGAAAATCATGTTTTTCACATGAAACTACTGATTGCTTGAACTGGGGGTTGGCAGCTCTGGTTATAGCGTTAGGAAGCAGCATGCTGACACTGAAGTCACAATGTCGACGGTCGCGGTCATTCTGACCTACAAAACTTATGTTACATTCAGCAAATCTTCATGTTATATTTCACAATTGCTTAAGCCAGGGTACATGGTTGCTTATACCGAGAGGATACAGGATGGTGACGTGGAGGTCACCAGGTTAAAGGGCACAGTCTCTTATTTTACCTCCGCTTTTTCAACAAAGTTTTTCCGTTTAGCAAATTATATAATTTACATGTATAGTTCAGAATTACTTAATATTACGAGAACTAATCTTGGACACATGGTCCCCTATAAAATAAGGAATCTGCATGCTGATAGTGACATCACTAGATCCAAGTTTACGGTCATCATAGCCTTGATATTTCACCTCTGTCATTCAACAAATCATTTATATTTCAGAATTTGGTAATCCCATTGGAACTGAACTTGAATTACGTGTAGGAAGCGGCATGATAACAGAGGTCATTAAGTCAAAGGTCTATGCCAGTATGACAAACAGGAGTCGGGCGGAGACATTTAATTCTGTTGAATTCTTGTTTTATAGGTACATGAAAGTCCATTGAAATCGGTCAGTGAGGATGGATTGTCTCCTCTTGGTGCTCCGATTGCATCCTCCATCACGTGCGATGTGTGTAAACAAGAGACAAAGCTGACTGCGAATGGCGTAAGTGACTTGACACCAGACTACGCCCTCTCAGATATGATGGACATGGCTGCCATCAAGGAATCACAGATGGTCTGTACAAGCTGCAAAGCCAAGGAAAAAGCTGTAGCTAGATGCAGTGATTGTGCAAACTTTCTTTGTCCAAACTGTGTAACCGCTCACCAGTACATGAGGTGTTTTGAAAACCACAAGGTTTGTTGTATGTTTATAAATTATTGTTTGATAAGAATGGTGACTGCTAGACAGAACAAACTCAAAATATTGTGATATGCAGAATATAATTTTTTATTTTCCAAATAAACCAAATGCCAAGATCAGTGATGTGAATAAATTGTAAAAATATATCCATACCTGTCACAGGCCCTAATGGGCAAGGAAATCCTGGAATGTCATTGAATTTTTGAATAAAGAACTGAAAATCCTGGGAAATAGCATATTTTCCTGTGATATTAACCCTTTAATGGTCAAATTTGGTCCAAAAATATTTTAATTTTGTTATTGAATGTCCATTTACAAGCCAGAGCTAAATTAAAAAAAAAAGCTCTTGCGTGTAAAGGGACATTTCCCAAGACTGTAGCAGATGGCGGGTTTGGCTGGCATGACCATTACATGGTTACAATGAGTCACTATCATGCTAGCCGCCAAGACTAGTGATCACTAGATCTCTACTAGCTACACTTATATGTGGCACTTGCATGGCATCACACACTATCGATTGAGGAGACAAAATGGTTACGTGAATGTTCAACATTTGCGCGATATTACAAAGCAGATAATTGTGATACAGATAAGGAAATGTGAGAGGATATGAATGATATGGAATCTATAAACCATAATCTATCTACAATGCAAGATCTGAGATGAGATTAGCGTCCCTTTAAACTTTTAATGGTTTGGTCAGAATTCGTCCAAAACTATTTTTTCAAAATTTCCACCTCCAGACCAAGAGAAGGATAATTTTTTTTATAGTACCACTAGTGTGTCTGGCTCTTATCAAGTCACTCGGGCCATCCTTAAAGGGTTTTTTTGGTTGTCGTCTCCCGACCCTCGTGGTTGATGTAGGGTCAGTAGGTTGTGAAGTTTTGTTTACCTGCTCAGGCATGTCCAATTTGAAGATTTGCATAACCTAAAAATGTAACCCTTAAATGGTAACATTTTTCAAGATCAAAATATTCCCTTATTGAATATCCATCTATTTGCAGGCCAAGATAAGACTGAAAATTTACCGCTTGTATGACCGCCTTGCTTATAATCCAATTAATGGGTATTGGCCCAGGGAAATGATGATCAAATTTCTTTCGTGACATCCATTTTGTAATGAATATTCATTGTTGTCTAAATGTATATTATTGCCGAATTAACCTTTGTTTTGCCATGATTTAAATATAGAATGATAAATTCATTGTTTCACCCTTTGATATGGAAGTTTATCTGATTTTGTAGTAAAAATCACGAATGTTTTACGACGGACCCGCTCAGAAATTTTCAACAAATATGATGACATAACTTTATCAGTGTTAACTGCCAATACCCCTTTGTTGTTAACTTAGCGTGTTTATTCTAATTTTCCCACTCCCAATTATACCGCCCCCTTGTTTTTGAGTACAGTGAAAAAAAAGCAAATTACCAATAGTAAGAAATAATAAACCTTCCGCTGTCATCTAGTCTTCAAAGAAGAAAAACATCCGAAAAAAATTAAACATACAGCAACATTTTGGTCATTTTCATTAATACATGCGCAAAAACATCTTTTTTTGTCAGCTTATCCTATCATTCAATGACAGAGCGTCTAACGCTGTTGGTGTATTGTCATTAAGATACGGCTATAAATTTTTCTAATGTTTCGCTGAACGCATCACAACCGCGCCTCCAGTTAATTTGACCAATGCCTAAATTGTTTCAGATCAGTATCTTGCCGTTCAGTGATAGAGCTTCTAGCGTGAATTATGCGTCGCGATACGGCTATGGCATATCTTCCGATGTGTCAGTGAATGCATCACAAACGCGCCTCCATCCAATTTAACAATGGATAAATCGTTTGTTCCTAACTTCGCTAAATGTCACCCTTATGTCGTAAATAAAACCTCTGAATAAATCTAATGTGAAACGAATAGTTTTTATGAATATTTGAGCAAATTTAGCAGAAATTGCATGGAATACTATAATTATATACTGTTTCGAGAAAACTATTCCAATTTCGTGGTGTTTTTTTCAAACTTTTTCCACCCTAATTAACCCGCTACCCGCCGGCGGTATAATTAGAATAAATATGGTAACCCTTACCACTGTCAAAAATTTTAATTTTCAAATTAAATTAAAGATGAACTGATGTTAATTTTTCAACAAATTTAGAAGAGGATCTATCATCCACCAAAGTTGTTGAAAAATGTACACCAGTTTCTTTACTATTGACGCAGCAGAAGATAGAATACTAACTTCAGGGTGGTAAAGGTTACGGGTTAACCCTTAACACTGTCCAAATTTTAAAATTTCAAACTAAATTGAAAGATTAACTGTTGTTAATTTTTCAATAAATTTGGTGCAGGTTTGTTGGTGTCGTAGACCAGTTTCTTTGTTATTGACACAGTAAAAGATAGATAATTGACATCAGACTAGTAAGTATTAATGATCAGTGTTAACACCAGCATTGGCACTAACACCAACACATGACAGACCTCACCCATTGTAATTTGGAATGTTCAACATTTTAGTATTTATACTGTTAACAGAATAAATTTGTTTTGATTGATGAGAAATATTTTGTTGAAAAATAGTAAAACTTAAATGGTAATTTGACTTTAGTTGTTGTGAAACAATAATTGTTGATTTTGATACTTATATCATGTGTTATTGTACATTTTGCAGGTGGTTACATTCGAGGAGATGGATAATGGAGAAGGCTTGCCTATACACAAGCCAATCTTCTGTCCCACACATCCCTCAGAAAATCTCAAATTCTATTGCAATACTTGCCAGGTTTGTCGATAATTAATATATAATTATTTTAACCATAGTATTAGCACACCTGCATAAACCTTTCTCACATCTGTCTAGTGATCAAAACTGCCTGCTTGTCCAAGACAAAGTAAACTTGCCTCAGAGCGGGACAAGTACAACTTTTAGCACTGTCTACCATCACCTGTCCGGTTGGAAATGAGATTTTACTGTCACCTAATAATAGCCAACACAAAATCTGATGAGAAAGAATATGACCATAGGGTGCTGGAGAAAACATTAGTTTTATAAAGGTGCATCTTTCCCATCAAATTTCAATCATTTTAGATCACGTTCGTTAATCTACCGTATAGTTAGCCACATTGTGTGTGGTTATGATCAATATTATCTAGGTATCGGATTGCAAGAAAAATGTGTTCTTTGGTAAAACTGTGTCTTGAGAATTACCTCAGTTCTGTTTGAATGACCTCGGTTTATCAAACATAACTCCTTGTACATGTACAGTGCAGCTAAGAAATAACTTAACATGGGTCCAAAATAAAATGTACAATTCTAGCAATTTGAAAGTACGGAAAAAGGGCATTTTGTTGGATGCTTCTATTTTTGTTTTTGGAGCATGTTAAGAGGCATTCCCTGGTAAAGACAAATAAATTTAGGAAAATTGTATTTTATGTTGGCTGCATACCGATTTCTGTAGCGATCAGGCTTGGGTACAAGTGCAAATTCATTTGAATCTCATGTATTTGCATTTGTACGAAAAGGGTTGCATTTGCATTTGAGTTTTCAAATGCATTTGATTCTTTTCAAAATCACTACTTTTCTCATTTTGCATTTCTTTCAGAATTGTTGTAAATAGCAGCCACAGCACCCAGTCAAATTAATTTGAAAAAATTCAACCAAATTATTTGTTAAATCATAAAAAATAGCATTTCTGTTGCTAGAAATTAGAAATGTAATTCTGTGATTTATTAACCCATTTCACTATGAATTTCTTAGCATGTAGCTCTCAGCCATCAATATATCTAAATATGCAAAATCATGTATATTTTGAAATTAGTTTTACATAAGTCAGTTGAGATCTTAGCAAGCCAACAAATTTTAGTTAATTTGTTTCTGAGATAAGCTGCAGCAACATATCTCTAGTGCATAATAAATATGATCACCTTATAAATAGTAATGAATGAGTGCCTCCATTCTCTTGTCCAATGCGTTGACCCTTTAACACACATATACAAGACCACTGAAATAATTGGCTCAGGGATTGTTTTCTCTTGGCCTGCAAATGGGCATTTGTAAAGACTACGACAAAGGCTGGTTTTGGCCGGTTTGGGCACCAAAAGGGTAATGAAACAATTTGACTAAATAAACGTTGCTTTAGTCAATACATTGATTTTCAGGAAAATTAATAATATTCATATGATCATCTGTGTTAAAGAACCACAATCAATTAGACCCAAAACACAGGTGGTCACTCGAGAACTTTTGACTACAGTACAATCTACTCAACCAGTACCCTCTATATTCTTTGTCAAGATCCTTTCAAAGTAATTAGCGTGAGCTTAGTAATATATCTCTGGTTGCCCAATCTATGAATAGGGTAGTGTTAACTCCATTCATTCAGAAATCTCTTAATCCATTAGTTGTCAAGAGTGGCTTTTTGAATGTCCATTTGCATTATAAGATAACACAATTTTTGAAAATTCATGACTGAAATGACTGGCTTGGTAATCGAGTCAGTCATTCCAGTGGTAAGATTTCAAAGATTATCTTCTTGGAATGCAAATTGACATTTACCAAGAGCAATAAATAATAGATGCTGATCAGTCTGTTGATTTGGGTTAATTTACTGAAAATTTACCGTTTTTATTAGAATGGCCTGTTATTCAGTCTGACTATAAGCACATACGCAGCCATCTGTGACTAAGATGATCTCGGACAAAGTTAACATTTAAATATTTTAATCTAGAAGTGCCAGAATCTTAGTTCAGGTCTTGAATAAGCTGATCTTATCTTCAAAAGATACTTCAATAGGGCCGAAGCTTCTTCTAGCCTGTTTATATCGCTGGCAGTGCTGTAAGAGATGTTCTGCTGTTTCTTCTGCCTGCTGACACTCACAAAGTGCAGAATCTGTAATCGTAAGACAGTGAAGATGTACATTGAGACGATTGTGACCAGTCCTCAATCTGAAGATACATGTCTGATCCTCCCTACTGATGCTGTGTATTGCATCATTATGCTGCCTGCTGGTGGTTGTTGTGGCTTTTAGTAATATGCTTCGGTTCTTCAAAGTCAGCCTCGCGGTTGAATTATTCTTTATTTGACCCTTCCTTAGCCAGTTGATCAGCTTTGTCATTTCCTAATATGCCACAATGCGAGGGGATCCACTGTAAGTTGACATTGTTCTCCTTAGCCAGTTGCGTAAGATTTTCATGAATTAAATCTTTACTTTCCTTTCCACTCTCCAGCGCCTGGAGCGCTGAGAGGGTGTCTGTCAGGAAGACAATATTTTCATTTCTGGTTTTTTGCTGTATCCGCATTTGGCTAGCTAAGATCAGTGCCTGGATCTCTGCAGTGTAATTGCTACAGTGCTTCCCTGTTGGCAAGCATGAGTCTGTTATATCTCCATATGGAAAACCAATGTGAGCACCTGCCCCTCCAATCTTGACAGCCTGAATAGCTGATCCATCTGTATAAACATGTATCCACCCTTCCTCAGGGTAGTTTCTGCAATATGACTCAGTGCAAGAATTGTGTGTCACCTCTGCTTAATCTCCCTTACTTTCAATCCCTGGAAGAAGATCAGTGGAGACAGAGACAGTTTGGTGACCACTTCAGCTTTCATGCACCAAATAAGGAAAACGGTCTAAGATTACTGTCATGAGAAAGATGAACGCATGAAGAATAAGCTGATGAACATTTTGAAACAATTTTTACTGGAAACTGACCCACCGTTGCCAGTAAAATTAACTTCAAAATATTCAACAGAATATTTGTGAAATTCATACGGATATTGCATACACTGGTAACTATTTTGACTGGAATCTGTTGCTGCCATAGGCGCAGTAGTAGCTATCAATAAAATTCCTTTCAAAATATTGAACATAATATT
Source organism: Chaetoderma sp. LZ-2023a (assembly GCA_034401795.1). Taxonomy (NCBI): domain Eukaryota; kingdom Metazoa; phylum Mollusca; class Caudofoveata; order Chaetodermatida; family Chaetodermatidae; genus Chaetoderma; species Chaetoderma sp. LZ-2023a. The sequence continues at coordinate 44,983,043 of CM067366.1, forward strand.
TGATAATCATTTTGAAAGTAATTTGACCGACACATGTTGCTTCCATAGGGTGCAATGGCTATCAATGAAATTGCCCTTCAAAATAGTCAACATAATATTTAAGAATCTGAAAATTCAATGCTTTAATGGGTACCCTTTAACCCTCATATCAGCCAAAGATGGTTTCTGCAGTGGTCTCGAGAAATGCCCATTTGCAGATCAAGGGATGAATATTTTTGAAAATTTACCACTGGAATGACTGGCTCAATAACCGAGCCAGTCATTCCAGTGGTAAATTGTCTTGGTCTGGAAATAGACATTTTCTTTGAGAAAATTGCAATTTTTTAAAAACATTCGAGGTTTAAAGTGTTAATGGTGAAATAAGTATTATTTTTTCATAGTAAAGTTTCATGTACAGATAGACTATTTTAAGCGAGACAGTCATTACAGTGGTAAAAAAAATAGTCACTACCAGGCCACCAGCAGATACATAGATGGTAGATGCATACTCAGAATTTCAGTACCAAACGTGTGCCCAAATATTCAAACGCATTTGCTAATGCATTTGAATAAGATGCAAACATTTGTATTTCAGTGCAATGGCACTAGGCTGCATTTGCATTTGAATCATTTACAAACATTTGCATTTAAATGCAATACCCTGCACTTGGACCCAAGCCTGATAGCGATAATCCGAATAGTCACCCATATTTGTGTTTGCTATTTTCATGTAAACATCTGTGCGCACTGCTGTTTGTTTGTGTGCAGAATTATTTTAAATAGTAAACATTACTATTGGTCGGAACGTAAAACAATCTTAAATATGACGTAATACTGCCGGCACAAGTTCTACAATCCCCGTTGCTCACAAAATCTCAAAACACTCGGCACAGAGGCTCTAAGCCGCAAAAAATAAGGACACTTCAAACAAAGTCTTCTGACATAGTTGCAACATATCATTTATAGTGCGTATTCTCTGAGTCAACGAATTACGACCATAATCGTAAGCAAATACGCCAGTGTTCTCTCTGAAACGGTAGTGAAATCTGCTGTCAAATGTATTTTTACGTTTTGAATATATTTGGAATTTCCATTTTCTTGGCTATTGAGTGCCTGTATTTATAAGAATCGAAGATCAAATGCTAACATTAACACACTAGTGGCAGGTTATACACTTAATTCTGTATATAAAATTTATAGATCTATCAGCCAATGTACCTTTAACTTATTTACGTGTACTGTAAAAACCGTCTTCTACATCTGGATACCTGTGTTCTTACAGGAACCTATCTGCAATGAATGTATGGTAGGTCACCACCAACAGCCTGCCCATCACCATGAGCGGATTAGTGATATCGAGAAGGTGCAGGTAGATGAGATACGTTCCATCGTCACGGAGAGTCGTGGTAAGATGGAGTTCTGTGAGGAGAGTATTAAAGGGTTAGATAATGCCCTATCTGAGTTGGAGAGCCAGACAGATCATGCTCGTGGCCTCATTAACGAGACATTCCAGAGTTATAAAGCGGTTTTGGAGAAACGAAAGGTATGTCTGTCTAGCAGCGACTGATATATGTGCATTTAACACTCGTCAGCGAAAAGCAGCTTCTGCAATGGTCTTGAGAAATGTCCATTTTGCAGACCAAGAGATGACTGTTTTTGAAATTAAACAACCAATTACTGGCTCGATAACCGAGCCAGTCATTCCAGTAGTAAATTTTCAAAAATAGTCTTGGTCTGCGATGGCTAGTTGTTTTTATAATAATTTGTTTGAAAATTGTTGTTGGCTAATATATTTCCCTCCAAATAGTTTGCGAAAAAATCATCAGAAAATGCAAGTATCAATAGCTAGAAAATGCAAGTATCAATAGCCAATGCATTGAACATGTCTCGAGTGAAAGTCACTCCTACAACAACTTTCAGGCAAGCTGTTGTCAAAATAATCAGCAGACCTTTCAATGTAGTAACACTGTCTGAAGATATTTCGAGCAATTCGATTGGCAGTCAACTAACAGCAACAGTTTTATCAAATTCTCATAATAATGACTGCTTTTAATATTGGTATATAATACTATGTATAGCAAGGGCAATGAATTGATTGGACCCTTGCTATCCGATTCGAGTCTTCAGTGAGTTGGTAAGCATGGCAGCATGTCGATTGCGTATATGACACGGGCCTACCCTATCGAATTCGACAACCATCCGAAATCCAAGATGGCAACATCCATAGGTGACCATCTTGAATACCATTTATCGGACTACTTTAAGACTAGTCACTTGATAAGTTAATTAAACTATGTCCGTGCAAGAAACCTATTGAAATCGACGGTAATCCGAAATCGAAGATGGCCACTGGCAGACATATTGAAAAACAGCTTGCAGTTGATAACTGTACCACCGTTTGTTCAATCGGTTTCTAATTCATATTGAAATCGATGGTAATTCGCAATCCAGTATGACCTCCAATCACAAGTAATAGTCTGTGATATTGAGTTATTAATACTGAGCACAGAAAGACTGAACTGTTACTGATTACATTTTCCATAGGGGGGTAGGGGAGTTGTTTCATGCGGAGCTCTTGTTCTAAAACATCTCAAATGTTAGCTTCAGTGACTAAGGGCCTTTGCATTTAACCCTTTAACACTCTGCTTTTTAATATTGAGATTTTCTCATTAAAATGTCCATTTGCAGACCAAGAGGAAATAGTATTAAAATTGTGCATTTACGGGCGGCAAATTAAAATACGGAAATTAAAAAGGAGGGTGTAGTTATAAATCGTAATATCAACAAGGTGTTAGAATTGGGAATTTCTGCCTATTGTTCTATACAAAGCATTGATCGCTAATCAAAGTACAAGTTTCTTTTGTATAGCATGTATAAGATAGCCAGTCACACGTGCATGCGTATGACATAATTTCTTTCACTTCAAGATAGAGGCCAATTGACCTTTCCAGTTTATCCATCAATCATATGTCGTAGGTATGTTCGTCATGAACACTTATTGATGACGGACTAAGCGGTGTTGTATGAATTGTATGTCTACTATTTAATAAACATGCTGGTGAATATTTTAAAACCCTCAAACAGCACCAAGTCGCATTGCTTCCAACCTATTCAACAGCTTACCTGTATAGTTTTCTGGAAACAGGTTCAGAGAGTGCGTGGATTGATCGATCCCAGGAATTTGTGGGTGGAGCTTAGCTAAAGATGGGCTGGGCATAGCTAAAACTGGATTCCCCTATTGTTAGTTATCGAGGAATATTCTGCACAAATGAAGTGTGTCAAATTTACCAAAATGGCTCATGACCAATTCGCCTATCCAGAGTACCCACCCATCATATGACATAATGAACTGCATGATGTGTACAATAATGTCATAATGAATGACGTCGATAAGTACATCACGAACGCATATTTGAAGACGGTCTCTGCGTTGTTGTACAAATTGTTTGCTTTTACTATTTAATAAATATTCTGTTGAATATTTTGAAACTAATTTAACTGGGCGCTGTTGCTGCAGTCAAATTAGTTACAAAATATTCAACAGCTTCCCTGTATAGTTTTCAGGAAATTGATAGCTATGGCATTGGGGAATCGACCAATCCCAACACGAGCGAAGTGTGGGTGGAGCTTAGCTAGAGATGGGTGGGGCATAGCGAGAACTGGAAAGGTCCATTTAGGGTGTATGTAGCCACTTAAATTTACTGCATTACCATTAAACTGTTAACCCTTAAATCACTCTTGGCGTCCAAATTTTATATTTTCAAATTAAATTAAAAGGTGATCTGGTGTTCATTTTTTTGACAAATTTGGTGGGAGATTGTGCCGTCGTAGACAGCAGCATCTTCTAGCAAAATTGTACACCAGTTTCTTTGATACCACGAATAACTGCATATAAGTGTAAATATTTCACTAAATAACTTAGGTTTGATGAAATTATGCTTTCCCATTGTATATCAATGTTCCAATGCCCATATTCCTTCCCACTTTATGCCATATGGATGATTTTTTTTACGCCTTAGCGGACAAAAATAATCCATTTTCGTAGGTCATCAAAACAGATGACAGAAAGGGTTAATGGAGACTGGTACCCGGAACCAAATTTTCTACAATAGTAATTCAATAGGGAACCGGGTACCAATGAACTATAGTCGTCGACTATGATCAAGTTCGACTGGGCATAGCAACTGCGCATGATCAGTAAACCATGAAACTGACTATGACTATGAGTCGAACTTGACCAGAGTGGTAAGGGTTAATGTGTAACAAGTGATTGAAATGACCATTACCATGAATTTCAAAATGGCAACAAACTTTGGTTGTTGATGGGAGACGATGATAAATATTAAGAAACTAAGTGATTCTAATTTCTTTGTCGTGTGTTTTAGCATATAAGGCGCATCCTTAATCTGTGTAGGCCAACCTGAAGACTTAAAATGGCATTTAATAGGTCAACTAGATTTCTTCATTCTCCGCAAGAATGTCTCAAATATTTCACACACGATTCTACTTGAAATTTAATAATGAAATGCTCAAACTAATATTACAGTTGTACCATGAAAACCCTACAATAGATTGGCCAATGCTATGGCAGCAACCGCTCCTAGTCAAATTGGTTTCAAAACCTTAGCAGACTGTTTATTAAATAGTAAATCGATCTAAGCCATATTTATTTATATACATGACTGTCTTTTCCACCTTCATAAGTGAGGTACGCGTATAATACGTGTTTGTGAATATGACATCAGCTAACATGTGACGTATTTGATTGACGCCAGATGTTTGAGTGGCGGATCTTATCTCCATTGTTATAAGCATGCCTTGTATTCGCCTTGCAGGATGACCTGCTAATGGAATTAGATGCACTTCACACGAAGCATGAACTCTCAATTATGGACCTCATTGAGTCCGTCGGCAAGACGATCGAGAAAACGGAGGACGCGTGTAAATTTACCGAGCTGTCCCTGAAGCATGGTACTTCATTACAGATGCTTATGCTGAAGCGGCTCGTCACCTCACAGCTTCTTTACTTAATAAATAACACGCCAAAACCAGAGATTAACATCAACATTGAGTTTCACACGGACGCGAATCACTTTGAGGAGATTGTGAAGAAGGCTTTTGGCATGTTCGGCATTAACGAACCATTAAAGGTTGGTGCTTTTGTATTGCTTCTAGTTAGCGCTTCAATGGTCAAGACGTCCAAATCCGGACTCTAGCCATCTTGGGAATGTCCATTTGCAGGGCAAGAGACCATTTTTGACAATTTACCACTGGAGTGCCTGGCTCGATTAACGAGCCAGTCATTCCAGTGACAAAATTGTCAAAAATAGTCTTCTGCTAATGGACATCCAATAAGGAAATGTTTTAATTTTCTTGAGACAATGTAAGCATTAGACATGTTAAAGGGTTAACTTAACCGATGAAATCAAAGCCGTTATCAATTTCAACAGCGACTGATTTATGGCCTGGATACATTAAGTTCTATAGATAAAGGACCAGCTGGCAGGATAGTGATCAGTTAACCGTTAACCATTGAATTTGCTCAAGAGAATGTTAATTTTCTCAGCGGTTACCGAGCCAGCCAGTCATTCCAGTGCTAAAGTTTCAAAAATTTCTTTGACAAAAATTTGAGTGTTAAAGGGTTAAATCTTCTAGGAAATGACATCAGCTATTAGCGCTTCGTTACATCACAGTCACAGATTGCCATCATTTTGAATAATAGTATAATCTTGATAATGCTTACATTGGCAGGCTAAGACGGCTTTCAAAGAAAGGGTTTATATTGATTCTTGAATTCTGAATTTTTAAAGGCCCTTAACAATTCTACCTTAGCTTTAGCAAATTGACTTAAATCTAGCAAAAATGTGAAAACTTACGTATTTTTTTAGACATTTTTAGTCCTTGTATGTTAACGCCATAACACGGCACTAGAAAAACTTTAAAAAAATAGTTCTTTCAGCTGGCATGTGGACATTTGCCTTAGAGTTAAAGAACGATTCTTGGAGTTTTTCTACTGCTGTAAGAGCCAGCAGCAATTCAAGAGGTAAAATTTCAAACATAAACTTGACCTTCAAATAACATTACTCAGGCTTATTCGGAAACCCTTGGCCATCAGTGTTAATTATATTATCCAGGTTGATAACCACGGAATGTCTCTGCAGTCCTCGTTTGAAGGTGAGCCGTTTGTATTACCACCTGGCTTGGCTAATGATCCGGTGACCACACAGTTCTTATCGCAGCTTAGTACTGTTACACCAGCGTCGATGCCATCAAGTATTACAGGTATGTGTACATGTTATTTAGTAATGCTCGATTTCTCATATATATATATATATATATATATATATATATATATATATATATATATATATATATGCACCATGGACGATAGCTCTTGACAACAGAAAGTCACCAAGAGAAAATCATTCAGATATACAAATGTCACTAATAATACAAACCTCCCTGATATTAATTTGGTGTCTCATACTCCTGTTGCTCCGAGTCATATCGGTAAAAGGTGTTTTTTTAAAACATCTACCTGCTTATTTATAAATCATAAGAGCCGATGTACATGGCCAGAAAGACCTTTGTATTCTAGAGATTGATCGTTATTCTGAAATAGTTCTATTAAAATGAATAATGTAATAAATATATCAAAATGGCCTCGCCCTGAGCTAGCAATATTAGTCCCAAATATTCAACAGAACATTTCTTACATCCTGTTCAAAATTGTACTAAATAACATGTTTCTGCTTTTTGTCTAGGAAACAAGTTATTTTATGAGGTGTCATGTATTTATATTTCTGTTCAAGGCATCCCCGGTATGCCTGACATCGAGTCACTCGCCTCGCTGCCACCCGGTGTCATGCTGCCACAGATGACTGGTTCGACGACGAGTATTCCGGATGATCGGCGGTGTATGTCGCGCAATTCGCAAAGCCCTGCAATGTCTGATAGCGGCATCTCTCTTGATGTTGGTACCAGTGGTGCCCATGCAAACCTTGCTGCTCTCACTAAACTTGGCACTGTGGGATTGAATAGTCAAGGTAATGACATAATTGTATCATGCCATCAACAGAGAAGATGGGTATGAGGCTCTATTGGTTTTCAATTCAGGAGCATAACTTTAGTCTACGTGGATGTGTTAAATTAATATCGTGGGAGAAAACCGTACGTGTGATTGCCTTGAATCCGTGATTCTGTCCATAATCACTGCCTATGTTACCTTACTGAAATATAGTATTGTTCCAATAAATCGATTTGACAATGATTGATTGGTTTGCATATCCAACCAACAGATCGATCATGATTTCAGAAATCGGTTTTGACTGATTTGCTTCTTTCTGTCCATAATCGCCTATGTTACCTTCCCTGAAATATAGTATTGTTCCAATTAATCGATTTGATCAATGATTGATTGGTTTGCATGTCCAACCAACCGATCAATCATGATTTCAGAAATCGGTTTTGACTGCTTATAAATTTACGATATTAAAACTGCAGATGATTCTTTATTTTAGCAATACCATTTTAATTTCATTTTTACAACTGTGTAACACAGTATTATTCCATACGAGTCCATAGTCTAAGACATTAACCGTCACAACACTGAAATAGTATGCTATGTCAAAACCACCATACCAATAACCTGTTGAATATTTTGAACAGATTATTTCTTAAATTATTACAGTTAAATATCCATGAACATGCAATAATTATTGCATTCAAAATTTCAGAATGGTTAAAAATCAGAAAATGTTATGATCGATTATTAATAATTGAACATCTAATTAATCTAACATCTACTCTGTTTTAAGTATGTAAAACCAATCATCGATCACAAAAATAGTACCAATTCCCAACACTTCCGGCCTGAGAATTGGCATTCATAAAGATGACTGCCGAGGCCAGCTTTGCCATGAGAGAGTTAATGAGCATTCTGATGATTATTTTGGGGGAAACTTCTGTTTGTGCATCTGGTTTGCTAAATGACTTATCATGGACAGAATCATTTCAAATTTGGTATGTAAACTACTGATGACATGCCTTCAAATGGGTATTGCATATCAGCGTAACGCATCTATATTCACAGTGGAATCAGTTTGACTTGGAGTTGCCTACACTCCCCCACCCACCCCATTGAAATATTTGGCAGCTTTGGTGGGCATAGATACCGTGAAATATAGATTCTTGGAATTCGGGTTTCAAATTTACAAATCGATTCCAACATCATGTATAAAGTGATTGGAGCTTAGCTGGAAGTGAGCGGCGAGATTGATCTCTTTTTGACTGGAGACTTGCTTAATTTCGCACTTGGTTTTATTTCAAAATACATCATTCTTCACATTCACAGGTCAAGTTACACTGAACGGTCACGTGATGTCAGCCTTGAATCTTAATACCATAACACATGCTGATATGGTGCCACCCGTTGGTGCGAAGCTGATCATGGGTGCCGGAGCTGGTGGTGGCGCTATGAGTAATGTAGTGGATAACCCATTGAGTAGTTTGATGAGTCCATCAGGGAATCGGCCGACGACACCGAACCTTGAAATCCTGGCAGGTCTGTTGAACCCGCCATCACAGATGAATGGTCTTGGTAACCTGGGCAGTCTTGGTAGCCTGAGTGGCATTGGTAACTTGGCAGGAAGCATCGGGAGTATGGGAAGCATGATGCAACAAACAGGTATGTTGAAATTATACACTATTCATAGTGAGCTTAGAACATGGTTAATGTATTTGAGTTCAGAATTTGTCTTACGGACACATAAAACAGATTTGTTTAAAGCAGATTGACCTGTAAATGCTTAACCCTTTTACTGATTAATTTCCTGTATCTCATTTTCAAGGCAACCATACAGGGAAATTGGTGAATATATTGAAATTAATGTGACTGGATGCAAAAAGCCACAGCTTCCAGTCAAATTAATTTCAAAATAGTCAGAAAATACTTTATATCATAAAGAATTTGCGTTCAAAGGGATTTGTTGTTGGAAGGATTAAATTTCGCAGAATTCTCATTTCTGCTGCCATTGGCAGTGTGAATGTTAATGGTTAAGCAAGACTTGACAAAGATGAGACATTCAATCGAGGAATCCCGCTTTAGCTATGGCCCATCCATCTCGAGCTCATCTCCACCCATGCTTTCCCCATGTTGGGATCCATCCCTGCACTCTGAATCTCAATTTCCAGAAAACTGTACAGGTAAGCTGTTGAATATTTAAAAATAATTTGACTGCGTGTCATGATTTTGAAGTGGCATGATTTTGGTTCATTAAGGTCCATCCCTATTTGCCAGTGTTTCAATTCCTTGAAAAGCTTAAAATTTGTCAAAGATGTCTTATCCGGGACAGATCTCAGAGTTTTGAACGTGCAGTTGAAATTTATTTTCAGTGGATATTTAAGTGGTGTAGAAATGACATAATTTCGGTTCAACTAGATATGGTCCATATTTTCCAGAATTATCTCCCTTGAAAAAATACTCGTCAACAATATACGTATAATTTAAGCGCCACTAGGTGGGTTTATATGGTGTGAGTCATACGAAAGAGCTATACTCTCTTTGACAATACTTTTACAAACATCACTTGATGAGTGTCGTTACCTTAGAGATCGTAGGTAACTAACTCTTAGTACTGTCAAAATTTTTAATTTTCTAGTTAAATTCAAAGATGAACAGGTGTTCATTTTTAAACAAACTTTAAGACAGCAACATCGTCCACCAAAATTGTTTAAAAATCTACTGGCACCGTAAAAAGATAGAATGTATTTACATCAGAGTGGTAAGCGTTAACCTTCATATTTTTTCAGGAAAATTTGCATTTGCTAACCAAGTGAAAACTATTTTTAGCTCACCTGGCCGGAAAAGCCAAGTGAACTTATGTCATGGCAACCATCCGTCGTGTGTGTGTCGTCCCTTCGTCCGTCCGTCAACTTTTCCTTTAAAACGACCTCAAGAACCGCTGGGACGATTTCAATTATATTTGGCAGGAAGCATCCTTAGGGCATAGGGATCCAAGTTTGTTCAAACGAAGCCGATCGGCCAATTTGGACAGCGGCCGTCTTGGATTTTGGCCTATTTTTAGAAACGTCTAAAAATCTTATCCAAAGCCTCTTGAGGGATTGAAAGAAACCTCATGAAATATGATCCAGGGCAAGAGCTCAACCAAATTTGTTCATGGTAACTTGATTGGTCAAATGGTTCAGCGACCATCTTGGTTGACCTAGTTTTAGCGAAAATTACCTCCAGAACCGCTAAAGGGATCAGGCCGAAATTTGGCAGATATGATTAGGCACTATGGCCCATTAAAGTTTGTTCAAGAGAAGTTGACCCGTCAAAAAACATGGGCGCCGTGGACCAATCAAAATATAGTATATTTGCCGGCCATATTGGATTTTTTTTTTTTTGATGGATTTTGAGGCCGAAATTGGTTTTACATAGGTTGTTGGGTATTCTGATCTCAAATTTGCAATTTTCGAAACTGCCGGATAAACGTTTTGGGGGCCATCTTGGATCATTTTCCCGCCAAAAGCTCACATACTAAGGCAATGGGAAATTTAAAATTTCTTCTCGAGAACTACTGGGCCGATTTCAATTATATTTGGCAGGAAGCATCTTTAGGGCATAGCGATTCTATTTTGTTCAAACGAAGCCGATCATGTCTAAAAATCTTCAAAACCTCTTGGGGTATCAATTCAAAAGGCATGAAATATCATCTAGGGCAAGAGCTGCACCAAGTTTGTTTCATGGGAACTTGATTGGCCAAATGGTTTGGTGGCCATCTTGGATAACCAAATTTTTGCCAAAATGATGCCAGACCCACTGAGCGGATTGGGCCGAAATTTGAGAGATATAATTAGGCAAGTTTTTTCAAGGGAACTTGATTGGCCAAATGGTAGAAGTGGACCAATCAAAATGTAGCGTATTTGGCGGCCATATTGGACTTGCAAAAATGTCCACAAACTCATTTAGAAGACTACTAAACCACCCACTAACAATTGTGACAAAAATGCATAATGCTCCAGGTGAGTGACACGGGGCCCTTGTTGTTGAGCCCATAGCGAAGCAGAGGATCTCGGCATAGCTATCCAGATGGCATCCAGTGACCGCCAAGAATGAGGTATATGGCCAAACCTTTTCAATGGACACTTAATTGATATCAATAAAACTACAGATTTGTTCTACACCTTCATTGCATCCCGTCTTCATCTTGAGGATTGTGATTTTCAAATTTTCTCCATACTTTTCCTGTGTTTTGACATGTAGTCAATCGCGCAAACTCCCATTAAAACGTTACAGTTGTGTTTTATACCATGAGTGCATTCAGTCTCCATGATAATAAATATGTTGGTTTTTGTCTCGCCTGCGAAGCAGAAAGCGAAATATAGGTACCACTTTTCCAACGGTGTCTGCGTCAACATTAATGCTCTGCATTTAGCAAAACCAGCTTGTATTTCAGGATTGGTTAAACCGATTGCAACTAAACTTGGATACATCGTTACCTATAATAATAGGAAGCAGCATGATGGATGTTAGGGTCACAAGGTCAAAGTCACAGTGACCTTCATACAGAACAATGCTTTTTCAACATTAAGTTTTTGCGTTTAGCAAATCTAATCATGTTATATTTCGGGATTGCTTATCGCTAATGGAGCATAACTGGGGTACATGGGTGCTTATGCCAAGAAGATATAGGAGGGTGACATGGAGGTCAACGGTCAAGGCCATTCTAATATTGCTATTTAACCTCTTTTTCAACCTAAGTTTTTTCCACTCGGCAAATCATTTATATTTCGGGATTGGTTAATCCTATTGGAACTAAACTTGAATATACGTTGTTACCTATAATGTTAGGAAGCAGCATGATAACATAGAGGTCACAAGGTCAAAGGTCAATGCCACTGTGACAAACATGAGACAGGCGAGACATTTAATTCTGCCAAAATTGTTCCCCATATCTTTACCGAGTTTGGACTTTATACCATGGTTACGCCCAGAATTATTTATGCCCTGCTTACGACCAGAATTAGAAGAATTGAACCGGTTTTAGTTTTTCCCATACTTTGACATTGGTTGGGCTTAGTTGATTTTTTTTAATTTCTCTCCTTTTCAAGAATTGGAAGAATGTTCTATTTTTTCAATAGATTTCAATTGATTTATCAAGGGGGTATACTTTGTAAGAAATGCTGCCACACGTGTGATCTGCAGAAAAACTAAGGGGCTCGACCCGTGGGACGCAGTACATCTAGTTAAAATTTATCCCTGGAATGACTGCCTAGAACTGAGCCAGTCATTCTAGTGGTATACTTCGTCTCTGAAAGATGGCCATTTTCTGTGAGAAAAGGTTTCTTGAGAAAATGCAAAGATTAAACAATTAATGTTGGAATCAGAAAAGCTCTAATTTACCCCTAACAGGTGGTCTTGGAACAGCATCGCCTTTGACTATGGCTCCACCAAACACATTTGGTAGCGGCAGTGGTAGCAGCAGTAGTCCAAGCAGCAGCTTAACCGGTGGTCTTGGGAGTGATGGTGCCCCATACCCTCCTGTAAGACGCACTGGCAAAATGAGTGCCATGCAGATCAGGTATGTAATAAGAGGGATCCGTGGATCTGTCACTCGGGTGTCTTATGTCATAATCAAACACGGCACATGTTAGCTGATGTCATAATCAAAATGATGTACGTCTGTCACAAAAATGGAAGTCCATGAATGTGTACGAATTGTATGTTTATAAAGTTGAACTGTTTTCAAATTAGTAAACATGTTGAATCTGTTGACATTAATTTGACGGGGAGCTGTTAGGCAGCAACAACCCCCAGTCAAATTAGTTTCGGAATATTCAATAGCTAATCTGTCTAGTTACCTTGAAATTTTGATTCATGGAATTGAGGTTTCAAATTGAATCTAATAAAAAGAAAGTGGGCAAAGCTTGGCTAGAAATGATCTATTTAACCATTTAATGGATCAAGCCACCCAAAACTCCTCTGCAGTGGTCTTGAGGAATGTCCTTTGGCAGGTCAAGAAAATGCTATTTGTTTGAAAATTTACCACTGGAAAGACTGGCTTGATAACCGAGCCAGGAGCCAGTCATTCCAGTGGAAAATTTTCAAAAATAGTCTTGGCCTGCAAATATACATTCAATAAGCAAATTGTTGATTTTCTTGACCATTAAAGGGTTAAAATAATTTATGTGTCTAGATGTATCTAACTTCTAAGGCAGTGATGTATCCAGGGCTTTATATTACCCCTTAGCTGTGACTAAAATGTCATGCCCAAATGAAATTCGTCCATATTTAAGTGATTCCAAATTAAAATCTACTGGCCGCTATGAACAACAATTAACATATTTACTGTCATTTATGGCCATTCAGAGATCTTAAGATGCTATTAAAACTAAAATGGCTCAAAATCCATATCTCAGATTTCAAAACTTGTTTCTATGCGCATTTATGGATGCCGGGCCTGATAGGTGTTGAGCCCAAATACGGTAAATCTAAATCTGACAGTATTACACAGTCATGCTTATTGGTAGGGATCTTGTATATGATTGACAGAGCTGTTTCTATTATTAGCTCACCTGGTCAGAATGGCCACGAGCTTATGGCATGTCCGGCGTCAGGCCATCAACTTTTTGCTTGAAAACGCTACTTCTCATTAACCGCTTCGCGGATTTCAACCTAATTTGGCTGGAAGGACCCTATGGGGGTAGCTTCAGAACTTGTATACAGAATTTTGATTGGTCAAATTTTTTGGTGGCCATCTTCAATTTTCCGAAAAATTGTAGAAATCATTTTAAACGCAACTTCATTAACTGCTTGGACAATTTCAACCAGGCTTAGCTGTGAGGATAGTACGCTGGTATGTTTCAGAACTTGTATACAGAATTTTGATTGGTCAATTTTTTTCGACGCCCATCTTGGATTTTCTGAAAATTTCTGCAAATCACTTAAAAGCCTCCTCGATAAATAAACACTTGACCGATTTCAATCAAACTTGGACGAAACAACCCTAGCGTGTTATCCTTCAGAACGTGTATACAGAATTTTGATTGGTCGATTTTTTCGACAACCATCTTGGATTTGCTGGAAAATGGCGGGAAATTGTTTAAAACATTACTTCATTAACTGTTTGAGCAATTTCAGCCAGACTTGACTGGAAGGTTACTAGGCTGGTAGGTTTCAAAACTTGTATACAGAATTTTAATTGGTTAATTTGTCTGGTGGCCATCTTGGATTTTCTGGAAATCACGTAAAAGCCTACTCTTCGATAACCTCTGGGCCGATTTCAATCAAACTTGGATGGAAGAATCCTAGCCTAGTATGCTTCAGATCGTTAATACAGAATTTTGATTGGTCAATTTTTTTGGCAACCATCTTGGATTTGCTGGAAAATGGCGGGAAATTGTTTAAAACGCTACTCTTCATTAAATGCTTGAGCAATTTGAACCAGACTTGGCTGGAAGGATACTAGGCTGGTAGATTTCAGAACTGGTATACAGAATTTTGATTGTTCCATTTTTCTGGCGGCCATCATGGATTTTCTGAAAATTTTGGGAAATCAGTTAAACGGTTATTCATTAACCGCTTGAACGAGTTCAAGCAAATTCAGCTGAAAGAACCCTAGGCCCGTACACTTCAGAACTTGTATACAGAATTTTGACGGCTTGATTTTGATGGTGGCCATCTTGGGGGTTTCCGATAAATGGGAATTCATATAAAATGATACTCATTAATCGCTTGGGCAATTTCAACCAATTTTAATTAGAGGCATCCTATTGTCGTAGCCTCTAGAAATTCTATTCAGAATTTCGATATGTCAGTATTTTGGCAGTAATCTCTGATTGAAGTTTTCCAGAACCATTTAAAAATGGTACTCCTTGAAGTAATAACCTGATTTCAACACAACTTAGGTGGATTATCCTATGACGGTAGGCTTCAACATATTAAACGAGTCTTGATTTTGTCAATTTTTTTGTGGCCATCTTTGATTTCTGAAAATCATCCATGGGCCTCTTATCTCATTTACATTGTGTCATATAATGGCCCTCTAATAATACCTACCGGTGGCCGGGCAGTATTTTCCCATTCAGACATTAACAGTGTAGATAGACTCATCATGCATAAACATACCATCATGCATAGTCTATAGTAATATAACTACTCATAGACTTGTTCTATCATGAAGGCCCAAAGTAGTCTACTTTTCATGCAGTTTTATACAGGGCTTCGTTTCTTAATTTTAGAAAAACATCGTCAGCTAAAAAAGCTGTGGTCAGTGTGAGACGAGTTATCACTCCTGTTGTCGAATGAAAACTTGCAAATATCTTAACTAAATTTGCAATTATAGAATAATAAAATATCTATAAATAAAAAAAATTTGAAACATGAGGTGAGCTATTAATTGCTCCTCTGTGATGAAGAGTTAGTTGAGCTGTCAGAGCGAGTGTGATAGTTTCTAATAAAACGAGTTCTGTTTATACCATGCAGGCCTTCTAGTTAACTTAGCAAACAGATGGTCTGCCTTTTAAATGAAATGAACAACACAACTTATACCCACGTTTAAAAAAGATGTCAGATATTATGATCGCCTCTGTCCGTCCGACCGTCACGCTATATCCTCCCAAACCATTGGGTGGAATTAAATCAAATTTAATGTGGGTTAATCATATTATTCCGCTTTGCAAGACAATATTTAGATTTGCCCGCAGGTGGTTGGGGCAGGGGTCAAATCGGTTGTAACGCAACTCCTCTGAAATCGTTAGACGGAAATCAAATTTTATATCTGAGTTACCCATATGATTGCGGAGTGCAAGAAGCCATTTAGATTTGACTCCGCCCCCAGGGGCGGGAAGGGTCAAAAGGTCAAATTTTAACCTGCGGAAATTGGTTTAACACATCTCCAGAACCATTTGACGGAATTCAGCCAAATGTGTTTGGTGAGTTACCCATATCAATGTGGAGTGGAGTGGAGGAGCACATTTACATTTGGCCCCGCCCCCAGGGGTGGGGGATGAGGTCAAAAGGTATTGTAATGCAACTCCCCTGACACTATTGCACGAAATTCAACCAAAGTTGGTATGTGAGTTACCCATATGATTGTGGAGCGCCAAGGGATGTTTACATTTGGCTCCTCCCCCCTCCCCCCAGAGGGGTGTGGTGTGGTTTGTGTGCTGTGTCAAAAGTTCAAAGCGTGGATTTGCGATAACGCATCATCGACCGATCAATCTAGTTGGCCATTACAGACCGGGGTGAATCTATCTCGTATGGGGCTGAGGTTCATGATGATTTTTACGATATGGATGTCAGAACCACGAACCTTTTTAATATGCTAATATATGCGAAAAATTACTAACAGGAAATAACATTTAACGGCTTTACTGGCTAAATAGTTGAAAAACAAGTTCTAACAACAAATACTAGAAAATAATATGAGTCATGGCCAGCTAAGTTCCATTCATGGTTACATGAGGAGATCGTGGTTCGTCTTTCCTTGGTTTGCGATTTTCCAATCCAGCGAATGTTCGTTACAGCCCTATCTCTGTATAGTAATCACATATGTCCTAATGAATGTATTTCTTTTGTTCAATCAGATGCAAATTTGGCCAGTTGGGTCCTGGGAAGTGTCAGTTTAACGCACCACATGGTTTCTGTCTGGGTGTAGAGGAGGACATCATTGTTGCCGACACAAACAATCACAGGATCCAAGTGTATGAGAAAACGGGCGATTTCAAATACCAGTTTGGTATTGCAGGTGAGGCAATGAGTCATACAGGCGCTAGGACTGGCAGGGATTTGTGGGCGCGAGGTAACGCTTTAAATGGTCAGGCCGGCCAAGAGGAGTATTTTTGAAAATTTACCACTGGAATGACTGCCTCGATAACCGAGGCAGTCTTTCCAGTGATAAATTTTCAAAAATACTCCTTGGCCGGCAAATGAACAATCATTAAAGAGTTAAGATAGTGAGATTATCACTTATTCTGGAGGTAATATGTGCAAAGTTAAACAGATTATATATAACATGCTTGCCTTCAATGACTAAATTAAGTATTTCCTTATTGATTGTCCATTTGTAGGCCAATAGAAAACTATTAAAAAAATTTCTCTTGCCCCAAAAATTGACATTTCTCAGCGATCATTGCAGAGGCTAGATTTGACTGGTTATGGACATTTCTCAGAGATCGTTGCAGAAGCTGGATTTGTCTCGCATGGACATTAACCTTTTAAACGGTCCATTTACAGGCTATGAAAATACAATTTTTGAAAATTTACCACAGGAACAACTGGCTCGATAAGCGAGCCAGTCATTCTAGTGGTAAATTTTCAAAAAAAGTTTACTGTTGGCCTGCAAATGGAGATTCAGTTAACAAATATTTTGACTTTTCTTGACCAAATTTAACCATTAATAGATTCATGAGTACAATGTAGCCCGATTGGCCAAATCATATTTTTGTTACCCTGCCTAATTTTGCTCATGTGTTCTGTTCCGCCAGGTTGTGAAGAGGGTCAACTATGGTATCCTCGTAAAGTAGCCGTGATGCGAAAATCTGGTAAATTTGTTATCTGCGATCGAGGGAAGGAGCGTTCTCGCATGCAGTTGTTCACAAAAAGCGGTCACTTCATCAAGAAGATTGCTATTCGATATATCGACATTGTGGCCGGACTCGCTATCACACAAGAGGGTAGGTGTTCGTGAATACTATCACATCTATTTATCTCTGTAAAGGATATAGTTACAGGTCTATGTATTAACAACTATACATGTGTACGCACACGCACGTACACATTGGGCAGGCCATCTTGTGTTCTTTATAGACCATCTTATAAAACAGCTTCGTTTCTCTTTATTAACCCTCAAGTGAGGCAAAAACAAGCTGCTTTGGTCTTAACTTTTAACCCTTACCACTCGGGTGTCAAAATTTTAAATTTTCAAATGAAATTAACAGATGAACTGGTGTTCATTTTTATACCTGTCAAATTTTTGCCATGGTATTATGTAATGTTGCCATGCGGGTGGCAAAGTGGTTTCCGGATGGTAACTCTGTTACTGTTTGTTGGATCGCATTGAAACTTCACCGTCGGCCATCTTGAAAATCGGTTTCCGGATGATAACTCTTACTGTTTATCGGATCGCTTTGAAACTTCATGGAGCGGTTGGATTAGGTCTGGGAAAGAAACCTATCAAAATCGACGATTATCCGAAATCCAAGATGTCTGCAAGCCACCGGCGGCCATCTTGAAAATTGGTTTCTGAAGGATAACGCCATTACTATTTATCGGATCGCTTTGAAACTTCATGGAGTGGTTGGACTAGGTCTGGGGGAAAAACATCGAAATCGACGATGATCCGAAATCCAAGATGGCTGGCAGCCATCTTGAAAATTGATTTCCGAGTGATAACTCAGTTACCATTTATTGGATCGCTTTGAAACTTCATAGAGCGGTTGGACTAGGTCTGCGGAAGAAACCTATCGAAATCGACAATGATCCAAAATCCAAGATGGCCACCAGCCACCATCTTGAAAATTGGTTTTCGGATGATAACTGTTCCCGTTTATCGGATCGCTTTGAAACTTAATAGGGTGGTTGGACTAGGTGTGGAGAAAACCTATCGAAATGACTATGATCCGAACTCCAAGATGGTCGCCAGCCACGGGCTGCCATCTTCAGAGATTGGAGTCTTCCGGATTTATCTGGAATTCCGGTTTTATCACAATCCTAAAAACATATCCGGTTATTTGTAAAAATAAAGAATAATATGATGTGCATTAATTTGGTGATCGGGCTAATAGTGTCATTCATAATAAAGGCATCCCCAACTATTAGTGTAGTCCCTGTGAATGCACCGTGTCTAGAGATGAGAGAATTAAAGGATTATATTGGCTAGAACGCATGACGGCTAAAGTGCTATTATTACGATGTTATTACATTGCGATACGATTGCTAGACCGGGAACCTGGCCCAATGTCTACGCTACAGCATTTTTACCAAAGAAAGTAAAATGTCGACATTTGGCTTCTCCAGCCTCGAGTTTACAATAACATAACTGGAGAATTAAATAAATATTCATTCAGTAAAGGTGTAAGCATTCTTCCCGTAACCCGTCTCAATAAATAACCAGAAATGTTGCGGGAAAGAAGCATTCGATCGCTTTCTTTGTATATTTTCCAAATGGCAGGCGACCATTTTGTCGTGAAGATTATGTGATCATTCAGCCGACTAATCTCCGGATTGGAATCTGTGTAACAGTCTAATGATTGTTTAGCCTAACGTTTGCGAAATCGAGGACTGTAAACTTAGTTTAGGGAACCAGCTCTTACGTAGGGATACATCCTTGTAATTTAGACACGAAATTATACTCATTCGGCCAGCGATATTATGCATCAAAATATATATGATCGGTTTTGAATTAGATTTAGATGTTTTAGCGATAACTTTAACGTATGTGTTAAAATAACGTAATAAACGATATATTTCGAATAAAAGCGGCACAAAATATTTTACCCTTGCAACAATTTCTCTAAGGAAAACAGCGGGATATCAAAACAATTTCAGTAACAAATATTTATCACGTGTGGACGATTTTGTGACTAACTAGGCAGATTATTACTGTGGCTTGACTTATATGTAATGTATGTTCAGTTTCAAACCCGCGATGTTCAATAAAGTTGATAGATCAGCTAAAATCAAAGATATAGAGGCTGGTGTAAAAAACAAATTTAAATGGTCATGGCTGGAGGAAACGAATAACAATGGAGATTTTATGTCGGACTATATTCGTAAAATTTATGTTCCCGGTTATGCTTTGTGTATATGGTGTAATGATAAACTGAAATATGGAACAACTGGTAAGAGCGACTTAAAAAATCATTCGAAGCGTGAAAAGCACACCAAATGTCGAAAAATAATCAAATCGAATGAAACTTTACCCTGTCTGTTTGGCGCCTGTCACTCTGCTGCTAATTGCACAGAGCCAAATTCATCTTTTAGCGTCACATCAACTACAACCAGTGCCGGCACATGTACTTTACCATACGGTACCCCTGAGAATATTCACAAGGAGCTGTGTGTGCAAATCTGCAACCAGTTGTAAAACCAAATGTCAGTTTTCTTAACAGAAAATCTCACATGGAAGCCACTGTTCTGTCCTTTGTTGCTGAACACTTATTGCCATTATCTTTGACCCCACAGCTGATTAGCTTTGCACAGGAATTGTCAAGGGATCACAAAGTTCTAGGAGCCCTATCCATGGATGGATCAACCGCTCCATATAAAATTAGAGGGCCTTGCACTGGTGAATCACAAAAGACTCATAATTGACCTTCAGAACACCTATTTTTCACTAAACATGGATGAATGCACTAGCTCAAACAATCAGTTTTCAGCATCATGATAGTTTTTTTCTGAAATGGAAAATGAGGCAGTTGTGAAGCACTATCAATCAGTGTCCATGATAGTTGTTAACGCAAAAACCATTTTTGACACTGTTACATCGTTGTTTGAGAGGGATGGCATCAGCATGGATAAATTGATTTTGAACCTATCTGATTCCACAAATTACATGCGCGGTAAGAAAACTGGTTTTGAGACACGTCTAAGGGAAGCTGCACCCCAACTTCTAGATATTGATGGTGATATTTGCCATCACGTGCACAACTCGGTCAAACGCCTCTGCCAGCACTTTGAATCTCATGTAGAAAAATTTGTTGACCTATACACTGATTTCAAGTGGAGTACTGACTTGCGTGATTATCTAGAAGTTTGCCGCCTCCTCAGTATAGCTTACCTTACTCCAGGCCAGAGGGTGGCTCACAGATGACACTCTGCATATGACATTACAGAGAGAAACCTAAAAATGATGAATGCCATCACTGTATTCTACTATGCATGGGTACCACAAAACATGAAAGAATCTTACATGGAGATTGTCACTGGCCTTTTGAAATCCACTTCGCAGAAGGCTATACAGAGAATATATGAGATCATCAAGATTCTAAAACAGAAGAAGCTAACAGAAGACGGGAAAAAGCGTAAAGCCAGAATTGTTGACAAAATCTTCTACCCTGAGAAAAAAAGCTGATCTTCATGAATTTGTATTGTTCAGTGTTGCCACTATTCAAATCCTTTGTCTTGATCTTTGAACAAAAACAACCAATGTGCCACAGACTCCACGATGAGCTGACTGAACTGTTCTCAAGTTTTCTGGCATGCTTCATAAAGCACGAGTCACTGCAGAATTTGAGTGCTATCCAACTGCAGAAACTAGATGTCACAAACAAGGATATTCACATGTCCAATAAGAATATCTTCATTGGTGCTAAGGCAGAAGAAATCTTGGATGGACTTTCCAAGGGACATCCTCTCCGAACCAGTGTTTTCAAGCTGGTCCTTGAAGCCTATGTTGATGCAGCTATATACATGCAAAACAAGTTCCCTCGAACCAATCGGCTTTTGATGTGCCTTTCTGCAATTGACCCCAGAGCCGCTGGACATTCTGTCACCTTTAGCCGATTGAAGAAGCTGAAAAATTATTTTCTTACAGTTGTTAGCGCAGAGAAATTTGATACGTACCGCCAAGAAGTATCCCGATTTCAGCTTGATCCTACTCTACCATGTGCAACTGCTTCAGATGGTACCTTGCTCAGACTGGATCACTGGTGGGCACAAATCTTCACAGAAGGGCAATACCCTGTTCTATCAAAAGTGGTTACGGCTTGTTTCAGCATTTTTACTGGCCCACATGTAGAACAATCCTTCAGTATAATGAATGATCTAATCAGCGCAACGTCAAACCGGTTGAAAATTGAAACATATTCTGCCATTCAATCAGGCAAATGCCAGAAAGACTTCATCACTGACGATGTTTCACAGAGCAGACATTCGAACAGACCCTGTAGACAAGAGCATTGTCTACCATATGCAGACATCCTATGGTAGATGCAAACGCAAACTGGCAGCTCTTTCTAAGGAACGGGAGGAAAATATGAAGAAACTAAAATTGAGTGCACCTGTCTTTCCTGCACAACCCGATAAGGGAACGGTTGAACAAAGTACTAAGAAAGCCAGAATTCACCAACTAGCCAAAAATATTAAAAAGAAGATTGATCAAAACCAGAAATCGGCCCGAAAGTGAAAATGTTTTCATAGATAAACAACTACAGTAGATTTATTTGAACACATATTTACTGTATTTGTTTGTCCATAAAACATTTTTCCTTTTAGCCAGATAAATATATATGGTAACTGGTGTCATTTTGGAGACACTGTTGGTGTAAAGCTGTTGTTGTCAAAGACAGCAACAGCTTTGAGTAACATTGTTTCTCAAGTGTTTTACACCAGTCTCCCTTTACTATAACATGCATAATGTAACAAACTGGTGCATTAAAAGTGACTTAAGTTTTAGATGGACCTGTAATCATGTATGAATTCAGGAAGATTTATTTTATTTGATAATGTTTGAGCGATTTACTCGCTATTGACTAGACGCCTTTCACGGGGACCTGATCAGGTAATATATAATTCTATATTCTGAGCATGCATAAGTGGAGTTAGAGTAGAAATTGCGGCTCATGACCACGCCCTACCCGGGCCTCCCAAAATGCATCAAAACATGTTTAATGGGCCTGCCTAGGGTCCTGTACCCCGGCCTCAGGCGCTGGGATAGTATTTTCCAAATTTTTCACAAGAATCCACTCCAATCTCTGCATCTTGAAAGTGGGATTTGTGTATGATATCTCCGTTACCATTTATCAAATCGCTTCCTAGGGTCGTTGGAATATGTCTGGTGAAGAAACATCGAAATTCACGATAATCCGAAATCCAATATGGCCACCAGTCAGTGGCAGCCATCTTGAAAATTGGTTTCCGGACGATGCCTCCTTGACCGTTTAACGGATCGCTTTGACACTTCATAAGGATGACTGGTCTGATGGGTCGAAGGAAGAAATAAATATTTTCTAAAAGCTCTCACTCATTGGTTTGTCATCATGGCGGGGTATTATGCGCCGTTTGCGGAGCTCTTGTTTAACAAATTTGGTGGGAGATGGTGCTGTCGCAGACGGCAACATCGTCCACCAAAATTGTTGAAAAATGTACACCACGTTCTTCGCTATCGAACCAATAAAAAATAGATTTTTAACAGAGTGGTAAGGGTTAAAGGCTTAAATTGTAAGGAAACGAAATGAATCGCGAAAGAAAAATGGCCTTACGTTATGCTAGCCATTCAGGTGGTAGAATTTGTCTCCCATAATCCATTCCTGACATTGTAGCTTGTTGTGGTGCCAACAACGAATGATATTCAGGCTTTAGTAAGATAAATGTTGATATAATTCTGTAGCCTATGACGGCTGTCATGTGTTAATTTTCAACCGATCAAAAAACCTACCGTGTCTGCCTCACTATATGAGTCATAGAGACGCCATTTATAGTTTAGCAAGGTCATAAAGTGATCATGCGGGTAATCGGTAACTATTTTGAAACTAATTTGACTAGAAGTTGTTGCTGCTTATCAGATAAATGTGATACAGATAAGGGAATGTGACGGCATATGAATGATATGGAATATATAAACCATAATCTCTCGATACAATACAACATTTTGGATGAGATTAGCATCCCTTTAATATATGATTTCATTCAATAAAAATTAATATTTTTTAGTTGTGAATTTGAATTAGGGACTCGTGTCTCTAATTCATTTTCACAAATTAACTTAATTATATTAACATATATGGAATGAAATTATTATATGTTAAAATTTATTACTATAGTAATCAGGGCATCTGTCCACAATATCTCGTAAACAGCATAGCATACAGAAGCGCTTCAGATATCTTAATGAAACTTGGTATGTGCCTCAGTTATGATACGCAGATATGCCTTTTGAAGAGTTCACCTTTATAGGTCCAATATTTTGGGTGAAAATGAGCTTTTTAATGCAAAAACTGATTTTAGTCAATTTCCTCATGTACAGCACATCATACAGAACCGCTTGAGATTTTTTAATGGAGCTTGGTGTATGCCTCTGTTATGTTACGCAGATGTTTTAATGGAGCTTGGTGTATGCCTCTGTTATGTTACGCAGATGTTTTAATGGAGCTTGGTGTATGCCTCTGTTATGTTACGCAGATGTTTTAATGGAGCTTGGTGTACGCCTCTGTTATGTTACGCAGATGTTTTAATGGAGCTTGGTGTATGCCTCTGTTATGTTACGCAGATGTTTTAATGGAGCTTGGTGTATGCCTCTGTTATGTTACGCAGATGTTTTAATGGAGCTTGGTGTATGCCTCTGTTATGTTACGCAGATGTTTTAATGGAGCTTGGTGTACGCCTCTGTTATGTTACGCAGATGTTTTAATGGAGCTTGGTGTATGCCTCTGTTATGTTACGCAGATGTTTTAATGGAGCTTGGTGTATGCCTCTGTTATGTTACGCAGATGTTTTAATGGAGCTTGGTGTATGCCTCTGTTATGTTACGCAGATGTTTTAATGGAGCTTGGTGTATGCCTCTGTTATGTTACGCAGATGTTTTAATGGAGCTTGGTGTATGCCTCTGTTATGTTACGCAGATGTTTTAATGGAGCTTGGTGTATGCCTCTGTTATGTTACGCAGATGTTTTAATGGAGCTTGGTGTATGCCTCTGTTATGTTACGCAGATGTTTTAATGGAGCTTGGTGTATGCCTCTGTTATGTTACGCAGATGTTTTAATGGAGCTTGGTGTATGCCTCTGTTATGTTACGCAGATGTTTTAATGGAGCTTGGTGTATGCCTCTGTTATGTTACGCAGATGTTTTAATGGAGCTTGGTGTATGCCTCTGTTATGTTACGCAGATGTTTTAATGGAGCTTGGTGTATGCCTCTGTTATGTTACGCAGATGTTTTAATGGAGCTTGGTGTATGCCTCTGTTATGTTACGCAGATGTTTTAATGGAGCTTGGTGTATGCCTCTGTTATGTTACGCAGATGTTTTAATGGAGCTTGGTGTATGCCTCTGTTATGTTACGCAGATGTTTTAATGGAGCTTGGTGTATGCCTCTGTTATGTTACGCAGATGTTTTAATGGAGCTTGGTGTATGCCTCTGTTATGTTACGCAGATGTTTTAATGGAGCTTGGTGTATGCCTCTGTTATGTTACGCAGATGTTTTAATGGAGCTTGGTGTATGCCTCTGTTATGTTACGCAGATGTTTTAATGGAGCTTGGTGTACGCCTCTGTTATGTTACGCAGATGTTTTAATGGAGCTTGGTGTACGCCTCTGTTATGTTACGCAGATGTTTTAATGGAGCTTGGTGTACGCCTCTGTTATGTTACGCAGATGTTTTAATGGAGCTTGGTGTACGCCTCTGTTATGTTACGCAGATGTTTTAATGGAGCTTGGTGTACGCCTCTGTTATGTTACGCAGATGTTTTAATGGAGCTTGGTGTACGCCTCTGTTATGTTACGCAGATGTTTTAATGGAGCTTGGTGTACGCCTCTGTTATGTTACGCAGATGTTTTAATGGAGCTTGGTGTATGCCTCTGTTATGTTACGCAGATGTTTTAATGGAGCTTGGTGTATGCCTCTGTTATGTTACGCAGATGTTTTAATGGAGCTTGGTGTATGCCTCTGTTATGTTACGCAGATGTTTTAATGGAGCTTGGTGTATGCCTCTGTTATGTTACGCAGATGTTTTAATGGAGCTTGGTGTATGCCTCTGTTATGTTACGCAGATGTTTTAATGGAGCTTGGTGTATGCCTCTGTTATGTTACGCAGATGTTTTAATGGAGCTTGGTGTATGCCTCTGTTATGTTACGCAGATGTTTTAATGGAGCTTGGTGTATGCCTCTGTTATGTTACGCAGATGTTTTAATGGAGCTTGGTGTATGCCTCTGTTATGTTACGCAGATGTTTTAATGGAGCTTGGTGTATGCCTCTGTTATGTTACGCAGATGTTTTAATGGAGCTTGGTGTATGCCTCTGTTATGTTACGCAGATGTTTTAATGGAGCTTGGTGTATGCCTCTGTTATGTTACGCAGATGTTTTAATGGAGCTTGGTGTATGCCTCTGTTATGTTACGCAGATGTTTTAATGGAGCTTGGTGTATGCCTCTGTTATGTTACGCAGATGTTTTAATGGAGCTTGGTGTATGCCTCTGTTATGTTACGCAGATGTTTTAATGGAGCTTGGTGTATGCCTCTGTTATGTTACGCAGATGTTTTAATGGAGCTTGGTGTATGCCTCTGTTATGTTACGCAGATGTTTTAATGGAGCTTGGTGTATGCCTCTGTTATGTTACGCAGATGTTTTAATGGAGCTTGGTGTATGCCTCTGTTATGTTACGCAGATGTTTTAATGGAGCTTGGTGTATGCCTCTGTTATGTTACGCAGATGTTTTAATGGAGCTTGGTGTATGCCTCTGTTATGTTACGCAGATGTTTTAATGGAGCTTGGTGTATGCCTCTGTTATGTTACGCAGATGTTTTAATGGAGCTTGGTGTATGCCTCTGTTATGTTACGCAGATGTTTTAATGGAGCTTGGTGTATGCCTCTGTTATGTTACGCAGATGTTTTAATGGAGCTTGGTGTATGCCTCTGTTATGTTACGCAGATGTTTTAATGGAGCTTGGTGTATGCCTCTGTTATGTTACGCAGATGTTTTAATGGAGCTTGGTGTATGCCTCTGTTATGTTACGCAGATGTTTTAATGGAGCTTGGTGTATGCCTCTGTTATGTTACGCAGATGTTTTAATGGAGCTTGGTGTATGCCTCTGTTATGTTACGCAGATGTTTTAATGGAGCTTGGTGTATGCCTCTGTTATGTTACGCAGATGTTTTAATGGAGCTTGGTGTATGCCTCTGTTATGTTACGCAGATGTTTTAATGGAGCTTGGTGTATGCCTCTGTTATGTTACGCAGATGTTTTAATGGAGCTTGGTGTATGCCTCTGTTATGTTACGCAGATGTTTTAATGGAGCTTGGTGTATGCCTCTGTTATGTTACGCAGATGTTTTAATGGAGCTTGGTGTATGCCTCTGTTATGTTACGCAGATGTTTTAATGGAGCTTGGTGTATGCCTCTGTTATGTTACGCAGATGTTTTAATGGAGCTTGGTGTATGCCTCTGTTATGTTACGCAGATGTTTTAATGGAGCTTGGTGTATGCCTCTGTTATGTTACGCAGATGTTTTAATGGAGCTTGGTGTATGCCTCTGTTATGTTACGCAGATGTTTTAATGGAGCTTGGTGTATGCCTCTGTTATGTTACGCAGATGTTTTAATGGAGCTTGGTGTATGCCTCTGTTATGTTACGCAGATGTTTTAATGGAGCTTGGTGTATGCCTCTGTTATGTTACGCAGATGTTTTAATGGAGCTTGGTGTATGCCTCTGTTATGTTACGCAGATGTTTTAATGGAGCTTGGTGTATGCCTCTGTTATGTTACGCAGATGTTTTAATGGAGCTTGGTGTATGCCTCTGTTATGTTACGCAGATGTTTTAATGGAGCTTGGTGTATGCCTCTGTTATGTTACGCAGATGTTTTAATGGAGCTTGGTGTATGCCTCTGTTATGTTACGCAGATGTTTTAATGGAGCTTGGTGTATGCCTCTGTTATGTTACGCAGATGTTTTAATGGAGCTTGGTGTATGCCTCTGTTATGTTACGCAGATGTTTTAATGGAGCTTGGTGTATGCCTCTGTTATGTTACGCAGATGTTTTAATGGAGCTTGGTGTATGCCTCTGTTATGTTACGCAGATGTTTTAATGGAGCTTGGTGTATGCCTCTGTTATGTTACGCAGATGTTTTAATGGAGCTTGGTGTATGCCTCTGTTATGTTACGCAGATGTTTTAATGGAGCTTGGTGTATGCCTCTGTTATGTTACGCAGATGGGACTTTTAAAGAATCGTCCTTATAGGTTCAAGATTTTGGTTGAAAATGGGTTTTTAATGTATAAACTCATGATTTTTGTGAATTTCCTCATTTTGTTTCGTTACATCTAGACACACAATTTAAGCCTTTAAAAGCAATCGTGTGTGAATATGCACCTAGGGTTAATACCAGTTATACCAGAAGGAATATCTGTGTTTACAATACACCCATGCATAAACAATCAACAACCCATCACTCGGGTGTACATGTCATGTGTACATCAGTTGGCCAGTCAGGCACAGATCTACCCACTAGCCAATTAGTCAAATGCTAGTAAAGCTGAAATCTGGCTCTTGAAAAGCAAAATTGGCTAATGATAAATATGCATTTGCAGACGAAGAGAAAACTATTTTTGAAAATTTACCACTGGAATGAATGACTCGATAACTGAGTCCGGCATTCCACTTATAAATTTTCAAAAAATAGTCTTCTCATGGACATTTTCTCGACTGGCTGAATTCTGACTAATTCCACCGTTACAGTTACAAGGCAAAAATTCCTGTACTTTGTCGAATATTTTGAAATTAATATGACTGAAAGCTGTTGCAGTCATATAAGACCTTATTGTATCTGGACTGTAAAATTGTGAGTATTAACTGATGATGACTAAAAGCATGTTCATAAGTGACATTGAAGTAAAGATATGGCTAAAATATTTAGTATTTGGCTAAGAAAATGGTATTTGGCTAATCTAATGGCTCGAACATTGCAAAAGGCAGGTCTCCCTGGCCAGTGTGCAACCATTTACTGATGAACAGGGATATAGCTGATGACAAAGTTGTCACATTTGGAACTTATTTCGTACATAGGTTTGTATTGCCATCAAAATCAGCTAATGTTCCGAGTTCAAAATTATATACTTTTTCTCATAACAATCACTTACCTAAAGGCGTGTGATCCATGGTGACCTCAAGCGCTCGTTTTATGAAACTGATAATGAATTAATGCATTTTTTTTCTTCTAGGTAACATCGTGGCTGTCGACAGTGTGTCACCCACCGTGTTTTGTATATCCGAGTCCGGTGAGCTGATCAAGTGGTTTGATTGCAGTAATTACATGCGTGAACCGTCCGATATTGCCATAAGTGGCAAAGATTACTTTATCTGTGATTTCAAGGTAATTATTATCACAGGTAATCATTTTGATTGCTGATGCTGCTTAATTATCTATGTACATGTACAGGGTGGCCCATACCTCTGCAGAGGCCGGTTTTGGCCGGCTTGACCAAGGGTTAACATGCTTCCATAACAAAATAAAACCTATTGTTGAATGTTGCTGCACTTGATTGATTTCACGAAAGCTACTCCAGAAATGATGAATGTATCGGGCCGAAATTTGGCAGACATGATTAGGAACTAAGGGCCATTAAATTTTGCTCAACGGAAGTTGATACGTTAAAAAATAAGGCGCCATGGACCAGTCAACATGTACCGTGTTTGGCGGCCATATTGGATAGTTTTATTTGATGGATTTAGAAGGCAAAATTAGGTTTATTTATCTTTTAGGTATTCTGATTGCAAATTTGCCAGTTTTGGAACGGTCAGATAATGGGTTTGTCGGCCATCGTGAATCTTTTTCCACCAAAAACTCCCATACTAAAGCAATGGGAAATTTTCTTCTGGAGAACCGCTGTACTAGGGTTGCATGATTATTCACTTTTCATAATCGCGATCATTTTAAAAACATAATCGCGATCATACGATTAATCATGAACTATATTAACTACGTCAATGTTGCTTAGAGGACGTTATTATGCTACTGCAGATTGTAAGATTATGGGTTAGGCACATGGGTATACATACATGGACAGAATACGCCAGTTGCTGATTGCAAACAAAGGAATGTATCAAGATTTTTCTAGACGGAAAACCGTATTTCACTAAATTGTAGCCTATGCTCTAATAGAAGCCCACCCCCTAACTTTGACATATCAGCTCCAATGATTTCTTAGCAGTTTCAAAACGGCAATAGCGTGTATAATAATAAGTCGTGTCACAGGGTGTGTCTACCAGACCGATCTCTGCCCTGATACATTTCCGGCCCCTCTAGAAGTCAATACAGGCCTCGGATTTGTAAATCTCGACCACCTAATAGATTAATACTAATATTAGTCCACGTATGTTCAAGATATAACAAAGTTTATTCCACCTTTTTGTAGTCAAAATGCGCTTAAAACAGTCCTGGCGTGATTAAATAGCTTCCATATAAATATATTTTAAGACCAAATTTATGTACCAAACAAGTACGGGAGAAAATGTGCATCAATTTTGTAACGTCGATCAACATCTTAAGTTGGCGAGCCAGCGGCTCTTTTGCGATGAGAGGCGGCGTGTTCTCGCGAGATATTATACGCTACCGGGAGTTTATCAAACGGGTACCCGTTATTCAGATCAGTATAATACTCAGTTCCTATCGCGCAATGATAATATATCGAAATTCCCGAGTTCAGAGTTCCAGAATATTTATATCCAAGTACTCGCTCTAAAATAAACTATTCAATTGGAGGCGAATCACGTGATTCGTATTTTTTATATTCGTATTTTATATCAAATTGTGAATTAATTTTGATGTAATAAATTACCTTTATTAAAGGATACGCAATATTTAGGCGCTCAAATCAAATAATTTCACTACCGCGGTGATGTTTTGAGGTATACATTAAACATAGGGGTAGGTAATTTCAACATGGCGATTATACGATTATTTCTTTTTATAATCTTCCACAATCATTTTGAATTATATAATCGCGATTAATCGAAAAATCGTGCAACCCTACGCTGTACCGATTTCAAGTATATTGACAGGGAGCATCCTTGAGATAAGTTTATTAAAAGAAAGACAGTTGGTCGGTGGCCATCTTGGATTTTGGCTGACTCGAAATTTTTCCATACTTGTATAGCATTTGGGCTTTGATTATTTTAGGACTGATTTGCATTCAGGTTATACTCATTATGCTGTGGTTAAAGTTTTTTCAAACGATATTTACATCAACAGGAGATTATCACATTTGAATAAAATTTCATACATTTGTTATATCTTGTGATTTGGACTAGTCCACATAATAAAGAAATAGATTTTGACATTTTTACTGGGTTTAGACTGATTATTTTATGGGTGCATCCGGTTTATGCTTATTACGCTGTGGTTAATGTTTTTTCAAATGACAATTTAATCAGCAACGTCTTCTCCAGTTTAGATAAACATGTTTTTGATTTCTTAAATGTAGTCTGCCTCATATTAATGTACTTGCTTTTGAAAATCTTTTTTCAGGCTATGAGCTTTGCTTATATTTGAACCACTTGCCTTTCGGTCAGAGTTGGTGTGCCAGTAGTCATTGTACCGCAGGTTACTACTGCGCAGCAAGGCTTTATAGTTCAGACTGCAAGCTATGCTTGCCCGTTGAGTGGTACCGTGGGTATTTGGATTCAACAAGTGGATTGTCGAATTTCAAAATAAGACTGATGGTCCTCATATCCTGTGATGTACAATTAATATACAGATAAGCTATTAACTATCTTCTGATAGCTTTTGTTCTATATATATATATATATATATATATATATATACACATGGCTTTGGACGTTATTCTTTCACAGAATATTTAGTCCAGAGCAGACTGGCACAGAATATTTAGTCCAGAGCAGATGGTCCTGAAGGTGAGATATTTGATCTTCTGATGTGACCTGCTAAAAAATTTCCCAGAACCATTTAAAGCGCTACTGTTTAATTCATGGCACGATATCAATGAAACTTGGGTGGAATGATCGTAAGCGGTAGGCTTTCAACATATCAACCAAGAATTTTGACTGGTAATTTCTTTGGTGGCAATCTTGGATTATTCAAAAATTATCCACGTCTTTAAATGCAAATGGTTCAAATGCTAATGGTCCAGGTGAGTGTCACAGGCCCTTGGGCTTTTTGTTTTGTTTTGTTTTGAAAACTTGTTATTGCTCCGCTACAGTGTATCTCATTTCCTCTGCTAATCTGTCTATCCACCAAACAGATCACTTACAATCAGTATTTATATTAAACCAATAATTTGTTTTTCGTAGGGCCATTGTGTTGCCGTATTCAATGAAGAGGGTAAATTCTTGCGTCATATCGGCTGCCAGAACATCACTAATTACCCAAATGGTATCGACATTAGTGATGCTGGTGACGTGCTCATCGGCGATTCCCATGGCAATCGGTTTCATGTGGCCGTGTTTCAGCGTGATGGTACGTTGATCGGTGAGTTTGAATGTCCATACGTGAAAGTGAGTCGTTGTTGTGGACTGAAAATCACATCAGAGGGTTATATCGTAACCTTGGCGAAGAATAACCACCACGTATTAGTGCTGAACACTTTATATATAACTTAGTAGTGATTGAATGACTATCGCTGAGACCGTCATGGGTGACGAGTTCATTCTCTCTGCTATTATCAGTATTATAAAATATATACAGAATATTTTAGTTGCATTCTAGCAGTTTTTACAAATTAAAAAAATTATTTAATTTTTGTGAGATTCAAAGCGAATGTGCTAATAATTATAACTTACATGTTTGATTCAATTGAGATCGGCCAATCAGAGGTGATTTTAAAATTGTTTTCACTAATTCTCAAGTTCATTAACTCGATAGAACAGGAAAAGTTTATTAACCGAGCCAGTCATTCCAGTGGTAAATTTTCAAAAAAAGTCATCTCTTGCTCTGCAGATCGACATTTTCTGAGAAAATTGAAATTTTCTTGAACAAATTCGAGGTTGGTGTTATTTGTTAAAGTTAGCACTGGAGGGACTGCGTGTTATTCAGGCAGCTATTTCAGTGTCTTCTCTTGGTCTGTAAATAAATTTTTCTCACGATCATTTAGCGGCCTAATTGTGCAGACTTGCCCGTTAAAGGGTAAATTCATGAGAAATGTCCGTTTGTAGACCAAGAGAAGGCTATTTTTGACAATTTAACACTGGAATGACTTGCTCGATAACCAATCCCGTCATTCCAGTGAGAGATATAAACAATAATCTTCTGTTGATCTCCAAATGGACATAAAATTAATAGTCCGCCTTTAAATGCATTCTGTCTAGATATAGCGAGGTAGCTGGAGTGATTGATGAGTAACCCTTTCAACACCACAGACCAGTTGAAACAAAGTATCATTTCCTGATCAGAGTAGTTTCAAAATATTCCGTATACCCCTGTACTGTTAGTTTGAATTTGAGATACCTGGCGTCTTTGTGGGTGAATGGTTTACAAGTATTCAGTTTATTTTATACTAATGTAGCATGAATGTTAATAAAGCAAAAGTTGGTACAGACAGTGTTTTAACAGCTGGTTACCTGTCAGCTTAGCATCAGTAACCATGTAATTTATAA
The DNA here is from genome assembly GCA_034401795.1 of Chaetoderma sp. LZ-2023a. Classification (NCBI taxonomy): domain Eukaryota; kingdom Metazoa; phylum Mollusca; class Caudofoveata; order Chaetodermatida; family Chaetodermatidae; genus Chaetoderma; species Chaetoderma sp. LZ-2023a. The sequence goes on from CM067366.1 coordinate 45,016,283, forward strand.
TGCAAATTTAGGCCGGAATTCTGTAACATTTTGAGGACTCTGGTTGAGATTAAACAATATAGTTTATATTTTAGACATGGTGAAAAAATGTATTTGAAACATTACCAAAAAAATTGATGGCACTCTTTTGGTCTTCTCTCGGGAACTGATTTTCACAAGCTCATCGCTCAATTCACCTTTCCAGAGTATCCACCCATCATATGACATCATAATAAACTACGCGCTGTGTAGAATGACATCATAATGAATGACGTCGATAAGTACGTCACGAACGCATATTTAAAGACGGTCTATTCGCTGTTGTACAAATTGTATGCCTTTACTATTTAATAAATATTTGTATGAATATTTTGAAACTAATTTGACTGGGTGCAGCAACAGCACCCAGTCAAATTAGTTATAAAATATTCAACAACTTCCCTGTATAGTTTTCAGGAAATTGATAGTTAGGGCATTCAGGGATCGATCAATCCCAACACGGCAAGGTGTGGGTGGAACTTAGCTAGAGATGGGCGGGGCATAGCTAAAACTGGAAAGGTCCATTGCTGCCTTTAGGAAAACATGGATCAATCCTCATTAATGGTCAAGATTTGTCAAGAAAATTGATCGAACTAGTCCTACTGAATGTCCATTTGCTGGGCATGAGAATACTATCTTTGAAAATGTTGCCACATGGAAAGACTATTATATATAGCTCGATTATCGAGCAAGTCATTCCAGTGGTAACATTTTCAAAAATATTCTCTTACCCGGCAAATGGATATTCCTCAAGACAACGGCAGAGGATGGCTTAATGATTAATGAAGCTATGAGAATCATGCGCCGATGTGAAGAGATGAAAGAATTGATGAAGCACTACAGGTCCGCTCATAAATAAGTTGTTTCCAAAACAAAAACATGTTAGTTGATAATGTTGAATACTTTGAACTTTAGATTAAAAGACATAAAATGTCTTCTAATTCAATCATGTTTAAAATATTTGACTGTTTTATTTTGTTTTGGAAACAGTTAATTCTGAGCTGTAAGACGATTGGCACTGAAATTATACTCACATTATCGGACGAGGCGTTATATACACCCGTAAATTGTTCTACACACATAGTCGCTATATATTATTATTATATTACTAGAGCACCACATACATCTATACATATACATTGTTTTTATTTTATACATCATTATTATCATTATTATTATTGCATATATGAGGTACATCTATTTCTGTTTCTTGGGTATAAGAGGGTATGATAGTAATATGGAGAACTGATAATAGCGTTTAGAGAGGTGGTAAGTGTAATTCAGTTTACAACCGCGAAATTAATTTAAAAATGAACTGTAGCATGTGTCTTTTCTTCCATAGAGTAGAACGTGAGTATTTTGACTTGAAATGAATGCTAACTTATACACATTTTTGGGTACCGCGGGTCCGTAAATGTTCTAAAAGTAATGGTCTCTAAAAGATGTGAAAAATCTGAGAATGGTCTAAATTAATACGTTGTATTTTGTAATAATAAAATGGAATTCGTTCTTATAGACCAAAGTTATGCATATTGAAAATGATAAGAACTGTTGTCATGAAACCCCTCTTCCAAATAAGCAGGTGGTCATTAATAGTAAGTCTTCAGATTTTCTTATAAAGATATCCATTTGCAGACAAAGAAAAGACTATTTTAAAATCTTTTCCACTAAATGACTAGCTATGTTATCAAGCCAGTTATTCCAGTGGTAAAATTTCAAAAATAGTTTCCTCTGGTCCTGTTAAGTGAGCATTGCTCCAGACTCCCTGCAGAGGTCATTTTGGCCGACTTGACCATTAAGAAGGGTTAACCCAAAAAATAATAGAATTTCAAACCTTTTTCGAAGTTTCCTGAATATTTTCGAAATAATTTGTCTAGGATATCTTCCAGTCATTTTATTCTCAGTATTTTCACCAAACTATGGGTTGGGGTGTGTTTGTGTATACATAAAAAGTTGAAAACAAACTCCTTAAAATGGCAGACTGCAACACATTTCCATCCCATCATTTCGACTGTGATGTAATGCCCATGAGGCTTAAATATGTACTAAAAACTGAAATATTTTTTTAAAGCTACATTTGTACATAATGTGTGTGTGATAAAAATAGTGGCCGAGGTCTAATTTGTTTGTGCGTGGGGTGTGTGTGTGTGTCAGAGTGGTGCCGGTAAATTTATATGCAGGCTTGATTTTCCTTTTATCCTAATGAGCAGCCCATTTACTGGGCTTTGTGTAATCCGCATTGCTGAAATACAGGTTGTAAGGGAATTCAGTTTCCATGTCAGGGAATGTATTGGGGTGATACGTACAGATCTATCAGAGGGTGAATATACTTTTTTGATGGATTTACTTTAGAATTAACATCTTTTCAGTATTATGTGCTTTACGTCGCTACGGTGATGGTTGTTTTGATAAACATTGAGGAAATAGCCCTTGGCTTTAGTACAAGATCGGTGCTGTGGTTATAAAAAGTTTAAAATTAGTGGCCATCTTCAGTACGCAAATGGTAATATGCACAGAGTTATGGCTCTTGGTGTTGATACGTAAGAGCTGTGATAAGCTAGAGTTACGGCCCTTGGAATGATGTGAGTAGCGTCACAAATATTGATTTATTTTTTTAACCCATTCACGACGAACCCGATCCCCTGCAGTGGTTTGGAGGAATGTCCATTTGCAGGTCAAGTGGAGACTGTTTTTGAAAATGTACTGCTTAAATGACTAGCTCGGTAACCGAGCCAGCCATTCCAGTAGTAAATTTTCAAAGTAGTCCACTTGGTCTGCAAATGGATATTCAATAAGCAAATATCTTGATTTTTTTTGGGACACAATTTAGTCATTAAAGGGTTAAAGCGTGAAATCTCTCACCCTCAGACGAGAAGCGGCAAATTCTTTATTATGTAAGCAATATTCTTTGGATATTTTAAAACTAATTTGACTTTAGAAGCATTGCTGCCTGTGATGGCAGCAACAAGTCTGGGCTAAATTAGTTTCAAAATATTCAATAGCTTTTCCTGTTTAATTGTCTCGATTTTGAGACAGTGCCGTGTCATGGTTAAAGGGTTAACTCGATGTAAGATTTAAAATGGCAAATAGGCTGCTGAATATTTTTAAACCAATTTAACTGGAAGCTGTTGTTGTCTTTGTAATAACAGCTTTCAGTCAAATTTGTTTAAAGATTTTCAACATAATATCTCTGACAAAAGAATTTACTGTTTCTAGCTTGTGTGGTTATTTAGGGATTTCAATATTTGTCACATATCAGTTAGTCTATTGGTGTGAAACTTGTCTAATAAGCAATTACTATAATTATACACTCTTAGTTTTTATACTCAGGGTATTGCCGCAATCTTAGCACTCCTGTACCGCATCACGTTTATGCGATGCAGCAGGTTGATAAGATAATATTATAATATCTACCTTTTCTGTTTTAACAAATGCTTCTGTCGTCGTCGTCGATGATGCAGCAGCGTTGAAATTTATTTTATAAGTTTTAGTGTAATTATTAAATGTTAATATTTAAACAAACCAGTGCCATTCCATAGATCTGCAGTGTATGTTAGTGTTTATTGCAACAATGCTATTATCCCTTTAATGGTCAAATTTGCTCAAGATTTTAATTTTCTTAAAGAAAGTGTCCATTTGCAGATAAGACGTTTTTAAATGTACTGTTCGAATGACTGGCTCACTTATTGAGCCAGTTATTTCAGTGGAAATTTTTTTCAAGAGTTCTGTTCGTCTGCAAATGAACATTTCTCAAGACCACTACAGAGGTCGGCTTGACCATTAAAGGGCTAAAAAAATATAATTTTAATGTGATAATTGCTGGTAAAATGGTTGCCTATTGATTCTTTACTAGTTATATAGCGCAGTTAAATCTGTCGATTAAGACCAATGAATCACTGAATTGTCATCTTATAGCCATTGAAAGCCATAGCATAGGGCAGGATTTTTTTTCCTGAAAGATTGCTGGATGTGCCACTAGATCATCGGTAACTAAGTCACTCCAGTGCTTCGTCTGACTATTTTGATGCCTCTTTGTTGTTGTCATCGTCGTTTTTGACAATGTTAGATCTTTTACTAACAAAATTACGAACAAGTTCTTATGATGTGTATTGTAGCGACAAAGGCGATACGCTTTATCCAAGACTGCTATGCTCAATATTATAATCTGAATGTTTTGTAGATTCTCATATTCTCATTGCCCATTTTGGCTTTGAAATTCAACAGCATCCTTTGCTTGTCACATGCCCCAACAAGATCGTACATAAGGTTTATATATTGCCTGTTATAGTAAATGCATTTACAGACGGAGAGGAATAATTTTGTAAATTTATCAGTGATCAGCACGATTATCAAGCGAGCCAGGCATTCCAGTGGTAAATTTTGAAAAAATAATCTCTTGGTCTGCAAATAGACATTTTCTATGAGAAATTATAAATTTTCGTGAACAAATTTTAGGGTTAGCGTGTTTAGATCCTTGAAAATGGAAGAACAGTCTAAGTCTTCATTTTGATGATAATTTAATTGAGAAAAATGAGATTGTCTCTGTCAACTTGTTTTCAAAGTATTTCAAGGTAAGCAATACTTTGAATTGCGGTTCAGAATAAAAATACTTAAAGTAAACAAACAGTCAAGTTTAAATAAGTTTCCAGATGAAACATGTATACTTTGTCATGAAAACATCTGTGTTTACAGTATAGCATGTTATTAGTTCATGATGACCACACGGCTAATATCGGCCTAGTAGACTAGAGGTCTCCAGCCACACTCGAAACGCTATAGAGCATATGAGCAAACCATTTGTAAGCAATCACTTGGTGATTATGGAAAAGTGGTGGTTGCTACTGGCACCCATTCACTTAATCCAATGCGTAGTTATCATAGTATTGTGGTATTGAAGATGGTGCATTAACCACCAGACTTAACCTTTTTTGTCAGGAAAATTAAACCATTTCCGTAGTCAATGTCCATTTGCAGGCGAAAAGTCTACTTGAAAATGTACCCTTGGAATGACTGATTCGATTATCGAGGCAGTCATTTGAGTGGTAAATTTTCAAAAAAGGCAAATGCTGCTCATTCTAGAGGGATAAGCTTGGCCTAACTCTGATCGATCGCAGATTTGTTTGCTTGTCATAACTTGTGAGTGTGAACGCTAACCCGAGTAAAAATGAAATTTTATGATCGATTACATTTACTTTAGATTAGCTTGTGAACACGGCATTAGGCTGCAAAGAGACATTTCTCAAGACCATTGCAAAAAGCATATTTGTCCGGCTTGAGTATTAATTAATGAGTGACCACCATCTTCAGGCTGTAACAGGGCTGCCACTAGTGGAAGTCCGGGAGTCCTATACTCCCAAAGTTCATGTTTGGACTCCCAAAAAAAAACCCATTAAGGAAGTCCCAGACTTACTCTTTTTTTGGAGCCCTGACAGACTTCCATGTTTCTTGCTTGGACTCCCATTCGCATTGGCCAGGAAGTCCCGGACTTCCTGTGATTAGGAAATAGTGGAAGCCCTGGTCTGTAATTCTGTTTACCCATCTACTGGTCCAACTTGGTTTAGACAAGTTAAGTGTCCATATGTAGGCCAAGAGAAGACGATTTTTGAAAATTTTGCAATGGGAATTACTGTCTCGGTTATCGAGTCATCCTAGTTGTAAATTAGTCATTTATTGGCTAGCAAATGGACATTTCTCAAGGCAACTAGAGTCTGGTCTTGGCCGGCTTGATATTTAAATGGTTAATCAGAATTATAGAATTGATGATTATTTTTAGATTAATCAGATCAACCAATAGTCAACTTAATCTGCCTTTTAAGGCAAAACGATAGTAGTTCCTTGACATAGGTGTTTGAACGGCTGCGTGAGATAAGCACCACTGGTTTTGCTATCCTACATCACGACATGTCTTTACTGGCCACTTTGTGGTCGTTTAAGATTGGTTTGATTATTATAATATTAAGTAATATATGCAACCACCTATCACATGTCTAGTCAGATACTCATATCTAGTAATGTTGATTCAATAACATGACCGTATACACATGTATGTATATTATATGTTATTTTGCTGTGCCTTATTTTTCCCTTGATTTATTATTATTAATTATTATTAATACTATTATAACAAGATAAAAGAAGCTTTACATGTATAACCATTTTTTGTTTATTATTATTATTCATCGTTTACATTCAACATTAATGCTGATAATAGTAATAATAATATTACGTAATAATTATAATATTCGTAATGATGATAATAATAATAATAACAATAAAGAGGAAAAAGAAATAAAAAGCTACGACGACGTATACATTTATAAATAAATAACTCAAAACTAGATAATAGTTAGATCGATAACAAACAAGAGTTATTATTATTATTATTATTGCATTTTAGTTTTATCATATTTACACTAGTGGCAATGCCGAGTTGCTCATCAATCATTATATAGTTATTATTTAATAGGTATGTATCTAGCTCCTATACAAGTTTATATATGCCAAAACGCTAGTTATCAACACCCACCCAACCCCACCACCCCCCACTCAGTCTCATCAGTTATTACTATTATATGTAACGTAATCAAAATTTATGATTAATATTTTTTTGTTTTATACTTGATTTCAGGATATTTGAGCCTTTAATGGGCAAGCGAGGGGCAAAAATTGCTTTGACAGAAGCACGTTGGGAATCAAGAATATAATTTATTTTTGAAAACTGAACACTGGAGTAACTGGCTCGGTTACCGAGCCAGTTACTCCAGTGTTCAGTTTTCAAAAATGATGTTTTCTATACGAAAGCTTGAACATTAAAGGTTTGATTGACTCATCGGGCCATTGATGGATGAATGGCGAGCACTCTTATTATTGCCGTTTAGTTACTACTATTATAATGCTATTGTGTATTCCAGATATATTACTATTATTATATTATATATATTTTATCATAAATTTTTCGACAGCGGTTTAAATAATCACAAGGATTTCTGTGGCTCCCTTTTGAGCTCATTTTACATATTCTACTTATTAACAAATAATTATTGTAGGTACATGCAGAAGGTTAACGGCGACATCGGCGACGATGACGCTTGGTGGTGGTGGGAAGTCGTGTAGAGTTAATATTTTCGGACAATCTAGCTTGTAGTAGCACGACAAGGCAACGACAACGATAATGTATGATAAGATGTTATTATTAGTAATTAACGTGTTCACTTTTTGAAAATTTCCAATTTAACAGAGTTTGTTTATGTTGTTTAAAAAAAATGTAAAAAATATTTTAAAAAAAATTAAAAAAATTTGAGATCGTTTTAATGTTCTAACATACCTTCTAAGATTTTTTTGAAGGTCTGCATTTAAAGACTTTAAAATAATCTTGATTATTTAGTTCTTTGTATAATTAAGCAGAATTTAAATGGATGCAAAACTTGGTTCGTACCCTGCTAGTATAAATTTGATGTTTGGGTGCCAAATTATAAATATATACATATATATCTATATACCTAGCATAAAGATTTTTTTTTGTTTTTAATGTAAAATGTTTATAAATATACAAATTTTGGGTACCTAAAATCAGTTTTAACTATTTCTTGTTGAAGTTATTATTATTCATATTCTAGTTGATATTGTTGATAAATAAAGACCTGTAATTATATAAAATAAAGTAATTTGCTAATGACTGTGTGTGTTAGCCCTTTACTGGCCACATGCTCAAGTGGAGGCAACTCTTTGTAGTTACAATTAGCCATTTATGATAAGGGGAAAATACAGCTTTGGATACTTCAATGATATGTCTGGCCATTTAATAGACAAGAAATTCAACAGTTTAGTTTAATGTGTGCATTTGTAAGCGAATAGCAGTGTTAGGAGATTTACCACTTGAATGACTGGCTCTGTTATCGAGCTAGCTATTCAGTTGGCAAAGTTAACAAAAAGTCTTGGCAAATGAACAGTTTTCAAAAGCATTACAATGGCCAGTCTTGGCCGGCTTGACCAGCAAAGGGTAACCCTTTAATACGTGTCGGCCAAAGAACGACTTATGCGGAAGTCTTGAGAAATGTCCATGGGCCGACTAACTATTTGTAAAAATGTGGTGGAACGACTGCCGCGATAACCGGGTCAGTCATTCCAATGTAAACTTTTAAAAAATAACCTCTGGCTCTGCAAATGGACATTTTCTATGAGAAAATGTAACAGAAATTGAAGAAATTTGATGTTTATCATCCAACCTTTTTTACAAAAATATTTCCGTATCTGCAGAAGATTAGTTTTATGTAAGCAAGAGTTATCCCCCTTAGCACAAATGACCAGTAAAGCGTTAGAAATATGTGGTGTTTTTGTACGAGTCATTCTCCATACACAATGCCCTCTGACCACGAGGTGGTCATTCTTGTGGAAAGGTGGTTCTTTAAGAAAACCTGTCTTTATAGATAGTTTTGTCTATAAACCGTGATGTTCAGTTATTATAAACAAGTAATTTTTGCTATTGATTTTAGGTACCTATGATATTATAGTTGGGCGTCGGAAATTATATATATATATATTATATTGCGTAAATGTTATATGACACTATCAGATTACGTGCCTCTCCAATGAAACCTGCACTGATGTTGTTTCTGTAGCGGGTAAGTTGTGGTCATAAACTGATTCATGCAAGGTGTAAAGATATTTCATTGTCATAAAACAGATTGAACTCTCACATTTAGCCCATTCATGACGAACACAGCCAAAACTTGCGACTGCAATGGTCTTCAAGAACGTCCAGTTGCAGGTCAAGAGAAGGCTATTTTTTTTAATTTACCATTGGACTCGCTGGCTTGGTAACCGAGCCAGCGAGTCCAGTGGTAAATTTACAAAAAGTCTTCTTGACCTGTAAATAGACATTCAATAAGGAAATAGTTTTAATTTTCTTGACCAAATTTGGTCATTAAATGGTTAAATTTATAGAGTGATAATGGATTTGAAAATAAGACTACGTGTATCTGAATACAATGTTAGTGCAGGGTTTTATTGAGAGCAATTTACAAGTAATCGTATAAATATATACATATATAACGTGTCCATCAAGCTACCATCACGAATATATATCGTCATGATTCACTTATCATCCATTTGGTCTGTCGAATATACTCCCGAGTGCTCCTGAAGTTTTATCAGGTCATTTAAAAATTACTGATGATGTTATAGAGCAATAGTTTCTTCATTTAAAGCTTAAATATCAAAGAACCATTGTAAAATATATGAAGCAATTCGATTATACCCTGAAAAATGAGTAATTAGCAGTAGTTTGGGGACAAGAAAACGAATCATATAATAATCAAACCTGTTTATAGAGGACACCTGCTTTTGGGTCCACAAGATGTTTGTTTAACACTAATGGCTAAATTTGGTCAAGAATATCGACCTAATTGCTTGTTGAATGAGTGTTTTGATGGCACATATAAGCTTTGTTATAGACTTGTTCTACTGTATGACCTGATTGTTCATCGTTAATACATAATTATTATGCAAGCGTTTGAGTTGACCCTGTGTATTGTCGATGGCGGCAGCCCAGACAAAAGCATCATGTGTCAAACATTATGATAAACTTTAGAAGCACTTAGTATGTGTATAGCAGACCAGAGAAGTATACAGGCGTTCATTAAGTTTACTACATATTGTGTAGACCGATATAAAGCTAATTAATCCACACAAAGCTAGCGGTTAGATCATTTATAATTATATATATATATATATATATATACAGCATGTGATAATTATTAATAAGACTCCTCGTCATCATGCAGACCTATAACGATGATGTAATTGAGAATTGTTTATGCCGCTTTAATTAATAATTACCATAGATATTTTAACTGTAGGCATTGGCGGCCACACATGTACTATGCGTAATTTGAATGAATGTATTTAGCTGTGAAAACACCAGCAGTGGTCGTCAATAGGCTTCTTGTTATAGGGGAATTAAAATAGAGAAAAAGACGCTTCAAATAAAGAATGAGAATATTATTGGCGTTTATAAATAAGGAAAATATAGGAAGGTTTATGTTATCAGTTCCCCTCCGATCAATAACAAGACCTCCAGTAAATAACAAGACCTGCAGTAAATAAGAAAAGAATTTTATACATATTGGCTGGTAATAAAGAGCCTAAAAGACAATTTGATAACATCTTAATGTTGCCATGGAAATTTTACATTATATTTAATTTTACAGAGCCGACTTATTTAACCCTTTCAATGCTGAATTCCCAGTAACTCCAATAGAGCGTGCAGTAGCATATCGAGGAACAATGGTGAATGTTTTGAGATTAATTGAAATGGAAGCGCTTGCTAAGGCTAAAGGCAGCAATAACTCCAAGTCAAATTAATATCAAAATATTCAGGAGAATATTTATTAAATTGTAGAGAATGTGTAGCTTTGTGTTTGGAAGGGTTGACTATTGTCTGTCGGTCCTAACCCTTGAGCGCTCAAGCCAGACAAAATTGCTTCTGCAATGGTATTGAGAAATGTCTATTTGCAGAGCAAGAGAAATCTTTGAACATTTACCACTGGAATGACTGGCTCGCAAACTGAGCATTTTCTTACCCCCCATTAACACTCTGATGTCAGTATTCAATCTTAACCCTTTCACGACGATGCCGGTCAACACCTGCCTCTGTAGAGGTCTCTAAGGAATGTCCATTTGCAGGCGAAGAGAAGACTATTTTTGAAAATTTACCACTAATAACTGCCTCGATAATCGAGCCAGTCATTCCAGTAGTAAATTTTCAAAAGTAGTCTTCTCTTGGCCTGCAAATTGACATTCAATAAGTAAATAACAAATTTAGTCATTTAAAGGGTTAATGTGTCAATAAAAAAAGTGTACATTTTTCAACAATTTTTTAGGACAATGTTTCTGAGACAGCAACATGTTCGACCGAATTTTTGAAAAGTGAAGTTCTTTTAATTTAATTTGAAAATTTTGAATCTTAACATCAAGAGTGCTAAGGGTTAAATAAATATGAGTGTTAAAGGGTTAGGTAAAAGCCCCCCTCCCCCTCCCCCCAGGGATATTGACTGAACTCTTACGGTGCTTCAATGAACATTTTCTTATATCGCTATATTTGTGTATTATTTACTTACTACATTTCTTCTACACTTACTATATCTTATTGTTATATTTAATTTTATCTCCCTTAAATTTTATTTTTTCCCAATCCTTCCATTGCTCTAACTAATAAAAAGTACAGTACAGCTCATAAATAAGCTAACATGTTTCCTGAACAAAACAATTTTGAAAACACTTAAAATGTTCTGTTGAATATTTGGAACTTAATTGGATTGGACATATAGTACAATAATGTTCAGAATATTCAACCGTACATTTTTTTTGGTTTTGGAAGCATTTAACATTATTTCTAAGCTGTACTGTAACAACTGTCGTCTTCGTTGTTGTCCTGCACTACGGCTGATCTATAATTACGAATTTAATTTTATCTAGAATATCTTTATTATATTTGCTTTCGGATCATCCATATTTATTATTTCTATAATTATGCCCTGATAATTCTTATACTAATTTTGTTATATTTATGATTTTCTTTCTGTTAAATTATATACTTTTAGTCACTAAGTCTGGCGGCTGGTTTCTCATGTTTGGCTAATTTATCTAGAACGGGTTTTTGTCTCGCCTGCGACGGTGAAAGCAAGATATAGAGGCATCAGTTTTCTGAATGTGACATTTTTCAACAGTAAGTTTTCGCTCTAAGCCTTGTACTGAAACTACAGAATCAGTATCAGTTAATTCTATTGCAACTAAACCGGTCACACGGTTATAAGCCCGACAGACGAGACTGGTCATTGTGGTCTTTAAATCTAAGCGACTTATCAATGTTATGTTTGTCTCTCCCTACACCGGAAAAGAAACTGTTGCACAGTCATTTTGACCCAGTTGCATCCTGCATAATGTGAATCTCAATGGACCTTTCCATTTTTAGCTATGCCCCGCCTATCACTAGCTAAGCTCCACCCACACCTCGTTCGTGTTCAGATCAATCGATCTCCCTGACTATCTATTTCAAGAAAACTACACAGGTAAGCTGATGAATATTTTGAAACTAATTTGACGGGTGCTGTTGCTGCCTAAGGCAGCAACAGCGCCCAGGCAAATTAGTTTCAAAGTATTCAACAGCATGTTTATTAATTAGCAAAGACATACAATTCATACGTGTCGGAATATTTTAGATTTGGTGACGGTCAATATGGAACCCTTTGTGACGTAATGATTGTGACGTCGTCATACACGCGCTGAGCTGATTATGACGTCATGCGAGGTCAGATGATGGGTGGATACTCTGGAATGGTGAATTTCCAGAAAATGACATGTAGTGTTGAATAATTGTAAACTAATTTAACGTGGTGCTGCCTATGTTGCTTATTGAATCTCCATTTTCAGGCCAAAGGAACCGTTTTTGAAAATTAACCACTTGAATTACTGGCTCAAATAATCGAGCCAATCATCCCAGTGATAAATTTTCAAAAAAATCGTCTTCCTCTTAGCCTGTTTTGGTTGTCTTTGGCATGAAAGGGTTAATCATGTGATATTGCCCTGTAGATCTACTCTCATACCTGATGCTAGGTGTACTGTTTGAAGAGGCTCTTTGTAGATTATGCCACCCATGAGAAGCTGTCCCGCTCAGGCGCCGGCCGGCGAGTTTATTTCTCTATTTCTGTTCAGTATTTAGTTCAGATAGATAAAACTATTCAACTTATATATCATTTGAGACGTGATAGGACACCTATTGTGAACAACAACAATTAGCGATTTACCTTTTATTTGGTATTACTTTATTATTTTTGAAATACTTTATATTGATTAATACACTTTTCATATACAATTATTAATATACAACAATATTTTGCAATGTTACATTTTTTTTCATCAATATTATTCACGTGTCAGCCGGATGGTTTTGTGGCCGATGTTAGTTTATTGACTGGCGGCCAGAAAACTATCCGTCGCGATAGTAATTCCGCTTATTCACTTTACAGAATACAGTGTGGCTTTTAACCAATTTTTCCAAATTCATAGATAGTAGATTTAATCCTTGTGCTGCTCTCGCCCTGTATAACATTGAGTAAACAGCAGCTGATTGGACGAAAGCTTGAGTAAGCAGCAGCTGATTGGACGGAGACTTTAGTAAGCAGCAGCTGATTGGACGGAGGCTGGTGCTCAGTAAGATTGTGGATAAATTATTTTTATTTGATTAGTCAGCTTAGGTACAAATTACATTGTCACCAGACAACAACAATACCTGATCAAGTACAAAAGCTGCAATGGTGTTTAGAAGTGTCATTTCCAGGCCAAAGAGAAAACTATTTTTGAAACTATTGCTAGAATGCCTGGCGCGATGCTCCAGGCAGTCATTCCAGTGATACATTTAAAAAAAATAGTCTTGGCCTAGAAATGGATATTCCATGATCAAAATGTCAATTTTCTTGAACAGTCTCATCAAAAAGTAATTGTAAGGTCGGTTTTGAAATATTTTATGCATTAGAAATTATTCACGATTTTCAATTTATTCACGTAATCGTGCAAGCCTCTAGTGGCTAGGTACGGACATCCTTGTCATAGTAAAAGTTGCTGTTTGCAGTACTCGTAGCAAGCTGTTCAACTGAGAATTTGTTTTTAATTATTTCATTCAAAATGTCCATTTGCAGATCTAGAGAAGACTTTAAATTTACCACGAATGACTGGCTCGATAAACGAGCCAGTCAATCCAGTGGTAAATTTGAGTCTTCTCTTGGTCTACGAACGGACATTTCTCAAGACGACTGCAGAAGCCATTTTTAGCCGATGTGAGTTTTAGTGGGTTTAAAGGCCCTTAAAATGATTGGTTTTAGAAAACTGACTTGTACTTAAATTTAGCAGAAATCGTTGAAAACATGTTTTGTGGAAATTTATTTCCATAACATCATAATGAGTGAACTTTTAAGACTAATTGCTGAGATTTGTCATGAAAATTAAGTTATTTTGCTTAGAGAAAGTCCATTTGCACGTCAAGAGAAGACTGTAAATTTACCTCGAATAACTGCCTCGCTTATTGAGCCAGTCATAACACTGGTAAAGTTTCAAGTCGTCTATTGACTGGCCAATGGACACTCGACATTGCAAAAGACACTTTTGGTCGGCATTAGTTTTAAATTTACATGGTTTAACATCATCCATAGAACTGTTTCTCTTTACACTTGAGACTATGAATCCTGTGGTTAGGTAAGACTACAGCATTGTTAACATGGGTGCTAGGTAAGACCACTAATGTTAACATGGGTGCTAGGTAAGACTACACTACTGTTAACATGGGTGCTAGGTAAGACCACTAATGTTAACATGGGTGCTAGGTAAGACTACACTACTGTTAACATGAGTGCTAGGTAAGACTACACCACTGTTAACATGGGTGCTAGGTAAGACTACACCACTGTTAACATGGGTGCTAGGTAAGACTACACCACTGTTAACATGGGTGCTAGGTAAGACCACTAATGTTAACATGGGTGCTAGGTAAGACTACACTACTGTTAACATGAGTGCTAGGTAAGACTACACCACTGTTAACATGGGTGCTAGGTAAGACTACGCAACTGTTAACATGAGTGCTAGGTAAGACTACACCACTGTTAACATGGGTGCTAGGTAAGACTACACCACTGTTAACATGGGTGCTAGATAAGACTACGCTACTGTTAACATGGGTGCTAGGTAAGACTACACCACTGTTAACATGGGTGCTAGGTAAGACTACACCAATGTTAACATGGGTGCTAGGTAAGACTACACCACTGTTAACATGGGTGCTAGGTAAGACTACGCTACTGTTAACATGGGTGCGAGGTAAGACTACGCCACTGTTAACATGGGTGCTAGGTAAGACTACACCACTGTTAACATGAGTGCTGGGTAAGACTACACCACTGGTAACATGGGTGCTAGGTAAGACTACGCTACTGTTAACATGGGTGCTAGGTAAGACTACGCTACTGTTAACATGGGTGCTAGGTAAGACTACGCTACTGTTAACATGGGTGCGAGGTAAGACCACCACTTTCAACATAGTGCTAGGTAAGACTACACCACTGTTAACATGAGTGCTGGGTAAGACCACACACCACTGTTAACATGAGTGCTGCTCCGAAACACAGTAGTTTTCAGTATTTTGCACACCGTTAGATTGGAAAATTGTGCAGTATTTTTGTTTTGCAAACATTGGAATGTAATTTTGAAAGTAAAATGAGCACCAGTTTCCTCGAGAAGTTGACTAATGGAGATGGTGCTTCAGCAGTGCAAGGGTTAAAAAAACAAAGTAGTACGATATTTAAATATATTAGAGAAAATTTTTTAAGTCTCCATCCTATGTTTCGGTGTCAGTATGACTGCTCTGCTTTGGCATTAGGGTAATGTTACTGAGTCAACATGCATGGTGTCTTTTTGGCATCGATGTAATACTATGTTACTGTATCCGTAAACATGCTGTGTCATTGGCGTCAGTGTAATAATGTCACTGAGTCCATACATGCCTTGTTTTGGAGGTCAGTATAACATTGTTACCGCATCAGTATACATGGTGTCTTTTTGGCGTCAAAATAATACTATGTTACTGTATCTGTAAACATGCTGTGTCATTGGCATCTGTATAATACTATGTCTAAACATGCCAGTTTTTGGATGTCGGTAACCGCATCAGTATACACAGTGGTTTTGGCATCAAAATAATACTTTGTTACTGTATCCTTAAACATGCTGTGTCATTGGCATCAGTAGAATAATACTGTATCTATACATGCCAGGTTTTAGGCCTCCGTACGATATTATGTTACTGCATCCGCATACATGTATTGTAACAACTATGGCTGTATACATTCGTTTTTCGACATCGGTATGATACTATGTTACTGTTCAAACATGTAGACATGCCGTGTTTTTGCCATCAATATAATGAAATGATCCTTTTCAAGCTACGCTAACCCACTTGTTTACATGGTGGAATTGATTTATATACTTTGGACATGCAGGTACAAGCTGTTCAATATTTTCAAACAGATTTGACTCGGTGGTTTTGCTGCCTAAGGCAGCAACCGCCCCAGTCAAATTAATTTCAACACATTCAACAGAATGTTTATTAAATAGTAAATCCATCAGACATACAATTCGTACACTGTATGGACTTTTCAATTTTCATAGTCATATAGTTAGTATATCCGTATTGCTCATACGCCTACCTTCACTATGGAACTAGTCCCGACAGCCGGTGACGGGAGTTCAGTAATTTGCAAGTGCACATGTTCAGGTATCGCTGACTGGCTGACGTAGACAATCGACAGCATATATAGCCTTCAAAAGGGCCTAAATTATCTTTTGGTAATTGGAAGAAATTTATTAAACGCAAATGTACATAATTTTATCAGAAATAAAATTGTATTTGACTATATTAATCTGATACTTTATTTACTACGTGTTAGAATTAGTAACAAAAGGATTATTTTGGTGAATCGATTGGGCGAGAAAATACTGAACTCTGAAATTCTGCCTTTAAAAGCGCTCTATGGATATACTAACTATGATTATAATACATTAGGATAATTGTGACGTCAGATGCCTCGTGACATAATTAATTATGACGTCAGGTACTTGAGTGACATATCTGATCTCCATTCAATGTTATTGTGCATCTATATACATGTGGCACTGAGTTAGATAGCGGTATGGATATCTATTATACAATACATCCTATGTATGCACTCTATGTTGAGGTATCGGTACCACACATGTATGGTCTTTGTTATCCATACTGTGTAAACTATGCGGTTCCCGATTCTTAATTATAAGACAATTATGCAGAGTGGTTGCTGAATACTTAAATCTAATTTTGTCTTGAAGTTTCTTGAGGTCCAGTTCAAATTAGTTTTAACATGTTTTAGCAGAATATTATATGGTAAAGGATAATTCATATTTTGTCTTCGATTCTAATTGTAGCCGTGGGGGAAAAATGAGGTAGCAACATTCTGAATTGTTAAAATGCCAACATTCTGACATGGACAGATATAGAGACAACAATCTGTAATAGTCTAAAAATATCAATGGCATGCGTTTTTATGTTTTCATTCCTTAAAATGTTTTATTGTAAAACAGAAAATTGTTGCAATGATTAATTTATTAACTTTTTTGGTTCATTGTTATATATTTTGATAAAAAGGTAATCTCACATCACAAATACAGATAATTAATAATACAAAGTGATTTTGGCCACGTTTTAAATTTCTTCTGCAGCAAATGTTAGAAAGTTACATCATTGAAGGACGCTATATTATATTGTAGTCTTTATAATTAATAAATATAACGAGCCTATAATAATATCATTATATTTTAGTATATACTTTAAGTGTTTTTTTGGCCAGACCCGAGTTTATGCTAGCAAAAGGAATTTAAATGCAGTGGTCGTATTTACAAGTATTGATTATATAACAATTATTATTATTCTATTATTATTAATACGCTATTTTTGGAGAAAATTGATTTCAATGTTTACGTCACGTTTCTCTTGTATGCAAGTGGAATAAAGGTGTTTGTTCCTCAGATGTGTGTTTGTTTGTTTTTTTGCCAGACACAAAATGAGACAAGTATCACTTTTCCAGTATCTTCAGAAAGTTTTGCGTTTGACAAACTCCTTTTTATCTCACCTTTCACTAAGTGAAGAAGAGATTTTGGGAGAGGGGGAATAAGTTTAGCATCCGGTCACGTTAAGCTTTTTAAAAATGACATTTGCACCCGTAAGGGATTATCCAATTAAAACAAATATTCACAGATGTATGTTATATGATACAACCACTGGGTCGCCTACAGCCACTTACCCCGCTGCAGGAACCCTTTCAACAGTGACTGGATCAACCGCCACTCCTAACACAAGTTCCTCAATATTAAGCAGAATAGTGCAACATGCGCCATTTTTTTTTTTTTTCGCAGTCTAAAATAAAAGAATCATCTAAACAACATACAAAATCTGTGTGTCTACTGCTTATAAATCATACTTGTATCCAAATCGTCTGATGAGCTTCGGATAATCATTCATCCCATCCCGACTATGGCGTTTCGTTCCATTAATAATGGAACGAAATGCTGTAAAGTCGGGACGGGGTGATGACCCACTCAGCCCCTAACATATCTATTTTATTTTAGGGCCTCTCACCATTTGTCCTGCACACGACAAATCTGACCAAACCCATACATATGTCAACAGATGGCATTAAAATCGATAACCAAGCATCTAGGAACCAAATCCATATTTTGGGTCCCTCATAAACCATGCATGCACAAGGTATGCGAAACACAGTAGCCCAAAAAAAAGGAGGACCCAAAATTTGTCTCCCTCATTATGCATGTGTGTGTGTGTGTGACTGGGATGATACCCACAGGTTTGGTCCCTAAATATGGACCCAAAGGAAAACGATCACAGGTCATGTGCAAGATGGGACCCAAAGGAAGACCAATCACTCGGCATGTACAATGAATGTGACCCAAAAGCCTATAAATAGGGTCACAAACATTGTTAGGCATCAGACTCATCCTGAACCTTCAGGACAAGCGGCAGGTATACAAATTCAGTCGTTATAAATATTCATGGATATGTTCTATATGATGCTTAGGACTAGTCCACATAAAAATTTATTTTCAAAATTTGTACATATTTTGTGGGTGTTTTATACATTATTTATGGCCGATTTGCATCCAGGTTATGCTTATTAAGCTGTGGTTATTATTATTTTTCAAATGACAATTTAATCAGCAAAGACTTATCCAGTTTAGTTTAAATGTTTTAATTTACCATACAGGTTTCTGAAATGTAGACTCCATCATATTAATGTACACGCTTTTGAAAATGGTTCTACTGGTAATCTTTTTTCAGCCTATGAACTTTGTAAATAGTCCAAACATAATCAAAGTTCATAGCCTGAAAAAAGATTAGAAACATTCTCAAATGCAAGTACATTAATATGATGCAGTCTACATTTAAGAAACCTATGCCAATAATCATTGTACTGCAGTTTACTACCGGGCAGCAAAGCTTATACAGTCTCCAAGCTATGCTTGCCCGTTGGGTACTACCATGGGTATTTTGGTTCGACAAGTTGATTGTCAAATTTCAAAATGAGTGACCGGTGGTCCATTATATCCTGTGATGTGCAATTAATGTGCAACTAAGTTATTTGATATATTCTGATAGCTCTTATATATATGTACATAGCTTGGACATTATCTTTTCACAGAATATTTAGTCTGGAAGACCGGGTCTTGCGGCAGGGGAGTTACTGCGGAAACTTAAGAAGACAAGATATTTGGTATCTTCTGATACGTCTTGTTCTTAATTCTCGGGACAGGTTAAGCCCTAAAAGTCAAATACAGAAAAAATCATCTATCTAATAAACTATTCATTGACATTCTTGTCTGGTGTCTTGCAGCAACAAGACTTAATAGTTAAGCTGCCTTCTCCAGTGGATGGGAAGAATGCCCATTTCCAGGCCAAGAGACGTTGATATTTTACCATTAATAAAACATGCGCGTGCAAATGGTCATTACTCAAGACTACCGCAGAGGTAATTTTCTTGACTATTAGACATTTGTTATTCACCAGCAGTCACAGGATTTGCCCTAAGTTCAAAGACTTATTGCATCTAACTGCTTAATTTCCAGAGAACTTCAGGAAAGCTGTTGAATATTTTGAAAATAATTTGACAATCAAATTAGTTTCAAAATATTCAACATAATGTCTTAAATAGGACTTTTAAGCATTTGTGACGTACTATATCGCGTTATTCATGACGTTAGCTTACATGTCATGTAGTTGATTAGGTATATGATTGAGTAAGCAACTGGATTCCTCAATCGTGTTCCACATAAAGATCTTTTAGATACTGATGAATCTTGGCACAGCATGCTCTTATAGACCGTATTAGTGAGTCAAGATAATCTGCTAAGTGAATGTCTGCAGGCCAAGACTCAAATTTTAACACCGCTATAATTGCCGATTTCCACAAAATGGATATTGACATGTCACAAGCCTTCAGCACAATTAAACGCTCCTAGATGTACTACGACAGGCCAGTTACAATGAAGATGAGCTATGACTAGTAAGACGACTGCTAGCAGACACCAAGCTGTGAGTAGGAGTGAAGTCTGTAGAGTTTGAAATATTAATCGGCTCCTCACAGGGAGATGGTCTATCTCCGGCGCTTTTCACCTGCTACCTTGCTGCTGTATTGAAATCTGCGGGAAAGTTCCACAAGACCAACCACCACCCGTGTCAATACTGGGTATGCCACTAGAGATAATATGCTGCCGATGTGGACGTCATAGACAAGGAAACGAAACCCCTTGACGAACTTTTCTCAATAGCTGCAAGCAAACCAAAACATAGTTCGTCCACATATACCTATCTACAAAGCATGAATCTAAAGAAAACGACCATCCACTTCATGGCGGCGAACCATGGAGGGAGTGTAAAATCTTTGGTTCACTGCTTTGCAGTACTGCTAACATTGCTGCACGCTACGTCATGGGGAACATAGCAAGCTATGGATTCGTAGGTCAAAGATGCCTTTGATAAAATGGCTACGTTTATACAATGCAACCTGCGTATCCTTGATGCTGTATAACTAACAGCAGCTCTAGACAAACTCGATGCCTGTCACCGCAAACACCTACACACCATCACTGGACACTGATGGCCAGACAGTATAATTTCCAACAATGTACTATACAAGAAGTGTAATGCGTCGCCGGTGTCAAAGTCGGCCAGCAAAGATGGTCATGTTTGACCATGTGCTAAGGATGGCAGAAGAGACACAAGCAGAGATAGCCTTTGAATTCGCCCTACTCCGAGCCAGCAAATGCAAAGGCAGGAGAGGACGTCATTGCATAAATCTGCTAAGCATGGAACGAAGTGACCTCAAGAAAGCAGGACTCGGTACACTCAAGTCAAGAATGGACCTGAGGAAGCTAAGGGTTTCAGCTGAGTACAAGACTGGGCAAAAATGAAGGACTGATTGCACCTGCATGATGTTTCTACTTCTACTACTACTACTACTACTACTACTGCTACTACAGCCGCAGAATACAGTAATCATACATACTTGCCGAGCAATATTCCAGTGATAAATTTTCAAAAATGTTGAGACGGATTTAAGTGTCAAAAGTTGTCTTTGATTGATTTGCAAATGGAATTCGTTTTGGCAACTGAAAAATCTGCTTGCCCCCATTAAAGGGCTAATTTGAGTGTCCAAAATCACCACCACCTTACCTTCCCATTTAACACTATATATCCCGATGCTTTCATGAACAATTCATCAGGAATTATGCATTTGTTTCGCCAATCTTTTTAGCGAAAGGGCCATCGCAGATTTTACCTGGTAGGGAAATGGCGGCCATTCTCAGATAACCATATATGCCACGGCCATCCTTAGATAACCATATAAGCCAGTCAAAATGCTGTTGTATCTCAGGAAGTTTTCTTTATATCGTATGGCTCTATATCCCGTTTCTGGAAACGTTATTTTGAGGTCAATCATTGCATCATTTTATGTGAGTATAGGCATATAGCATATCAATTAAAAGGTTATGATGTCTCAAATCACAGATAGCTTACTGAAATCACTATTCGATCTATTTTAAAAGAACACGTTTATGAAAAACATGTTTAGACACATCAGTCTCTCAATCAATTCTCTACTGCGGCTGCTGCTGCTAGACACATTTGAGAATGAGAAACGCCACTGCCTGTGCATGTGACTGTGATGGCACAAGGAATTGACACAAAAACAATCGCAAGCTTGATCTTGTAGACACTTCAACCTGGACTGATCAGGTGCTGAACTTGGCATCAAAATCTGTCAATGCTATGACATGGAGAAAGCTATCTGTCCTCGACTTAGACCATAATCCGAGCTCATCAAGTGCACACGATTCCTTCCATGGGACATGGATATATCCCTGTTTCAACATCGAAGCCAGATTGTCAGGGTGGTGCAAGGAAGTGTAGACACCAATCTTTGCCAATGACATGGTCTGAATGATCAGACAGTTTCATTGGCTGCATATTATAGCAGCTGCGAGCAAGTCAATATAACATCAGACAGCAATATGCCACTGACTTCTTTGTTTCCACTATTCTCTGGCAATGCGAAGTCTGTAGCCATGATTTCGTCATTTGATGAATGTCATGAAGGAAGCGGTAGAGATTCTGAATCCGGGACAGATGCTTATTCCTGCTTTAGAGCAAACCCTTTGCACATTAGCAATGCAAATCCAATGGAACTGCCCATCACGCCATGGTGAAGATCACTTAGTAGTATTCGGCAGCCTACACATTGAGATGGCAATTCTCAAGTTACTTGGGGATTTTCTGAAGGACAGCGATGGACCAGTGCATTTGTGCAAGCTAAGATTGCCACATCTGGAATAGCAAACCCATTTTAGAAAGCTTCCCATGGAACACGTGCTCGGCACGCTCATCAGGTTACAGCTAGTACATTGTATATATGGTATGTAGAAATATTATGCTGAGCACAGCAGCAGTCTAGAAGGGGCGAATCTCATGTCATCAGAAGAGTGGTGTAATGACAAAGCTGTAGCGAGTCTCCTATTTCAGCATATCATACCTGCAACTGGAGCTTTAGATGTTGGTTGATCTTTGTAAGAGCAATACGAGCATAGTTCAGAATTTATATTGATGCATTGACCATGATCGTCCTATGATTCGTGTGATCGCTACAATTATGCCACGTGGATTCCAGTCCATTTAGGTGGCATGTCTGCACTAGCAGTCAAGAATCCTGGTGTATTTGCCAAGTTTCTCAAGAGGTAAATTTACTATGAAGAAAACAGCTCTCATGTCTTTTCACCTCTGGTCATTGGGCCAAATTTTGTGCTTTTAGGATAAAATACACAATACCTCCCCATATTTCGCATATCTGCTGCACTAACTGCATTGCCAATGATTTTTGTCAATGCAACTCCTACAGTTTAGCTACGATTCTTTTGAAACTTGTTAAGTGTCATCATGGCTGTGGCTGGACGTCCATTCGTCTGTCCAGAATGTCTGTCCATCCATCTCTGACAATCATTTTTTATCAATGCAAGTCTTCGTAAAGTTCCCAATGGATTTACCCGGAATTTGGGGCACATAAGTATCATGTGAATATGTGCATGTGCTTTTTCGTGCCGAGGAACTGATTCATTGCAGAGTTTCCTCCTTTAAATATCGTGAAACTGATAGATAACTTCAGAATACCTGCATGGATTCACGCAATTTTTTATCATTTGATTATTTTTGTTACTAATGGAGAGGTGATAAAGTGATCAGCATCTTTGTTAGTCAGTCCGCCCGTCTGTCTGTTTTGAAGCTATGCTCGCAATAGTTTTCACTGTTCCTATTACTTCAATATGCAGTGCTATGATTCCGGTTCAATGAAATCGACCGGTATTATCTAGAATTATCTCCCCTGAAATGATTAAAATTCATCAAAATTGTCTTGTTTGTACCAGATCTCGAAGAATTTCGAACCTATGCTCTCAATTCCTTTGTCACTGGATATATTACTTGAAGAAGCAGTGCTATGATTCCGTCTCTGAGAAATTCATCCTTATTTGCCTGAGTTATTTCCCTTGATAAACTTAAAATTAACCAAGATTTTCTTGTCCCAGCATAATCTTTGAACGGAATTGAACCTGCACTTGCAAATCTTTCTCATTGGATATATTAATGCGAGATGCAGTGACAGGATTTCGTTTTTCATGGATTAGTTTTTGGCTCATTTGTCTGTTGTCTGTCAACGATTGTGGCACATTTCCCCATTTGTTGATGGATTAAAACCAAATTTAGCAGATATGTTCCTTTACGCAATATCTATTTGGGCTATGATGATTGATGCCTATGGGGAAAATACGTTTGTGGCGCATTTCATCATTTATCAGTGGATTAAAACTAAATTGGCCAAATATGCTCCTGTATGCAACATCTATTCGAACTATGAATATGAAGTGGCCCCACCCTTAAACAATGACCAGTGCTCTGATTCATTAAGTCGTTTTATACGCCCGCATAAGCCCGAGTTATCTCCCCTGAAAAGCTAAAATTCATCAAAATTTTCTTGTCCGGAGCAGATCTCGAAGAGTTTTGAGCCTTCACTCACAATTTTTTTCCAGCAGATATGTTAGGGATAGACGAAGTGCAATGATTTCGTTTCGGCAAGATCCGGCCATATTTGCCCGAGTTATCTCCCCTGAAAAGCTAAAATTCGTCGAAATTTTCTTGTCCGAGCCATATCTTGAAGAGTATTGAACCTACACGCACAATTTTTTTCAGCCGATGTGTTAGGGATGGACGAAGTGTCATGCTTTCGTTTCCACAAAATCCGCCCATATTCGCCAGAGTTGTCTCCCTTGAAAAGTTAAAATTCGTCAAAATTTTCTTGTCTGGTCCAGATCTCGAAGGGCTATGAAAATGAAGTGAGCACGCCCTTAAACAAGGTTCATAACTCTGGTTCATTAATTCTTTAAGTATTGAACCCTATGGGGGATTTTTTGTTCAGCAGATGTTTTATGGATAGACGAAGTGTCATTTATCAAAGACAAACTGTTCACATTTAGCATTCCTCAAACAAGTATGCCTGTGGGCGTATGTTGAGTTTCATTAAAACTCTTGTTAAGTATGCAACCCTTTGGGAAAATACAAGTGCTTCGTCAATTGTTGATGGATTAAAACCGAATTTAGCAGATATGTTCCTTCAAGCAAATATCTATTTGAACTATGAATATGAAGTGGTTATGCTCACAAAGCCCTTGCTATGTTTTCAAACTATTGAAGCCAATGAGGAAAATACCTTTGTAGCACGTTTTGTCATCTATCGCTGGTTTAAAACCAAATTAGGCAGATATGTTCCTTTAGGGAAATTCTATTGGGTCTATGAAGATAAAGTGGCCACGCCCACAAATAGCAGACTTATGGCCCTTACTATAGTTTCAAAGTATTAAAGCCTATGGGGAAAATACGTTTATAGCACATCATTATTTGTCAATGGATTAAAACTCAGTTAGGCAATTTATTTATGCAACATTCATTTGGGCTATGAAAATGAAGTGAGCACGCCCTTAAACAAGGTTCATAACTCTGGTTCATTAAGTCTTTAAGTATTGAACCCTATGTGGGAAATGCAAGTGCTTCGTCAATTGTTGATGGATTAAAACCAAATTTAGCAGATATGTTCCTTCAGTCAAATGTCTATCGGAACTATGAATATAAAGAGGCCGCACCTTTAAACAAGAGAGATAACGCTAGTTCTTTAAGGCACCTATTCAACCCTATGGGTAAAGTTCGTATGCAAACAATGTTAATAGCCATTTATAAAACATATTTGAAACAGAGTCAAATCCGTCTCGCACACATAAATTGTGCGAGCATACAGTAAGAAATAAGCCAGAAATGCAAGTTTGAAAACGCGCAAAACGGAAATTCTGATTTCAACTTTTTCAATTTCGGCAATCGATAAGCAAACTCCCTATACGTCACTCCAGTGACGGCTAACAGAGCCCTGCATAGGAATCAATAGTAAACAAGGCAGATATCGAAAGCGGTGTCGCCGAAATTTCCTTTAGTACACGCTATGTTTGTAATTGGGTCTAGTGCATTTTTTTCTGTTTAATACGTTCGTAAGTGTTACTTGTTTTTTTTATTAAACGGACTGATTTTTTCTAAATTGGTTATCAAACAGATATTTGAAAATCCCGCAAATTTGGCTAATTTTCATAGATATTATGGTGAAAGGGGGATAAATGTCGTCTTATAAGAACTGTCTGAGTAAATAAATTAGCGTGATTTACGTACCATACAGGTGATACATTTTGATTTGGGAATCGATCAGCGGGTTGGCGGCAATCTGTCAGACATGGAATAAAAGTTGTTTTTGTTATTAACTGAGAATGCTTCAAGCAAATCGGTATGTATTTTCTGAAATATTGACACTATTGTCAATATTGTGATCTATTTATGCAAAGTTATACCAGTCATGTCACCCACACTTTAAAGTAGATTTGTTTCGTCAATTGTTGATGAGTTAAAACCAAATTTAGCAGATATGTTCGTTCAAGTAATATTTATTTGCCCTATGAATATGAGCAGGTCACGACTTGACATAAGGGCCATAACTCAGGCTCTATGTTGCTTTTTAAGTATTGCACCCTATTGGGAATATGATCTGTGTCACGTTTCATACATTGTTAATGGATTAAAACAAGTTTTGGTAGAAATGTTCCTTTAGTGCACGTTAATCATTTGACAATTTGTGTCAGGGATGGTTGCCCCATTGATCAATTGTACTTTTCCTATTGGTCAATAATATCAATGACACCAATATTCATGTATTTCCTCATCCAAATTTTTTATTGTAATGAATTTCCCGTTGATAAATGTCATCTTCTGGGTCAATAATGTCAGGGATGGCTGTCGCATTGGTCAGTTGTACTTTTCCCATTGGTCAATAGTCTCAAGGAAACCAATATTTTTATAAAGTGAGTGGGGTATTATATGGTGGTGGTATCCTGGTAGGTGGATGGGGTGCAGAATGGTTTCCGGATGATAACCCTGTTAAACATTTATCAGATCCCTTTCAAACTTCATAGGGGATTGCACTAAATCCGAAATCGAAACTAGCCGCCAGACACTGGCGGCTATCTTGAAAATTGCTTTCCGAATGATAACTCTATTACTGTTTCTCAGATCGCTTTGAAACTTTATTGGGTGATTGAACTGGATGTGGGGAAGAAGCCCATCGAAATTGACGATGATCTGAAATCCAAGATGGCTTCCAGACACTCGCGGCAATATTGAAAATTGCTTTCCGTGTGATAACTCTTATTGTTTATCAGATCACTGAAACTTCAAAGGTGGTTGGACTGGCTTTGGGGAATAAGCCCATCGAAATTGACAATGAGCCAAAATCGAAAATGGCCATCAGACATCGGCAGCCATCTTGAAAATTGGTTTCCAAATGATAACTGTTACCGTTTATCAAATCGCTTTGAAACCTCATAGGGTGGTTGGACTAGGTCTGGGGAATAAGTCTATTGACGATGATCCAAAATCCAAGATGTCCGCCAGAAACTGGTGGCCATCTTGACAACAGGTTTCCAGATGTTAACTTCATTGCCATTTATCAGATCGTTTTGAAACTTTCTAGAGACTAATTGTGCGGAAGAAAGCTATCGAAATTGACAATGATCCGAAATCCAAGATGGCTACCAAACACCAGTGACCATCTTGAAAATTGGTTTCCGTATGATGATTACTCTTTTATCATTTACCGGATCACTTTGAAACTTGATAGGGTGGTTTAACTAGGTCTGTGGGAAAAATCTTTCGAAATTGACGATGATCCGAAATCCAAGATGTTCGCCAAACACCAACGTCCATCTTGAAAATTGATTTCCAAATGAAAGCTGCATTACCACTTATCGGATCGACAGCAACATCTTATAATAGCAAAGCCATCAAGAGATACAGCAGACCTAGAAAAGGGGATAGGGTCACATGATTCCTACCGAGGACGAGGTTACGGAGAGCCCAAACGAATTCTTGGAGATTGAACCACATGTACAGATATCAAAATCCTGCCTCATAATATATAGAATGGCAATTGTCCAGGAACATATATCAGTTAAGAAGTTTAGAGACTTTAAGGAACTCGGCACAGCTTATGTGCAGATTATCAAAACTAGGAGCTATGGCTACGAGCAGAGTCACGTGATATTTGACAATTATACCATAGATACATCAACAGCAATGAAACCAAGGACTTATTGACATTGTGTCTTGCAAATAGGTTAATTGTGAGCGGATCCCCTAATGAAATGTGTGACCTCCACGAGCAAGTGTGAAAATTAATTTTGATTGTGACATAGCTATAAATGTTAGCACACAGGAGGAAGCGGATACACTAATGATTCTGCATATTGAGCAGCTTGCAATGGCAGGATATACGGCGCACCTATATTCACATGATACATACGTGTTACTTCTTGCTTTTTGCAGAGTCAATGAACTTGGAGATGATGTCCAGCGGTTAGGGACGTGAGAAAAACGTAACAAAGTTATCTTGAAAGCAATCTATGACCATCTCGAGCCACAACGAGCAACGGCCTTCATCAACGAGTATGTCCTGACTTGGTGCGATACAACCAGGCACATTCTAGGTACGGGGAAATCGGCTTGCTTCAAAACATTTCTGAGTAATAAATCAACTGCGTGAAGGGGGTGAGCAATCTGAATATCTAATTCACCTTTCCAGAGTACCCACCCATCATATGACGTCATAATGAACTACGTGATGTGTACAATGACATCATAATGAATGACGCCATGACGTCGATAAGTACGTCACGAACGCATATTTGAAGACGGTCTATGCGTTGTACAAATTGTTTGCTTTTACTATTTAATAAATATTCTGTTGAATATTTTGAAACTAATTTGACTGGGCGCTGTTGCTGCCATAGGCAGCAACAGCACCCAGTCAAATTAGTTACAAAATATTCAACAGCTTCCCTGTATAGTTTTCAGGAAATTGATAGCTAGGGCATTTGGGGATCGACCAATCCCAACACGGCGAGGTGTGGGTGGAGCTTATCTAGTGATGGGCAGGGCATAGCTAAAAATGGAAAGGTCCATTGAAGGTTTGAACCCTTTTTATAGCCTCTCCGGCCCTAAGGGCACTAGCATCTGTAATGCACACGAGTTACAATGAAGTTTGTTCTGACAGTTCAAAACTGACTGGTGTGTTGCCACCAACTGCAGTTGCCTGGAGGGAGTATAATTAGCGCGCACATCTGCATATAAATATTTGGCGGTAGAACCTCATTCTGGCACCTTTAAGGCTCGCAAATTTAACCGCATCGTCCTATTGCACGATCCTTGCCCTCCCACTACGTTCCCGTATCGAGTACCATGCTAAAATAAAAGAATCATCTAAACAACAAACAAAATCTGTGTGTCTACTGCTTATAAATCATACTTGTATCCAAATCGTCTGATGAGCTTCGGATAATCATTCATCCCATCCCGACTTTATGGCGTTTCGTTCCATTAATAATGGAACGAAATGCTGTAAAGTCGGGACGGGGTGATGACCCACTCAGCCCCTAACATATCTATTTTATTTTAGGGCCTCTCACCATTTGTCCTGCACACGACAAATCTGACCAAACCCATACATATGTCAACAGATGGCATTAAAATCGATAACCAAGCATCTAGGAACCAAATCCATATTTTGGGTCCCTCATAAACCATGCATGCACAAGGTATGCGAAACACAGTAGCCAAAAAAAAAGGAGGACCCGAAATTTGTCTCCCTCATTATGCATGTGTGTGTGTGTGTGTGACTGGGATGATACCCACAGGTTTGGTCCCTAAATATGGACCCAAAGGAAAACGATCACAGGTCATGTGCAAGATGGGACCCAAAGGAAGACCAATCACTCGGCATGTACAATGAATGTGACCCAAAAGCCTATAAATAGGGTCACAAACATTGTTAGGCATCAGACTCATCCTGAACCTTCAGGACAAGCGGCAGGTATACAAATTCAGTCGTTATAAATATTCATGGATATGTTCTATATGATGCTTAGGACTAGTCCACATAAAAATTTATTTTCAAAATTTGTACATATTTTGTGGGTGTTTTATACATTATTTATGGCCGATTTGCATCCAGGTTATGCTTATTAAGCTGTGGTTATTATTTTTTTTCAAATGACAATTTAATCAGCAAAGACTTATCCAGTTTAGTTTAAATGTTTTAATTTACCATACAGGTTTCTGAAATGTAGACTCCATCATATTAATGTACACGCTTTTGAAAATGGTTCTACTGGTAATCTTTTTTCAGCCTATGAACTTTGTAAATAGTCCAAACATAATCAAAGTTCATAGCCTGAAAAAAGATTAGAAACATTCTCAAATGCAAGTACATTAATATGATGCAGTCTACATTTAAGAAACCTATGCCAATAATCATTGTACTGCAGTTTACTACCGGGCAGCAAAGCTTATACAGTCTCCAAGCTATGCTTGCCCGTTGGGTACTACCATGGGTATTTTGGTTCGACAAGTTGATTGTCAAATTTCAAAATGAGTGACCGGTGGTCCATTATATCCTGTGATGTGCAATTAATGTGCAACTAAGTTATTTGATATATTCTGATAGCTCTTATATATATGTACATAGCTTGGACATTATCTTTTCACAGAATATTTAGTCTGGAAGACCGGGTCTTGCGGCAGGGGAGTTACTGCGGAAACTTAAGAAGACAAGATATTTGGTATCTTCTGATACGTCTTGTTCTTAATTCTCGGGACAGGTTAAGCCCTAAAAGTCAAATACAGAAAAAATCATCTATCTAATAAACTATTCATTGACATTCTTGTCTGGTGTCTTGCAGCAACAAGACTTAATAGTTAAGCTGCCTTCTCCAGTGGATGGGAAGAATGCCCATTTCCAGGCCAAGAGACGTTGATATTTTACCATTAATAAAACATGCGCGTGCAAATGGTCATTACTCAAGACTACTGCAGAGGTAATTTTCTTGACTATTAGACATTTGTTATTCACCAGCAGTCACAGGATTTGCCCTAAGTTCAAAGACTTATTGCATCTAACTGCTTAATTTCCAGAGAACTTCAGGAAAGCTGTTGAATATTTTGAAAATAATTTGACAATCAAATTAGTTTCAAAATATTCAACATAATGTCTTAAATAGGACTTTTAAGCATTTGTGACGTACTATATCGCGTTATTCATGATGTTAGCTTACATGTCATGTAGTTGATTAGGTATATGATTGAGTAAGCAACTGGATTCCTCAATCGTGTTCCACATAAAGATCTTTTAGATACTGATGAATCTTGGCACAGCATGCTCTTATAGACCGTATTAGTGAGTCAAGATAATCTGCTAAGTGAATGTCTGCAGGCCAAGACTCAAATTTTAACACCGCCATAATTGCCGATTTCCACAAAATGGATATTGACATGTCACAAGCCTTCAGCACAATTAAACGCTCCTAGATGTACTACGACAGGCCAGTTACAATGAAGATGAGCTATGACTAGTAAGACGACTGCTTGCAGACACCAAGCTGTGAGTAGGAGTGAAGTCTGTAGAGTTTGAAATATCAATCGGCTCCTCACAGGGAGATGGTCTATCTCCGGCGCTTTTCACCTGCTACCTTGCTGCTGTATTGAAATCTGCGGGAAAGTTCCACAAGACCAACCACCACCCATGTCAATACTGGGTATGCCACTAGAGATAATATGCTGCCGATGTGGACGTCATAGACGAGGAAACGAAACCCCTTGACGAACTTTTCTCAATAGCTGCAAGCAAACCAAAACATAGTTCGTCCACATATACCTATCTACAAAGCATGAATCTAAAGAAAACGACCATCCACTTCATGGCGGCGAACCATGGAGGGAGTGTAAAATCTTTGGTTCACTGCTTTGCAGTACTGCTAACATTGCTGCACGCTACGTCATGGGGAACATAGCAAGCTATGGATTCGTAGGTCAAAGATGCCTTTGATAAAATGGCTACGTTTATACAATGCAACCTGCGTATCCTTGATACTGTATAACTAACAGCAGCTCTAGACAAACTCGATGCCTGTCACCGCAAACACCTACACACCATCACTGGACACTGATGGCCAGACAGTATAATTTCCAACAATGTACTATACAAGAAGTGTAATGCGTCGCCGGTGTCAAAGTCGGCCAGCAAAGATGGTCATGTTTGACGATGTGCTAAGGATGGCAGAAGAGACACAAGCAGAGATAGCCTTTGAATTCGCCCTACTCCGAGCCAGCAAATGCAAAGCCAGGAGAGGACGTCATTGCATAAATCTGCTAAGCATGGAACGAAGTGACCTCAAGAAAGCAGGACTCGGTACACTCAAGTCAAGAATGGACCTGAGGAAGCTAAGGGTTTCAGCTGAGTACAAGACTGGGCAAAAATGAAGGACTGATTGCACCTGTATGATGTTTCTACTTCTACTTCTACTACTACTACTACTACTACTACTACTACTACTACTACTACTACTACTACTACTACTACTACTACTACTACTACTGCTACTACAGCCGCAGAATACAGTAATCATACATACTTGCCGAGCAATATTTCAGTGATAAATTTTCAAAAATGTTGAGACGGATTTAAGTGTCAAAAGTTGTCTTTGATTGATTTGCAAATGGAATTCGTTTTGGCAACTGAAAAAATCTGCTTGCCCCCATTAAAGGGCTAATTTGAGTGTCCAAAATCACCACCACCTTACCTTCCCATTTAACACTATATATCCCGATGCTTTCATGAACAATTCATCAGGAATTATGCATTTGTTTCGCCAATCTTTTTAGCGAAAGGGCCATCGCAGATTTTACCTGGTAGGGAAATGGCGGCCATTCTCAGATAACCATATATGCCACGGCCATCCTTAGATAACCATATAAGCCAGTCAAAATGCTGTTGTATCTCAGAAAGTTTTCTTTATATCGTATGGCTCTATATCCCGTTTCTGGAAACGTTATTTTGAGGTCAATCATTGCATCATTTTATGTGAGTATAGGCATATAGCATATCAATTAAAAGGTTATGATGTCTCAATCACAGATAGCTTACTGAAATCACTATTCGATCTATTTTAAAAGAACACGTTTATGAAAAACATGTTTAGACACATCAGTCTCTCAATCAATTCTCTACTGCGGCTGCTGCTGCTAGACACATTTGAGAATGAGAAACGCCACTGCCTGTGCATGTGACTGTGATGGCACAAGGAATTGACACAAAAACAATCGCAAGCTTGATCTTGTAGACACTTCAACCTGGACTGATCAGGTGCTGAACTTGGCATCAAAATCTGTCAATGCTATGACATGGAGAAAGCTATCTGTCCTCGACTTAGACCATAATCCGAGCTCATCAAGTGCACACGATTCCTTCCATGGGACATGGATATATCCCTGTTTCAACATCGAAGCCAGATTGTCAGGGTGGTGCAAGGAAGTGTAGACACCAATCTTTGCCAATGACATGGTCTGAATGATCAGACAGTTTCATTGGCTGCATATTATAGCAGCTGCGAGCAAGTCAATATAACATCAGACAGCAATATGCCACTGACTTCTTTGTTTCCACTATTCTCTGGCAATGCGAAGTCTGTAGCCATGATTTCGTCATTTGATGAATGTCATGAAGGAAGCGGTAGAGATTCTGAATCCGGGACAGATGCTTATTCCTGCATTAGAGCAAACCCTTTGCACATTAGCAATGCAAATCCAATGGAACTGCCCATCACGCCATGGTGAAGATCACTTAGTAGTATTCGGCAGCCTACACATTGAGATGGCAATTCTCAAGTTACTTGGGGATTTTCTGAAGGACAGCGATGGACCAGTGCATTTGTGCAAGCTAAGATTGCCACATCTGGAATAGCAAACCCATTTTAGAAAGCTTCCCATGGAACACGTGCTCGGCACGCTCATCAGGTTACAGCTAGTACATTGTATATATGGTATGTAGAAATATTATGCTGAGCACAGCAGCAGTCTAGAAGGGGCGAATCTCATGTCATCAGAAGAGTGGTGTAATGACAAAGCTGTAGCGAGTCTCCTATTTCAGCATATCATACCTGCAACTGGAGCTTTAGATGTTGGTTGATCTTTGTAAGAGCAATACGAGCATAGTTCAGAATTTATATTGATGCATTGACCATGATCGTCCTATGAGTCGTGTGATCGCTACAATTATGCCAAGTGGATTCCAGTCCATTTAGGTGGCATGTCTGCACTAGCAGTCAAGAATCCTGGTGTATTTGCCAAGTTTCTCAAGAGGTAAATTTACTATGAAGAAAACAGCTCTCATGTCTTTTCACCTCTGGTCATTGGGCCAAATTTTGTGCTTTTAGGATAAAATACACAATACCTCCCCATATTTCGCATATCTGCTGCACTAACTGCATTGCCAATGATTTTTGTCAATGCAACTCCTACAGTTTAGCTACGATTCTTTTGAAACTTGTTAAGTGTCATCATGGCTGTGGCTGGACGTCCATTCGTCTGTCCAGAATGTCTGTCCATCCATCTCTGACAATCATTTTTTATCAATGCAAGTCTTCGTAAAATTCCCAATGGATTTACCCGGAATTTGGGGCACATAAGTATCATGTGAATATGTGCATGTGCTTTTTCGTGCCGAGGAACTGATTCATTGCAGAGTTTCCTCCTTTAAATATCATGAAACTGATAGATAACTTCAGAATACCTGCATGGATTCACGCAATTTTTGATCATTTGATTATTTTTGTTACTAATGGAGAGGTGATAAAGTGATCAGCATCTTTGTTAGTCAGTCCGCCCGTCTGTCTGTTTTGAAGCTATGCTCGCAATAGTTTTCACTGTTCCTATTACTTCAATATGCAGTGCTATGATTCCGGTTCAATGAAATCGACCGGTATTATCTAGAATTATCTCCCCTGAAATGATTAAAATTCATCAAAATTGTCTTGTTTGTACCAGATCTCGAAGAATTTCGAACCTATGCTCTCAATTCATTTGTCACTGGATATATTACTTGAAGAAGCAGTGCTATGATTCCGTCTCTGAGAAATTCATCCTTATTTGCCTGAGTTATTTCCCTTGATAAACTTAAAATTAACCAAGATTTTCTTGTCCCAGCATAATCTTTGAACGGAATTGAACCTGCACTTGCAAATCTTTCTCATTGGATATATTAATGCGAGATGCAGTGACAGGATTTCATTTTTCATGGATTAGTTTTTGGCTCATTTGTCTGTTGTCTGTCAACGATTGTGGCACATTTCCCCATTTGTTGATGGATTAAAACCAAATTTAGCAGATATGTTCCTTTACGCAATATCTATTTGGGCTATGATGATTGATGCCTATGGGGAAAATACGTTTGTGGCGCATTTCATCATTTATCAGTGGATTAAAACTAAATTGGCCAAATATGCTCCTGTATGCAACATCTATTCGAACTATGAATATGAAGTGGCCCCACCCTTAAACAATGACCAGTGCTCTGATTCATTAAGTCGTTTTATACGCCCGCGTAAGCCCGAGTTATCTCCCCTGAAAAGCTAAAATTCATCAAAATTTTCTTGTCCGGAGCAGATCTCGAAGAGTTTTGAGCCTTCACTCACAATTTTTTTCCAGCAGATATGTTAGGGATAGACGAAGTGCAATGATTTCGTTTCGGCAAGATCCGGCCATATTTGCCCGAGTTATCTCCCCTGAAAAGCTAAAATTCGTCGAAATTTTCTTGTCCGAGCCATATCTTGAAGAGTATTGAACCTACACGCACAATTTTTTTCAGCCGATGTGTTAGGGATGGACGAAGTGTCATGCTTTCGTTTCCACAAAATCCGCCCATATTCGCCAGAGTTATCTCCCTTGAAAAGTTAAAATTCGTCAAAATTTTCTTGTCTGGTCCAGATCTCGAAGGGCTATGAAAATGAAGTGAGCACGCCCTTAAACAAGGTTCATAACTCTGGTTCATTAATTCTTTAAGTATTGAACCCTATGGGGGATTTTTTGTTCAGCAGATGTTTTATGGATAGACGAAGTGTCATTTATCAAAGACAAACTGTTCACATTTAGCATTCCTCAAACAAGTATGCCTGTGGGCATATGTTGAGTTTCATTAAAACTCTTGTTAAGTATGCAACCCTTTGGGAAAATACAAGTGCTTCGTCAATTGTTGATGGATTAAAACCGAATTTAGCAGATATGTTCCTTCAAGCAAATATCTATTTGAACTATGAATATGAAGTGGTTATGCTCACAAAGCCCTTGCTATGTTTTCAAACTATTGAAGCCAATGAGGAAAATACCTTTGTAGCACGTTTTGTCATCTATCGCTGGTTTAAAACCAAATTAGGCAGATATGTTCCTTTAGGGAAATTCTATTGGGTCTATGAAGATAAAGTGGCCACGCCCACAAATAGCAGACTTATGGCCCTTACTATAGTTTCAAAGTATTAAAGCCTATGGGGAAAATACGTTTATAGCACATCATTATTTGTCAATGGATTAAAACTCAGTTAGGCAATTTATTTATGCAACATTCATTTGGGCTATGAAAATGAAGTGAGCACGCCCTTAAACAAGGTTCATAACTCTGGTTCATTAAGTCTTTAAGTATTGAACCCTATGTGGGAAATGCAAGTGCTTCGTCAATTGTTGATGGATTAAAACCAAATTTAGCAGATATGTTCCTTCAGTCAAATGTCTATCGGAACTATGACTATAAAGAGGCCGCACCTTTAAACAAGAGAGATAACGCTAGTTCTTTAAGGCACCTATTCAACCCTATGGGTAAAGTTCGTATGCAAACAATGTTAATAGCCATTTATAAAACATATTTGAAACAGAGTCAAATCCGTCTCGCACACATAAATTGTGCGAGCATACAGTAAGAAATAAGCCAGAAATGCAAGTTTGAAAACGCGCAAAACGGAAATTCTGATTTCAACTTTTTCAATTTCGGCAATCGATAAGCAAACTCCCTATACGTCACTCCAGTGACGGCTAACAGAGCCCTGCATAGGAATCAATAGTAAACAAGGCAGATATCGAAAGCGGTGTCGCCGAAATTTCCTTTAGTACACGCTATGTTTGTAATTGGGTCTAGTGCATTTTTTTCTGTTTAATACGTTCGTAAGTGTTACTTGTTTTTTTTATTAAACGGACTGATTTTTTCTAAATTGGTTATCAAACAGATATTTGAAAATCCCGCAAATTTGGCTAATTTTCATAGATATTATGGTGAAAGGGGGATAAATGTCGTCTTATAAGAACTGTCTGAGTAAATAAATTAGCGTGATTTACGTACCATACAGGTGATACATTTTGATTTGGGAATCGATCAGCGGGTTGGCGGCAATCTGTCAGACATGGAATAAAAGTTGTTTTTGTTATTAACTGAGAATGCTTCAAGCAAATCGGTATGTATTTTCTGAAATATTGACACTATTGTCAATATTGTGATCTATTTATGCAAAGTTATACCAGTCATGTCACCCACACTTTAAAGTAGATTTGTTTCGTCAATTGTTGATGAGTTAAAACCAAATTTAGCAGATATGTTCGTTCAAGTAATATTTATTTGCCCTATGAATATGAGCAGGTCACGACTTGACATAAGGGCCATAACTCAGGCTCTATGTTGCTTTTTAAGTATTGCACCCTATTGGGAATATGATCTGTGTCACGTTTCATACATTGTTAATGGATTAAAACAAGTTTTGGTAGAAATGTTCCTTTAGTGCACGTTAATCATTTGACAATTTGTGTCAGGGATGGTTGCCCCATTGATCAATTGTACTTTTCCTATTGGTCAATAATATCAATGACACCAATATTCATGTATTTCCTCATCCAAATTTTTTATTGTAATGAATTTCCCGTTGATAAATGTCATCTTCTGGGTCAATAATGTCAGGGATGGCTGTCGCATTGGTCAGTTGTACTTTTCCCATTGGTCAATAGTCTCAAGGAAACCAATATTTTTATAAAGTGAGTGGGGTATTATATGGTGGTGGTATCCTGGTAGGTGGATGGGGTGCAGAATGGTTTCCGGATGATAACCCTGTTAAACATTTATCAGATCCCTTTCAAACTTCATAGGGGATTGCACTAAATCCGAAATCGAAACTAGCCGCCAGACACTGGCGGCTATCTTGAAAATTGCTTTCCGAATGATAACTCTATTACTGTTTCTCAGATCGCTTTGAAACTTTATTGGGTGATTGAACTGGATGTGGGGAAGAAGCCCATCGAAATTGACGATGATCTGAAATCCAAGATGGCTTCCAGACACTCGCGGCAATATTGAAAATTGCTTTCCGTGTGATAACTCTTATTGTTTATCAGATCACTGAAACTTCAAAGGTGGTTGGACTGGCTTTGGGGAATAAGCCCATCGAAATTGACAATGAGCCAAAATCGAAAATGGCCATCAGACATCGGCAGCCATCTTGAAAATTGGTTTCCAAATGATAACTGTTACCGTTTATCAAATCGCTTTGAAACCTCATAGGGTGGTTGGACTAGGTCTGGGGAATAAGTCTATTGACGATGATCCAAAATCCAAGATGTCCGCCAGAAACTGGTGGCCATCTTGACAACAGGTTTCCAGATGTTAACTTCATTGCCATTTATCAGATCGTTTTGAAACTTTCTAGAGACTAATTGTGCGGAAGAAAGCTATCGAAATTGACAATGATCCGAAATCCAAGATGGCTACCAAACACCAGTGACCATCTTGAAAATTGGTTTCCGTATGATGATTACTCTTTTATCATTTACCGGATCACTTTGAAACTTGATAGGGTGGTTTAACTAGGTCTGTGGGAAAAATCTTTCGAAATTGACGATGATCCGAAATCCAAGATGTTCGCCAAACACCAACGTCCATCTTGAAAATTGATTTCCAAATGAAAGCTGCATTACCACTTATCGGATCGACAGCAACATCTTATAATAGCAAAGCCATCAAGAGATACAGCAGACCTAGAAAAGGGGATAGGGTCACATGATTCCTACCGAGGACGAGGTTACGGAGAGCCCAAACGAATTCTTGGAGATTGAACCACATGTACAGATATCAAAATCCTGCCTCATAATATATAGAATGGCAATTGTCCAGGAACATATATCAGTTAAGAAGTTTAGAGACTTTAAGGAACTCGGCACAGCTTATGTGCAGATTATCAAAACTAGGAGCTATGGCTACGAGCAGAGTCACGTGATATTTGACAATTATACCATAGATACATCAACAGCAATGAAACCAAGGACTTATTGACATTGTGTCTTGCAAATAGGTTAATTGTGAGCGGATCCCCTAATGAAATGTGTGACCTCCACGAGCAAGTGTGAAAATTAATTTTGATTGTGACATAGCTATAAATGTTAGCACACAGGAGGAAGCGGATACACTAATGATTCTGCATATTGAGCAGCTTGCAATGGCAGGATATACGGCGCACCTATATTCACATGATACATACGTGTTACTTCTTGCTTTTTGCAGAGTCAATGAACTTGGAGATGATGTCCAGCGGTTAGGGACGTGAGAAAAACGTAACAAAGTTATCTTGAAAGCAATCTATGACCATCTCGAGCCACAACGAGCAACGGCCTTCATCAACGAGTATGTCCTGACTTGGTGCGATACAACCAGGCACATTCTAGGTACGGGGAAATCGGCTTGCTTCAAAACATTTCTGAGTAATAAATCAACTGCGTGAAGGGGGTGAGCAATCTGAATATCTAATTCACCTTTCCAGAGTACCCACCCATCATATGACGTCATAATGAACTACGTGATGTGTACAATGACATCATAATGAATGACGCCATGACGTCGATAAGTACGTCACGAACGCATATTTGAAGACGGTCTATGCGTTGTACAAATTGTTTGCTTTTACTATTTAATAAATATTCTGTTGAATATTTTGAAACTAATTTGACTGGGCGCTGTTGCTGCCATAGGCAGCAACAGCACCCAGTCAAATTAGTTACAAAATATTCAACAGCTTCCCTGTATAGTTTTCAGGAAATTGATAGCTAGGGCATTTGGGGATCGACCAATCCCAACACGGCGAGGTGTGGGTGGAGCTTATCTAGTGATGGGCAGGGCATAGCTAAAAATGGAAAGGTCCATTGAAGGTTTGAACCCTTTTTATAGCCTCTCCGGCCCTAAGGGCACTAGCATCTGTAATGCACACGAGTTACGATGAAGTTTGTTCTGACAGTTCAAAACTGACTGGTGTGTTGCCACCAACTGCAGTTGCCTGGAGGGAGTATAATTAGCGCGCACATCTGCATATAAATATTTGGCGGTAGAACCTCATTCTGGCACCTTTAAGGCTCGCAAATTTAACCGCATCGTCCTATTGCACGATCCTTGCCCTCCCACTACGTTCCCGTATCGAGTACCATGCTTGCACACGTGTGATGTTTCTGCTAAGTTCACGAAGCTTCATACATATTAATGAACTGGGGTCAGTCAACTTGCGCCAATGAGATTGCTCGATAAGAAATCAGGAAGTAGACAAATTGACACATATGCGTAAACCAAACTAGCGGTTTTTGTTACCAAAACGAAAACCAATCTACACATTTTCTGTTCCTCAGATAACTCGTTTAGAGCAAAACTATTGCAAACTTTTGCAACTGTCTCTTTCCAGATCAACAGCGTCGCGATCGCCGTTGTTTTTGTGATTGTAAATTAGGTCACCAGACGAACTCTCGCCTATCGCGTGAAGTAGGCGGAAATCTGATTGGTTACCTCCAGTCCACTAGCGTAATGTTGCTTCACATAGCGAGAAATCACATGTCTTGCAAGTACGGCCTAGAACAGCGTAGCTATGTGAGTGGGTGTATGTTAGTACTGTAGTTCGGATCGACCGGTCGGATACCGGCCGTACCAGCTGAGCTTGGTACGCGCCGCCCGTCCTGGATTCGTTTCCTGAACACGCCCCTCTGGGTAGAGCCATAAGCGTATATAGGCCTATGGTTAAAGCGCATGATGCGCATGCGCGAGCCAAGACGCTGTTTGTATGGAGCACGTAGTTATGACCTAGATAGGATGGCGCTTTTAGCGTACTGAGATGGTACCCTGTAATCCTTATTGATTGCCTGTTCCCGTTAAATCTGGCATGAATCAAGACCAGAATTCAACAGGCTTTTCAAATCTGTAAACTATTTCAAAATCGGTTGAGAAATGGCTGAGTTATCCAGGGAAAACTCTTCCTGATTATCTTCAAAATTTGCCATGACGTCATAACCACGTGGACGCAAAACTTCTAGAATGTTCTAGAACGTTCAACTGCGCTATTATTAGCTACGCGCTGATTGGCTGTTGCTCGAACGATGATTGGATGGAGCCTGCGCCTGTGACATCACGAGGCGCATAAAAGGAGAAGCGATCCAGTGATCGAGAGCATCCCTCGGCCAGGGGCCGAACAGGTTGGACCTGTACTAGCTGTAATCGACAGATATTACGCATATGACTTCAGTTTCCGTCGCGTTCCCGTAGCTACCAGTAGCCAACCCACCGCAGTAAAAACGATTTTGTAAACTCCCTACTTACTGGAGTAATTTGGAACATCTGATAATTGTTCACGAATACTAACATCTACATTCGGAACACAAATTTGTGGTGAGGCCTTTACGGCCTGAATATGTGAGTCTACAGATGTAGAGGCAGGATGTTCGCCACCGCATTGATCGTGTAGGTTCTTTCTACTTTCGACTGCATCAAGTAAACTCTGCTCGGTGCGTCTTCAGAGCTGACTGACATACCCAGCACCGTGAAGCTTTGCTTTGTATCTTCGTTTGCCTCTGACAACCCCCGCTAGTGACGGGTTGTTTACGCCTTCCATCGGTGTACGGGAACTTTCTTCACCACGTAGTACTACCGTATCTTTTACTGACTGCTCGTTAGACATTCGATTAGGCCTACAGCTCTGAGCGATATATCCCTCCCGCCATGAGTGTTCTTGCGGAAGTCTTGTTTGCGGAAAACAGCTTGCGGGAACCGACCTGCGGGAACTTTCCAGCTTCCGGATAGCGCATCATCTCACGTCGACTACGGATTGACGTATCAATTTCAGTAACACGGTAGCCTAACTTAGGAATGACTACCAAGTATTCAAGTAACTATACTTCACAGCTTAATTATTTCTCTATATAGGTTTTGCTAATTATATTGTATCCGCAAGAATGGTCCCGATGACTAAAAGGAACCGTAACGGTCTTAGGACCAATAGTTATAATTTCTGTCTTTTTTTGATAATTATTCTCATTTTCCTCAATGTGTTGCTAACCGTACTATAGTAGGTTCGTTAACCTGTACTGATATATATATATATATATATCTAAATCATTTGACACCATATTGTTTGTTCTGGTTAGATTATGTATATATATATGGCCAGTGGGAATCTGTTCATATGTTTTGTTTATTCATAGAAAATATAGAACTGCAGTGCACGTAGGAAACACTATACAGCAACATTTTTATATGCAACTCCCGCCACCAACAGTTTTTCACTGAGGTCGCTGTCCGTG
Organism: Chaetoderma sp. LZ-2023a; assembly: GCA_034401795.1. Lineage (NCBI taxonomy): Eukaryota > Metazoa > Mollusca > Caudofoveata > Chaetodermatida > Chaetodermatidae > Chaetoderma > Chaetoderma sp. LZ-2023a. The sequence goes on from CM067366.1 coordinate 45,058,545, forward strand.
CTATAACTCTGTTTAGCCCGGCATGCTACCGACTAAACCTTTTCTCTTCAGCTCAATAGGATAGGTTCAAAATGATTAGAGACACGTTCTTCATACTGTGTAATATATTCTTCTCTTCCGGTAGTGCCATAATCTAGCCCGCACTCCGGTAAGACTCATAAGTAAGATTTTGTCTCTCTTCGTGCTCCACTCAGCCTCGTGGCTTCTTAATTGTTTGGATGTCTCCATCCGCACCATGGGCTGATCCGACTCTGGGAAACTGTTGGAGTTTCCGAGCGGTGATGGCCATGGTGCAGTATCACACACATTCCCGTGTATCTTTGGATACTTAGTAGTTAGCACTTTAAGCCAATGTAGGAAAGCACTGCGAAAACCAATGTATTAATTATTATTTTACTTGCTGACAATCCTCCCGCACCGCAGTGCAAAACTGGCAACTTGTATATAAACCTAATGACAGGTAAAACGGTTAGTTCCATAGGGCCCGGTGATGGGCGAGATATGCATCCCCACCGAATTCCATTAAAATGTCTGGGCATGATATTTAGATCTGCCAGGCCCTTGCGGGAAGGACATTTACGGCGGGTATTCGTCTCTCTTACCACCACCATAACGATAAGAGAAATGGTCTAATAATGCTTTTGTGAAATGTAACCCATGTCTTGTAATGTTTTATGTGGTTGCAGGGCGGGATGTCCGGATTCTTATCCAGTTCGGAGATCTTGCTACGTAACATGTATGAGTGCTGTCTCTAGTAATTGATGTCTTGGGGCATCTGTTCTCCATGACAGCCATGTCTAATAGCTAGGTAGATATCAGCCAGTTAGGGCCTAAAATAATTCTTGTTCTGCAAACAACTAAAAGGAATTAATCAAAGCAGAAAGCCCGCAGAAATAAAGCAGCAACTACTAATACAGCAAACCGAGAATTACATAAGACGGTGACAAGGGAATCCATCAGGAATCCCCTGTCCCGTCTTCACGTAAAACAGTACGCACCCCTATAGTCACAATCTCACTAGGTATGGTCTTGTCTTTCTAAAGCATTTTTGATTGAAATATTAGAGTAGGCCCATTTTTGCCTACTATTCTTCTCCCACTTTAAGCAGTGGCGACACCTTCCCGAGACGGAGGCCCGCACGAGGCTCCTCACCCAAGACTTGCACTAGGAGTAGTGCCCGCGTGAGGCACATCACTTTTTGTCCGAGATAGCCTTTTTCCTTTCAGCTTAGAGGTATAATAACTTATATTAAGTTAAATAGTTAAGTCTCGTGTACGACAGCCTCCCTTGTGGGGATACCTCTGCGGACATACGAGTCTGTGTGGTGTCTCCGGGAGCCCCATGTTTAAGAGTTCATCTACCTGTCTCTATGTCTCGTATTTTCGTATGCTCTTACTGTAGTGTTATCTAGCATATTTATAATTGTTTAGGTAAACTCATTATATAGACTTATATTTCTAGGTCACCAAATCAAATCTTGTAAGTCCATAGATCACGAAATTGCTATGGACAGGCATACTGGTGACACAAACTCGTGGGATGAGACAGTTGTGTTTACTGTTCGCGGCGATGGTCGCACGGCCCCACCGGAACGATTGAGTTCCACCGGCCTTAGGAGCCGGTTTTTGTTTCCCGCAGGGCAGTCTCGTACAAGGTCCGTCACCCCGAGACCGGATGCTAACCAGCGTCATCACTCGTTGTGCACTTGCAGCGCGGCGAGTCGACATACTACACCGGAATGGCCAGACACTACCCGGCGAGCTACAGTACGATGCTTTAACTGCTGTGTGTCAATGGGGCCTCAAAGCGCTCGAAAGGTGACTTATATCAATTAACCCTTTAATTGTCAAGATATTTCAAGGAAATTGAAATATTAGCTCGGTGAATGGTCAAGACACGTCTTATTTTTGTGAATTTAGCGCTGAAACATCTTTTTGTTGGCATTCAAATGGATATTTCCCAGTACCTGGTGGACGTTTAAAAACGTAATGGTCAAGAAAGTACAAATCTTTTCTTAAAGGGATGCCAATCTCATCTCAAATGTTATACTGCACTGATAGATTATGGTTTATAGATTCCATATCATTCATATTTTGTCACATTCCGGTCACTCTATCACAATTTTCTGCTTTGTAATATCGCGTAAATGTTGAACAGTGATTGCCACCATTTTGTCTCCTCGAGCGATAGTGTATGATGCCATCGAAAGTTTCAATTTGTGAGATGGGGTTACAGTCGAGCTGATATAGATTCAATCAGTTTGTGCGCAATGAGGTGTTCTTCTGAAATAGCCAGTGTAGTGTGTACAGAACTTTGCAAAAGAGTGTTACAGACAGATGTTGGACTAACGACATTCTAGATCCATGACTACCAGTCATGATATCATCTTGAGATTTGATCTGAATACTTTAGTTCATAGTGTTGTATGTATTTGTGGAATTTTTGCTAGATTTTTTTTTTTATAAATATACAGAAATGTAACAAGAAAAATAGGTTTGGCTGGCAGCCATCGTGGAATCAAATCATTCTATCAAATTTGTGATGGCATCTAAGTAATTGAACCCCCAAAACCTAGGTATAACCAACATGGGGGCCATTCAGGTAAGTTTTTTTATAATGGCATCATCTTGAACACACGCGCATAGGTGTAACCACTGAAATCATATTTATAACGTGGATAGTTAATCAGATAGCGAGGAAAATAGGTCTAGCTGGAAGCCATCTTGAAATCCAAAATGGCTGGCAGTCTATCGAATTTATAATGGCACTATGTATGTCCTTGGACCAAAAAAAAACTAGGTATAGCCACCGCCGGTAGTCAGGAAGTTCGATTCCTATACAGGTAACGCATAGGTATAGCTTATCTAGAGATGGGCGGGGCATAGCTAAAACTCGATTCCTCCATTGAAGCCTGTGGACAATTCTGAATTCACATTTCCAGAGTATCCATCCATCATCTGACCTCGTATGACGTCATAATCAGCTCAGCGCGTGTAGGATGACGTCGCAATCATTACGTCACAAAGGTTTCCATATATACCGTCGTCAAATCTCAAACAGTCCGATGGATGAATTGTATGTCTTTGTAATTCTTTGCTATCTAATACACATGCTGTTGAATACTTTGAAACTAATTTGACTGGCTGCTGTTGCTGCGGTAGGCAGCAACAGCACCCAGTCAAATTAGTTTCAAAATATTCATCAGCTTACCTATGTAGGTTTTTTTTAATTGATACTCAGGGTGTTCAGAGATCGATCGATCCCAACACAAGCGAGGTGTGGGTGGAGCTTAGCTAGAGATTGGCGGGACATAGCTAAAACCTGAAAGGTCCATTAGCACCGATAACCCTGAACTATGTATTACTCTCAAAATGAACAGATTTCTTTTCAAACATTATCTGACAAACGTATTCCTAAACCATTAAAATCGATGTTTCTGACAACAATAAAATAAAACTTTAAAAATACAAAATAAACATTCTTGCTATCAAAATTTGATAACCGTTAGCATGAGGGAGAGGTGTAATCTCATTTGATGAATTGATGATTATGATACTTACTAGTAGGCATACTAAGTCAAATGAATAACAATAAAATTGCTGGATTTTATAGCTGTCTATAGAAGAAAGTAAATAACAAGAGTGATCAGAGATTGCCGACCCCATAAGAGGAATGCACGCGCGTGCGCATACATGCACGCATACACTTTATTATTATTATTATTATTATTATTATTATTATTATTATTATTATTATTATTATTATTATTATTATTATTATTATTATTGGCTGGTGTATCTTAGTTGTATATAACGTATCCATGACTGATATAGAGTGATCCGATCTGTAGCTCAAGTATATGACGTCATAATCAAATACGTCACACGCTACCTGGCGCCACAATCAAAATGAAGCTCTCATTCATGAAGCTGGAATAGTCCGTCAAGTGTACGGTTTGTATGTATCTTTGATGGATTTACTATTTAATAAACATTATATATTATGTTGAATATTTTGAAACTAATTCGACAGGGAGCTATGCCAGCAACAGCCCCCCCCCCCCCCCCCTCAAATTAGTTTCAAACTATACAATATCGTATATATGTATAATTACATTGAAAATGGGCGGAGATCAGTTAGAAATGGGCAGGACGTATCTAGAAATGGATCTCTTTCCTGGCATAACTCAGAAAACGCTAGACGGTACAGATCTACTGTCGTCCTCGCTGTTGCTTCCTGTACTGGACTCTGAAATGTTTATGGACTCCATTCGTGGTACGATATCTATCATCACGCCCTCTCTCACAAAGATGCTCAGTGTCCGCTTCATGTGTTTGGATAGAGGAGGAATATATTCCCGTGGCACCAAGAATGTGGATAGATTGAACAGATCCAGAAATATCTTGTAGCGGTCGCTGAAATCAAACATAAACAGAGCCTAGCATAACAAAAGTAATCAGAGATTGCAGACCCTGGTCCTCCCCTTTTTGTCACATTGTAAAAAAATTTCAGGTTTTCCATATCACGCCCAACATTCTGGAATCATAGTGTATAGTCACGCCCTGTCCAGCGTTAACATTTTAGGACAGACTCGGACCGGCAGTTTCCAAGATATCCACAGATGTAGAAGTTGATCTGATCCAGATGCGGGTTCGTTTATCCGGATCACGGCCAATGTCTGGAAACCATCTGTCACTGCAAGTTCTTTCGTTGCGCTAAAGGTTGAGTCAAATCGGATCCTTAGTTGTTTGGATACAGCTCTAGCTATGTGACCAATGTCACGTCAGTGCCTAAGCCAAGTTCCGTTCACTTTGTAGATGCGTTGGAATCGATTTATATACTTTAAAACCGGAATTCCCAGAAATCCCAATTTCAAGGATACGCTGTTGAATATTATAAAGCTAATTTGACTTGGAGCTGTTGCTGGTTATGCCATCAACAGCTCCCAGACATATTAGTTTCAAAATATTCAATAGAATGTTTATTAAATTGTACATTCACAAAAGACATACAATTCGAACACCTTAACGACAGACATTTCAACTTTCTTGGCAGAGCTACGTTATTTTGATCGTGACATCAGGCAGGCCTATCATGTGACGTATTTGACTATAACGTCATCTACGTGAGTAGTAGTGTCGGGGCCAAGATGATACCACCTACCTCAGAGCATGCTCGAAAGTTTCCATTTAGACAAATGGAAAGGGACCACCTCCCTCAGAGCATGCTTGAAAATTTCCATTTAGACAAATGGAAACGGCTGAGGTCCGTGGGGACCAGATTGACATCTTCTTCCACCGGGAACACTTCATGCATAACAGGGCCTACCGGGCCACCTACGACAGACAGACGCCATTCGGCGATCCGTGGGCCCCACCGCCCTCTCAATCCCTGGGGCATAGGTTGCGGGGGTCACCACGGATCACTGAACGGCTGCCAGGGAGGTAGTATCACACTACTACCACTACTACTACTACTATTACTACTACTACTACTACTACTACTACTACTACTACTACTACTACTACTACTACTACTACTGCTACTACTACTACTACTACTACTACTACTACTACTACTACTACCTGGGTCTGAACGCCCATTTAGAGACAAGCCTCCACAGTGATATACACCACTGATCGCCATCAACCACACGCATCGGGAACCGCCTTGTGATCAACCCCACACACATCTGAACGCCGATTTAGAGGTCTAGAAGGAGACCTCACAGGCCAGATCATGCAAAAGATCCAGCAGACTGTCCAGAACGCCTTCTACCTTCGCTACACCCATGCATATCGCATCCGTCATATCGAAGACGGTAAGGTGATGCTCTTCCACAAGAATTCTCCAGGGAGCCCGTGGCTGAACACGATAGGAGCAGCTCAGGACTGGGTGGCAGCAAAAGAGCAAGCCTGCCTCGACACAGACAATATCGATCAACTCAACACCAAGTGGGCTTTCGTTCGATCAAGCAACGTTGAGGTCAGGGCTGCCATCGACCGCCAACCTCTGCTTGGGACAGGCCTCCTCCCAGACTGGCTACGACAGAAGAAGAGTATGCCTGTCCTCGACACCTACAGGGACAACATGTGTCTCTGGAGGTGTCTATCAGTCCACCGAGGAGCGAGAGCTGATAGAAGAACAGCACCTGCACGAGAGCTTGCCACACAGTTCTACCGCAAGACAGTGACAGTACCTGATGGCCGCAAGACCTCACAGGATCAGCTGGACAAGGTAGAGTTCTTCGCCAAGATCGGGATTCGTGTGTATGAACCAACTGAAGAGGGCACCTGGCACATGATCAGGCAAGCGGCTCACTACCGTGATACCATGACCATCGGAGTGTGGTACCACCACGCCTTCTACACCAAGAACATCTCCAAGCTGGCACATACACTAGTCTGCAGTCACTGTCAGCAGAGGTTTACAAAGGCATGCCATCTTCAACGCCACGCTGATCACTGTACAGGCGGCAAAACAAAAATCGTATGTCATGGCGAGAAGGTTGAGGCGCCACAGTCTGTGTATGAGAAAGCCTTCTATCCGCCCCAACCATCCAGTTCAGCAGCTACTCGTTGGATCGAGCATGAGTCGAGAAACAGAGGTGTACACATACACCATGTAGAGTGTGGGAACCGTGGTGAGCGTTGGATCGAGGGCGCTCCCATAGATGGTTATGATCCGACCACCAACACCGTTTACCAGTTCCATGGCTGTCACTGGCACGGGTGTCCACAACACCAGCGAGGTGAGGATGCCGAACAAAGATGCCTCAAGACTGTCCTGAGAGAGGAGAAGCTGAGAGCCTCTGGAATGCTCCCCTTTGTGGTACAGTGGGAGTGCTGTATAAAACGCTGCCCAAGCGTCCCTAAACGAGTTCGGACTGTCCCATACCCACACTTCATAGTTTACGATTTCGAAGCACTCCTAGATGGTATCAAGACTCATCCTACGGAGCCTCTCACGATCGAGAGTACTCACATACCTATCTCTGTGTCAGTTGGCTGCTCCTTAGAGCGCACCACGAGTGAGCCCACTCACCTCTGCAATCCCTACCCCAAAGAACTAATCAGAGAGTTCATGCTGGAGATCCAACGGCGAGCATCTCTAATCCGGACAAGGGTTAGGGCACAGTACATACCGACAGACCTGGACAAGCTCCCAAAGCGACAGCAGCGACTGATCAACAAGTGGTGACCAAGTGCCTGTACCGGGGTTCAACTCTGGGTGGTATGACCTGAACCTGAAGTACTTTGTCGATGAGCTGACTGACAGTACAGGTACAGTGAAAGTCGCCAAGAAGGCTAGTCAGACCATGTTCCTCATAACACCTGAGCTATGGTTTGTCGATGTGCTGAACTACCTCAGCCCAGGAGTCTCGTACGAGGTATGGGTCAAAGCTTACGGGTGTACACAGCAGAAGAGCTGGCTCCTGTTTGAATGGTTTGACACACATGAGAAGCTCAACTATCCAGGGCTTCCTGACTACTCAGCATTGACATCTAAGCTCAAGGGTGGCTACCCCTTGACGCGAACAGAGTGGGAAGAGTGTAACCAGACATTCAGCAAGGATAGGAATGCTGACATTCGCTGATTGGCTGCGATACTACAACAACCTGGACGTCAGTCCATTCATCGAAGCCCTAGAGTGGATACGGGAGCTCTACACAGAATGAGAAATAGACATCCTCAAAGACTTGGTGTCTCTCCCCGGTGTGTCACTGCAGTACCTCCTACGTGGAACTGCTCAGCACATGCCAGATGTTAGCCTCTATTCACTGGACAATGGTGCCGTTGTTGGCGGTCCCAGCATCGTGTTCACCAGATACCACGAGGCCAGTGTGACTCGAATCCGCCAGAGTGAGCATGTCTGCCAACGTCTACTCGGCTACAAAATGCTCTGTACCTGTCAACGATGGCCAAAGAGATGCCATGTGGTAAGGAGAAAGTGCGCCATTGGTCCGGTACCAGTGGGGTAGCTAGCTTAAAGGAGGCTCTCCTAGCAGACAGCTGGTTTGGGTTTGCTGAGGTGGATATAGAGGTCCCCAAGTCTCTGTGGGCAAAGTTCGAGGAAATGCCTCCTCTCTTCTATAACCGCCAGATCCGGTAGAGGCAATCTCGTCTGAGATGCTGGCATATCTAGGGCGAACAGGGAGGAAGCGGCCCACCACCCAGAAGTTTGTTGGTGCCCTCTCTGCCAAGAAGCGGCTGCTGTATGCCCCGACCCTCAAGTGGTATATAACCCATGGCCTGGAGATCACTGATGTATACCGCACCATAGACTATATGAGGCCAAGCGCCTATTCGAGTGGTTCATGGAGAATGTTACGGAGGTCCGCCACTCGGGAGATGCAGATAAGAGCAAAGCGCTCTTGGCAGATCTCTTCAAACTCCTCGGCAACAGTGCCTACGGGAAGCTCATCGAGGCCCTAGAACATCATAGCAACACCAGCTTCACGAAGGATGAACACGTGGTAGACAAGGCCCTGCGTAGTGCATGGTTCGAAGATCTCGAGGAGATCGGTGAGTCATACGAGCTCCAGAGTCGCAAGCCGAGAATCACAACTCGAAGGCCCTTCCAGGTGGGAATAACCGTTTATGAGCTCGCGAAGCTTCGAATGCTGGAGTTCTACTATGACTTCCTCAATCGCTACGTAGCTCATGACAGCTTTGAGTACCTGCAGATGGACACTGACTCCGCATATATCGCCAGAGCAGGCTCCAACCTCGACGACGTCATTCGCCCTGAGATGCGAGCAGAGTACCAGGCTCATAAGCGTGACTGGCTAGTTTGGGACAAATGGTCTGGACGGACTCCGGGACTGTTCAAGCTCGAGTTCAAAGGCTCTCGTGGCATCGCTCTATGCTCCAAATGCTACTACGTGGAGAGTGCAGCTGCAAGTAAGTGCTCGGCTAATGGAATGTCAAAGTGGCAGAATGAGGTCTCTTGGCAGAGGTTCTACAGCGCCTACATGGCGGGTGGACAGAGCTAAAAACTGAGGCCTACACATGCGCAACCAGGGTATGGTGACGTATGTGCAGGAAAAACTCGGACTCTCCACTTACTATGATAAGCGCCATGTGCTGCCAGATGGGGTCCATACCGAGCCCATCGAGTATCATGTTAGCACCCTAGGGGGTGGTAGCTGTGTGTCTTCAGGGACTAGCTGAAGCTCTTCTACGACAATGGTCACCTAGGTACTCCGTGCTGGCTTGCCAGGTAGTACAGTGTAGGCCGCCCCTCCGCCTCCACATACCTGTCAAGCCTGTGAACATCTATCGACCAGCTAGGATCTGTTGCACGCCGTCGACCACCTTCCAGATCACCAGGCTCATACAAGTACTGAACCAGAGCATCAGGTGATGTACCGTGGACGAGGTCTGTATATCTGCCACATCGCCTGGTGGCTGAGCCACTGGCTAACTGTCTCCAATGTGAAGTTGTGGCCCTTGCGACGTGCAGCCTCGAGTAGTTGAGGGGGATCACGGTAATATCCACCAGGCTGATAGTAGAGTTCCTAAAGAAAGACGGTTGGTAAACTCCCGGATTTCATCACTGACGTCCACTCCCATCCTGTCACGCATGGCCTGGGTGAACTCTTAACAGACAAACAGACGGCCGTCATTCATTCGACCATCACTGAAGACCTCCTTAAACACCTCCGTGCACTGGCGTCTAATATCTGCTGGATCCTCACTGAACAGTGGTTTATCGACCAACCCTCGGAAGTTAAGGGACTTGACCAGGTCGTACAGAGATGCCATCCCTATATAGTATGGCTTAAAGGTTCGGTGGGCCAGATGGCCGCGAGTGCTATGGCAACGTACTGTAGCCAAGGACCTGCGACTCCGAAGAACGTACCTACTCCTGAGGCGATGGCTGGTATGGCTTCAGAAATCTTGTCCACCCAATGGAGAGCATTGTTGGCGATGTTGCGGACCGTCTCGCCAGCCTTCATTGTGAACAGCGCAATTAGAGCCCCAACCGCTGCCAGCGGACCGATAGAACCATTTCCGTAAGTGCGATAGATTCCATTCACTCTGTGTACTAGCTTGCGGGATTCAGGCTCTTCATCATCATACTCACCCGCGGTCTCTGCTACATCGTAGTCGTCTGCATCGTAATCATCCTCCTCATCATAGTCCTCCTCATAGTCCTCGTCATATATATCCTCGACTGGATCAGCCTCTGGGGATCCATCGCTGGGGCAGTTATATAGTAGCTTTAAACTGTAGTCTATAGCATGGCCTCCGCAATCTTGAATGCGGGCATGTTTGCCTTAGCGAACTGGGGACTCAACTTCACCGACAAGAAGGTGGCAGAGGTCGAGTGTAAGCATCATAACCAGGCGATGAAGAAGCTGTCTAAGGAGAAGTTTGAGTACAGCAAAGCACTCGAGCATATGCGCGAGAGGGAGGCACGCCGACGACAACTCTGAGCTCAGGCCAACCAGAGCCTCAAAGAGGCAGATGAGAGTCTCGATGAGTGCTACATGGCTGTATCTGAGCCAATGCTCGACTATGAAGCATCGACGGGTCAGAAGACAGCAAAGCTTATAGTAGTGGTGGCAGCTGCAGCGGTGGCGACAGGAGTCATGCTCTAAGCACGCTCAAGCTAAATACCTGATGTGTTCGACACGCATACCTTAGCATAGCCAAAGTAGAGTACCATCACACCTAATGAGCGAGTCCCAGCTATGACGGTTCCGATGTTGAAGCTGAGCCAGTTGCTCTGATTAGGTGGGATGTCCCTGCCCCCGAGGTGGTGACAGCCCTCGAGTGCCGAGTCGCTTCCACTGGTTAGGCGTAGAAGTGCATATGACTTAGTTTTCTGTATGTAGAGTTGGCAATCAGCCAGCTCACGTACCTCACCAAGAACATTGGTCCCAGCAACCACAAGCTTGAAGTCGTCTAGCTTATCCACCTGCTGGATGGCTCCTCCCTTCTGAACCAGGACCGCAACAGCGACACAGTCCGATGCACCACGATGCAATGTCAGCTCTACTTGTTGGTTAGCTGTGGCTTGGACCTGCTGGTGTTCTCATTCCACATGCACGATCCACTGTTTGGAACCCGTTTGCTTCAGCTCCTGGTCATTCTCGTCATGCCAGACATGAAGCCTTGGAACATCCATCGTCGCATCTGCGAGCTGCTCAGTGTACACCCAGAGGAACAGCCTATCCTGCATGGCAGCCAGATTCACGTGTGTTCTTGAGGAGGGTTAAGAGTGGAACTGGCACAGGATTCTCGACACCTGCCGGTAGTTCGAATTTTGTGAACCCCTCATTGCACCCCACAGTGTAGTACCCATTTCCCTTCGCAAAGAAGTTTGGACCATGAGCCAGCGGACCTAGGACTCGGTACTCATCGTTCACATAGGTGGTGTCCACGGTGCTGTTACTCTGCATGATCTCCCACCTGTTCAGAACATGCGGGAGCTCTACAGTCTGTTATTTTGTGCTCTGAAGCTTGAACTCGAGTGTCATGCTCTTGATCTCATAGATCTGTGCCGAGATTGCAAAGTCAATGTACTTCCCAGCAGCGGACAACAGGTTCTCATCGTGTATACTGGGTCGAATGACCATCAGGCAGTCCTTCCGAGGATCAGTGCGGTGCGATGTTGTGGATTCAAAGGCCCCATCTGAATGTTGCACATACTGCAGCATGTTTAAGGTCTGGGTATATAGAGGGGTTAAATGGCTGCCATGTTTGGTAAAGTTCTCCAGCAGATTGTCTATAGGCAGCAGGACAAGTTGGCATGACAGTCACAGCCACGGCGTGCACTGTCCCACTGTGACAGGGTCCGAGGACTGCTTCGTGACATCAACGTTATCCACGAGCGAGCCAAGGTTACACCTCCATCTGATGCAGAGATACTGGCCACCATAGAGGAACGAGCGCCAGCTCATAGTACAAAAGAACTCCTGACTCGGATATTCTACCAGAAGTTTGACAGCTCCCAGGGCAAGGTACTACCCAACCTACCCGTGGTCCCAACCAACAGTCCTGTTATTCTAGCTCTCCAAAGGGCGATGGTCGAACCCAAAGATCTACTAACGGTCGGGAAGTGGGCTGCCGTATTTAGCCTCCATAGCCAGGAAGAGCGAGAGATGCTGGATAGACTCCAGTCTGGAGCAAATAACTACTTCAGGGAGGAGGTCAGTGCCACTGTAGCGGAGAGCCACGACACCAGTCATGCAGAAGGTACTCAGGAGGCAGCCACTGTTGGCCGCAAGGAGGCTGTTGAGCACATCTTCAACGAAAAAGGGCGCAGGAGATTGGCCAGTGATCTGCCAGCATTTATGAAATTCCCAGATAACTACCAGGACTACCTCATCAAATCCCCTCACAAGTCAGATGCTAAGCGCGGATGGCTAAAGTGGGTCTACTGTAAGAAGAACCAAATGAAGAGAATCCCAAAAGATGATCCTCAGTGGTTAGAGTTTAAGCGACAGTACGGACCTGCTGAAGTAGCTTCTGATGAAGTAGCTTCTGACGAAGGTTCTCAAGCATCTGACGAAGTAGCTTCTGACGAAGGTTCTCAAGCATCTGACGAAGTAGCGGAGATCGCGGACGAAGTAGCGGAGACCGCGGACGAAGTAGCGGAGACCGCGCAGCCTTCTGATGAATGAAAAAAATGTTGAGGCAGCTGCGACAGTCTGTCAGTGATGACGCATAGAGCAGGCTAGTTTCCTGGCTGGATTCAGCTTGTAGGTGAAGGTATGTGTCTTTTCCAGAGATGGCTTGAAGTGTGACAGCTCACCTGTCTCCTTGTTGCTGAAGATGAACCGGTACAGCTCAGCTGCCCTCTGTACACCTGCGATAAAGTCCCTTTGGTCTCCTTGATGGTTAGGCTGTCGTATATGGTCTCGAGCATGGCACGTCCATACTTGGAGCTGAAGTATAGCAACCGGGTATTGTGGCAGATGTCCGGTGAGATCTCGCGGATGTACTTCTGAAAGAGGATGAAGACAGTTATCTTTGTGTGCCAGATGCGCCTGGTGATGTTGCTGAAGTAGGTGACTGTCTTCTGGTCCATTGCAGGGTCATCGATAACTAGAACAAGTGGGTCTGTCAGTCGGGCTGCTAGCAGCTTCTCCATCAGTGCTTGCAGGTTCTGCGTCTTGGTGATTGGGCCATTGTACCATTGATCATTACTGTCAACCGCCTCAGCAGCAGAGTCAGACACCAGAAGGATGTATTGAGAGTGTAGATGTTCGGCCAGGAGAGCCCGCAGCAAGATGTTTTTCCCGTGTCCTGACGGGGCAATGGTCAGCACCACCTAGCCAGCATCAGCCGGCCTACTGTCAAATGGTACAGACATGCTTGCGGAGGATGGTTAGCACTTGGTCAGCGGTAGCCTCGTCTATATCTGGGAGACTAAACGGCAGTACTTCCTGCACCAGATCTTTCGCCTGCAGAGCGGGGAATCCTGCACCTCCGGTGGATATGAAGGATGTGATGGAGGCGTCAAGCATGAAATCCCAGGAGCAGCAGAGAAGATAGCGTAGAGGGCCTGTGTCAGCACCCACAGTGGCTAGTACATCCAGTATCTGTATGATACATGCACGGGAAGCAATGACTATCCTGTGGTCTTAAACGGGAAACCAAAGAACCCTGACTTCTTCACCTCTGGTAGCCGGAGGCTGACAGTAGCCCATGTTTGCCGTCGACAGTGATATGGTTCAGGCCGAGGGGGCCTATCTTGAGATTCTCTCCATCCTGTCAGAGTGAGCTCCGTGGTGTCAGGAGATCCTTAACCAGGTCATGTGCATAGGACTCAGCCATAACCTTGATGGCTCCAGCCTCATCGACTCCGAGCATACCGAGCATCGTCGCCCTCTCCTTGATGCCCATCCCCTGGCTGATTGTCCTACCATATCAGTGTTCCCGATGAGATCTCGGGCTGGGATGGTACCTCGGATCTCCCGCGGGTCTCCCTTCTCATCGAAGTCTAGGAAGGAGATATGGGCAACAGTGTCCTCTGAACCGAGGCGTGCCTCGCCCAAGTGAGCAAGATCGCCTAGCTCTTTGCTTTCTAGGTCTGTGAGTGACAGAGTCATAGCCATATACAGACAGCGTAAACCTACTAGTCATACCCCCAGTGAAATAGTTGGGCATAGTAGGACCACGCAGTCAGCCAAGGGAATAGGTAGCAGTGCTCAGGGTACTGGCCCTCTCTGCAGGGCACGCCTTGTGGGCAGACCACCATTCCCGGGCGTTGGCGATCCTCAGTCCGTGTGCTCGACTATGGGCTACACACTGCCCTCCGGCACACTATGCCTCATATGCTGCAGGGGTCTCATGATCCATCTCTCACTATTCAGAGGGGTTAAACGTAGGCAACGATGATCTCAGCCATTGCACTCGTTGCTAGCCCTAGAACCACGGCCTCCATTAGTGTACCACGTTCACCCATGATCTTGGCGGCAACAGTGTAGGAGGCACCACTGAGGGCGATCTTTGGGATGGGGTGAGTTATTCCGAGACAGTGCCCGGCCACCCCATTCACCACTGTAGCGAGGACAGCCACAGTGGTGGCAGGAAGAACCTCATTTCCCCGTGTCATCTTCACCACGGCCACATTCGCCACCACGTTACTGGCGACATGGACTGCCAGAGGTGTTGCTTTGGTCAGTAACTTCTGTGTCTTGGTGCGCAGCAGGTTCTCCACCTTCTGAAGACTCGCCTGGCTCTCGGGCAGTTGCTTCACGATCTGTACCATTGACGTCATTGTTTAAGCACTGAGTATACAACGCGGTTAAACGTCTGCATCCCCTGTCTAAAGAGCTAATAAGATCGTCCCCATCTGCATCTGCCAGGTGGCCAACTGCTACTCAGGAATATTCATCTCTCTATTGAGACATCTTAAACATATCCGGGCTCACGCTATACGAGAAGTACTATGATGTCTTCCGGAGGGAGTTGAAGGACTACAAGAAGAAGACACCAGATGAGCTCGCTCAGCTCTCCGGTGCTGAGCTGACAGAGGAGCTGACAGCTATGAAGCTCTATCTAGGATTTGGCAAGGGAGAGATCTGCTTCCTCGAATACCTTATCATGGGCGGGGGTATCGTCGAGCAGCTCCTGCGAGCTAAAGGTTTCTACAAAGATCGGGAGTATCTGTCAGATGTGTTCCAGCAGTTGCAGACCGCCATGGCCTCACCGGACTCAGAGCTGAACAAGGCTATGCGATGCTACAAGCTAGAAAAAGAAGGTGCTGCCGAACCCTCCAGCCCTTGGATGTGCTAGTTGGCAGCGGGTATAGGGGCTGTAGGGCATGCCAAGCTGGTTCAGTGGCTCACCGTGGTCCACATTGCTACTGTAGAGAGTCAGGATAGTCTTGTAGCTGATTTGCTAGCGGCGGAGTAGGCTGATCCTGAGCACCATGATAGCTAGGCCTGACACCACACATAGAGCTGCCATGGGAAGCGGTGTCAGGGGACTGGCTGCAGTGTCGGGGTACCTGAAGCTGCTGTGTTGACTGGCTGCAGTGTCACGGTTGGAATGACTGTATGGCTCGTTCTACGCATAGGTGCATTGATGGCAGTATTGAAGCCGAAGTGGACACCGGGGGAACTCCCCTCAACTATCATGTTGTTATAGCCCCTGACTTGGAGGTCCTCGATGTTCACGATGATGTTGCTCGGAATCAACCGTAGGTGTAGTGAAATAGCAAAGTCAAGTTTGCGATGGGCCTTCTGTAACCTCTGCTGGAACTTAACAATAAGACTACCGTGGTCTGCCATGATGAGCATATCCTCAACGAGACTGATGAGCATGGCCTGGACCTCTGCTCCGCCCACACCATCTATGGAATGCCGCAGCTGGGTCTGTGCCATAAGGAGGCAGTAGTACAGTGCTTCTTGGGGCCAGTTGATCCGAAGGATCCCTGCTGGTGTGAGGCCTGAAGTGGTGTGTGGGACAAAGTACTTCCATATATCTGGATAGTCCTGCCGCAAGCCAGTGATGTGCATATTTTGCACCAGCGCTCCAAGGTCAGAGTCTGGATCGAACGAGAATGTCGCTGTCTTCCGATGGCCTCCTCGTCGGGGGGTTTGATAGGGGAATCCTGAGTAGTCATGTCTCGGGTCACCATACATAACCCCTAGACCGCTGTTGTCACGACCATGCCACTGATAGTCTGGGTGAGTGCTGAACTCTCTCTGTAGTCTGATGGCCGCTGAGACGCTATGACTGTTGAGCTGTGGGTCGAAGGCGTTTGTATCAGGGAGGCTTGCACCCAACTCATGGAGGATTCGTCACACCATGAAGTACACGTGGAATCTGAGACAGCTGGCGATGAGCATAGCTTCAGGAGTACCACAATAGGAGTGAAGCAGGGTCGAACTTACTCCACATCCTGCCATGGCACACCACACGGCAAAGTTCAGCTGCTGATTCCAGTATGAGAGGCTTGGAGCAGCCATCCAAGTATGAGCTTGCTTCGCATCCTTGATGGTGATGGGGCGGTTGGTCAGCAGCCGTGGCTTGATGGAGAAGCTGATTCGGGACCGTCCATCCACTGTGATGGAGAACAGTGTTAGCTCTGGTATATCATCCAGTAGACCTCTCAGGCCAGTCAAGGGTGTACCCAGGAGGGACGGTTGGCTCTGGATGACTGTCGTGAGGTTCAGTGGGAAGGCCATCTATACAGGTGTTCTTAAAGCTACTGTACAGGCAGCACACTATTTGTAGTCGTCTCGACTCCAAAGACCAGCGAGGCGACCTCGCCGTACCATCTCGTTTTTTAACTCCTCCATATCAACCCACCCGCTGGAGCCTTTGAGGTATTGCTGTCGCACTTTAGGTTTCTCCATGTGGTACAGGGCCTGGACATTCAATATATGGTGGTACTCTTCATCGGTGACCTGGCCATCTTTGAGAGCTTTGCTGACAGACTCGTCGATAATCCGTAGCATACTCTGTGCCAGTGCCATGTACTTAGCATGCTTCTCCAGCCTCCTTCTGATCTGCTGCTGCCCTACCCCCAAGCCCATGGCCAAGACAGTCGCGGCTAGTGTCACGCCATCTGGCAGGATGGCAACGATGGCCCCCACCCCTGTAGCGAGAGTGGCCACAGCTGCCACCCCAGCACTGGCTCCAATCACACCCGCAGCAGTGGTTGTCATGCGATGACGTTGAAGGCTGTCTTATATCGCCTGCACATTCTGCTGTACTTTTCTGCCCCATGGCCGAGATTCTGTCTGATGGTATCTATCTGCTGGAGGCGCCAGCCGTGGATGGTACCAGCCTCAATAGCCATCAGGGAGGGGTATTTTTCTGGTTGCTTCCGCCACTCTGATTTTGCCATAGTATACTTGGAGATTAAACCTGCATCACCTGCAGAATCTGCTCATGAGTCCTAGAAGGGTACATTTTGGAGAGCCTGGCGAACCACGCCAGCTTGCTGGTTTCGAGACAGATGTCTCTTAGACAGAGGTCATCCAGCACTATGTCGGGTGCCAGTAGCTTTCTGTAGTCACTCTCCTTCTTGTTGCAGTGCGAGCCTCTGTTCGTTTAAGGCATTTATCTGTGCAGGGGTCATGAAGGGGCGAACCTCTTTCTTCATCATCTCGGCCAAGGTCAGATAATGCTGGTATGATATCATGTTGTCATCAGGTCAATGAGTAATAAGAGTGTAAACTCTAAATGGGTGTCCGATATCCCATCCGTGCTGGCATATATGTTAATGGAGGGGCTGTCAAACAGGTGATTTACAGGTGTGAACAGGCTAGGACTGATAGCTTTCCATATGTTGCTGTTGGCACCTGGGAGATACTCTCTCACGTCCCGCCCGATGTCTACCAGTGACCTGCTGTGTGCACTGCACGGAGGTTGATGTAGCACATCGGCGTGTATGTATGTTGTGCCCCGCTGGGGAACCTCGACGAGGACCCATTCTACACGGTACTGTACCACCCGTCTCCCCTCTAGAGAGGGTGAGATTACGTTCTCACCACCGGAGAGCAGCAGTCGGACAATCGGCATGGTTATATGTCTTGTTTAAACTCCTCCTATAGCGTGCTATTGAACCCATATTTGCTCACTCGACTGGTCTTGCTGACCTGGCAGATGTGTACACAGTTGATGCTGCCAAGGTAGAAGAGAGCGATGGCAAGTCATTCGCCCTACAGTACGAAGCAAGCTCAAAGGCATTCTCCCTCCACCCCATTGGTGGTGATGGGGTGGAGCTGCTCACAGACCTCAAGGATGTGACGAAGGAGCGCCTGGGTCGCAACATAGATGGCCACAAGATTGTGTTTCGGTACGATTTCCTGAAGAGGAAGTACATCCTCGAGCCATTGATTGAGCTCTCGGATACAGAGGTGGTAGACATCAACACCCTAAATAATGACCTCAGCTTTCATCTGGTCAACCCCTATTCGAGTAGTGCCCCACCGATGGCCCATGATGGCCTGCTATTGACCCTGGCAAAAAACCTGCAGTTCATATTTGAGAAGAATGAAGTGTGGTACTGCGCTGGACCTGGGGGTGACTGGCAAACATGGTTGCCCCTATATAGGCCTCCCGAAGTCATTGACATAGAGGTTACTCCCCTCTCCACTGTTGTGAAAAAGGATGGGACAGTTCGAAAGCTCTACAATCGGGGATCATCCTTCCTCACCTACATAGGGGAAGGTGTCTCCCTGACGATGGTGGGTCACCGGATCAGGGTTACAGGTGGAAAGCTCCTGCTGTGTCGTCCATTCGAAGGACCAGAAGAGGCTGTTAACCTCCAGGAGGGCACCCTACAGGTAGATGGTGTGTCACATGTCTCCAAAGTCAAGGGTGCTGTTAAACTGCTTCAGCGAGTCTGACTCACTAGCCCACAAACGACTCACATAGTCCTAGAGCTACGTTTCTTAGCCGGTGGCAGAGTGAAGCAGCTAGCCCCTGCCCCTGAGGGGATGAAGATCACTATCAATCCGGATGGAACAGGGCTCGATCTGGCACAGATTTTTCTCGAGGGGTTCACTCTGTTCAGTTTAACTCTTCATATATAGCCATGATTCTTATCATACTGCTCGTGCTGGCGTCTACAGCAATGGCACAGGGCGCTGAGACTGCCATGATATTGGATGCCAAGTGGGCCCACGTAAAGAGATCGACTCTGTCTGCTACTTCTATGGGGTGGAGAGGGTAGGCCGTGGTTGTCTGCTGGAGACCCCTGCTGAGCACCAGATTCTCTGCGTAACATGTGAACATGCCAGCGTCTGCCGTGGTTCACATGCTAATCACTTTAGCCTCCTCCCAGGTGAGCGTTGTCAAGGTAGATCAAGGATAGAGAGAAAGAGAGAGGCGGGCCCTGTGGTTGATGGCGATCAGTGGTGTATATCACTGTGGAGGCCTGTCTCTAAATGGGTGTTCAGCCCCTGGTAGTAGTAGTATCGGGATGATCCTACCTCTCTGGCAGCCGTTCGGTGATCCGTGGTGGCCCCCACAACCTATGCGGTAGGCCCTGTTGTGCATGAAGTGTTGCCAGTGGAAGAAGATGTCAATCTGGTCCCCACGGACCTCAGCCGTTTCCATTTGTCTAAATGGAAATTTTCGAGCATGCTCTGAGGGAGGGGGTCCCTTTCCGTTTGTCTAAATGGAAATTTTCGAGCATGCTCTGAGGTAGGTGGTATCATTTTGACCCCGACACTACTACTACTACTACTACTACTACTACTACTACTACTACTACTACTACTACTACTACTACTACTACTACGTGATTGACAGATGGGATGCAGCCTTTATGAGATAGTGGACGATAAAAGGAAACGATCTACTGTTAGAATCAATTTTGAATATGGTCTCTATAGGCGTGTTATGTGATGACAGGCTAATTCTGGGTGCATGATCGTTAACTCTTTAACCGTTAAAATCCCAGCATCTCCGTTTAAAGACAGCTGTACAGGAAAGCTGTTGACTATTTTGAAATTAATTTGACTGGAACCTGTTGTTGCCATAGGAAACAACAGCTCCAAGTCAAATTAATTTCAATTATTCAACAGAATTATAAGAATTTATCATTTCCCTTCTGAAAGTCTTAAACGGTTAAGCGATTGCTAAAGAAAAACATAATACGGTTCCTATGGCAGCAACAGCTCCCACCCAGTCTAATTAGTTTCAAACTATTCAACGTAAAGTTTATTAAATTGTAAATTCATCAAAGACACAATTCATACCTTTTTATACGACTTATCTAGAGTTCATGGCGGAGCTAGATACATCATTATGATTGTGACGTCAGCTAACATGTGACATAAGTGGTAATTGATTAAGACGTCATATACTTGGGCGCCAGATGGGCTACCTCTATTATATTACATAGTTCGGACTCGTACATATAGGTATGGCAATAGATAGATACCTAATGGTTGATCTTAAATACTGATAACCAGATGATCCACCTGTTCCTGCTTTACTTCCCAGCATCCTTTGCACCAGCATCACATGGTTGTCTGGAATAAGATTAGACAAAAAGACTAAAGCGACATCTAGGTAGTCAGCACAGAAGGTGTTGTTGTTTGAAATTTACAGCAGAACTCGTGTTACGGTATGTGACTATGCGGTGGCTCGAAGACAAAGTAAATCGACGTGCCCTATTTCCTAGTCCTATAGAAATGCATTATTGAATCGCGGAATGGACTATGATGCTGAAGTACTAACTGAACCACGTGTACCACGTGAACCAATAAGATCAGTTCCAAAAACAGTGGTCACCATCATCCAGGGTTGATTCTATTGGCACCCAGTTTTTTTATTGCTGACGGTACGTCGTGCCTTGAAGAGCTTTCCTCTCATATTACAATGCCCATTGTTTTTAGTCTCTTCTGTTGTTTAGAGGATTCTTGCAGTTTCATTGCTCAATTACTTTCGATGAAAATGACTGACTATGGGAATTGTGTTGATCTTCTTCTTAGCAGGGGAAAAAAGACAACCAAAAATAGTGGTAGGCCTGTATTATTTCCACAGAGGCGTTAGCTTAAAGGATAACTAATCAGGATTTAGTAGTTAAATGTTGGTACATTTCTACACCCTATGATGGGTGTCGTGATTTACTTTTCAACCAATTAGAAAAAAACCCTAGTGCGTCTGCCTAGGTATATACGCTCAGTCATAGAGGCGCCAGCTATAATTTGGCAATGTGGTATAAAAGCAATCCTACAGGTAAGCTGTTGAATATTTTGAAACTAATTTGATTGGAAGTTGTTGGAATCGATTAAGAAACATCGAAACCTGAATTCACAGAATCTAAATTTCAAGGTAACTATACAAGTAAATTGTTGAATATTTTGAAACTAATATGAGGGGGGGGGGGGGGGTTGTTGCAGCAACAGCTTCCAGTCAAATTAGTTTCAAAATATTCAACAGAATGATTGCTAAATTGTAAATTCATCAAAGACATTCAATTCGTAGACTTCATGACGGACTTTTCGATTTTCAAGATGTGGCTATATATATATATATATAAAATGGTGATTATGACGTCATCCAACCGGTGACATATTTTATTATGACGTCATATACTTGATTGATAGATCATATTTCTGCACACGCCCACTGTTCTGCACTCATTGAGACACTTACATCTCCACTTGGTGAGAAGAGAGTCAATATCCATCAGTAGCGTTATCAGCTGGTATGGTTGATGAAACCGTGGCTCAAAACGGTACAATGAAATCATCATGGCGCCTTGAAAGGCCCCGTAACTGAAGCGGCGTTCTCCTGTCAAACATATACACGCATGATTGGCGTAATATAGTATAGCTAGTACATATGCTAACATGTTTCTAAAACGAAACACTCTTGAATACAATGTAAAAAATGTTCTGTTGAATAATTTGAACAGAATTAGATTGGAAAACATTGTTGCATTCTAATTAGATTATGTTCAAAATATTCAACAGTACGTTTTCATTTAGTTTTGGAAACATTCTAAGTTATTTCTGCGCTGTGGTGTAGAAGATGGTTACATAACACAGTGCAAGTAAAAGGTAATGATCTGTTTTGAAGTTACCTCGCCCTGATATTTTTTCAAGAAATCTCCCTGCTGAAGATGGTAACAGATCGATCTAATGAACGAATCCAGTTTTGGTTATGCGCTGCCAATCTGTTGCTAAACACCACCCATGATTTGCACTCTGACTCGCAACTTCCAGAAAACCATACAGGTGAGTTGTTGAATATTTTGAACCTATTTTGACCGAGTGCTGTGGCTGCCTATGGCAGCCACAGCGCCCAGTCGAATTAGTTTCAAAATATTCAACGGAATGTTTATTATATAATAAAGACATACAATTCGTAGAACAACGCTTAGTCTGTCATCAATTAAGCGTTAGCCACGTACTTATCTACGTCATTCATGACGTAATTGATAATAACATCATCATACATGTCACGTAATTGACTATGACGTCATGTGATGGATGGATAGACTGGAATCCTCCATTACCCAACTAATTTGCATATCGGCAGAAACACCGCCCAGTCAAATTAGTTTCAAAATATTCAACAGCTTACCTGTATAGTTTTCTGGAAAGTAATGGTCAGGGAGGTCAGAGATCGATCTATCCCAACACCGGAAAAGCGTGGGTGGGACTTAGGTAGAGATGGGCGGGGCATAGTTAAAACTAGAAAGGTTCATTATATCACTAGCAGTAAAAAGGTTACAGATTCTGCTCATGCCATTTTAAAATCTGTGCGTTGTTGTGGCTGGCAACGTGCTAATAAAGAATTCAGTTTCAGTTTCAAGAATATCGTGGTTTTAACATCTTGAAATGTGAGTGGTAGACATCATTATACAAATCTTATGGACCAATGTTCATTCATTTCATGAAATGTTGTTATTATGACGCCTGTCAGAATGTCTATTTTGTTAAATAACGAAAAATGTAATTATGTGGTACTGAAAAATGAAATGAACATGACATCTACCCAGAATACGTAATGAATAATCGCTCAAAATGTTTAGTCTCGCTCCAATGAACCATTCCAGTTTATCGGTCCATCATATGACGTCATAATCAACTGCGTTATGTGTAGGATGATATCATAATCAATGACATGAATAAGTTTGTCATGAACACTTAATTGATGACGGACTAAACGTTGTTGTACGAATTGTATGCCTTTGATATTTAATAAACATGGGCAGCGACTGCATCCGGTCAAATTACTTTCAAAATATTTAACAGGAAATAACAACATGCGTATTAAAGAATAAAGGCACACAATTCGTACAACAACGCTTAGTCCTTCATGATTTGACTTTTCCAGTTTTAGCTATGCCCCGCCAATATCTAGCTAAGCTCCACCCACACCTCACTCGTGTTAATATCGATCGATCTCTGAACTCCCTGCCTATCAATTTCCAGAAAACTATACAGGTTAGCTGTTGAATATTTTGAATCTAATTTGACTGGATGCTACTACAGCATCATTCTTAAATTAGCAACGGCATTCAATTCGTACAACGTGTCGGACTATTAAGCGCTTAAAAGTCCGAAGCCGTGCAGAGAATGCGGGGGCAGGTATTTATACAGACTGTAAACTATGTAAAGCATGCGGGGGGCATAACCATTCCAACAGAATGAACTACAAGGTCTGTGCCAGGAGAAAGTTCAGTTTAGTTATGGAAGAACTTAAACGTGTCATGCCACGCATTTAGAGACAGGCCTCCACAGGGATATACACCACCCACAGGTACTGATCGTCACACATAATAGGGTTTGAACGCCCATTTAGAGACAGGCATCCACAGGGATATACACCACCAACAGGTACTGATCGCCACTTACTGTAACACCCTCGAAGATGGTCAGAAAGGTTTAAGATCTAATATATAGACCATGCATCAGGGTTACTGTAAGTCAGAAATGTTTAAGATCTAATATATAGACCTTGCATCATAGTTACTGTAACACAGCTTCGAGTGATGGCAAAGGAATTCGGTCTTAGAGGATATTCTAAGGCCCGCAAAGCCGACTTGCTCCAGATGATTGCACACGCCAATGCCGAGGAATGGCGAAAGCGACTCGCCACCCTTGCCGAGGAGTGGCTAAAGCGACTCTCCCAAGCAAAACAGACAGGAAGGTTTCCGGCGCTCACCTCTGAGGATCCATGGAACCCTCACAAGAAAGCACAGCTGCTCCGTGAGAGTCATCAATCGTATGAGGAGACAAATGTCAGCTTACGGGCCAAATCTGTAGCAGCTCGGATCGCAAGCCATCCACAAGAATGCCTACCTCTTCTACACCGAATCAGAAGACGATTAATGAGGGGACCGAGATCTGAAACCCTAGCCTGGAGTATGAGGCGAGAAGGTCAGCAGATTCTCAACGAGCGTCTCGGTGAGAGGGAGACAGAGGAGAGAGGATGGCGAACAGTATGCTGGATATTCCTCAGAGGGCTAGAAAGAGACATTACAGGTCGGATCATGGAGAAGCTGCGGACTGTTCAGAATGCCTTCTACCTTCGGTATACCCACACCTATCGAATTCGCCACATCGGGGATGGTAGGGTAATGCTCTTCCATAAGAATGCTCCAGGAAGTCCCTGGATAAATACACTAGGGGAGACCCAGACTTGGGTGGAGGACAGAGAGCAAGCCCGCCTCGACCCAGACAATATCGATCGGCCCAATACCGCATGGGCCTTCATCAGATCAATCAACGTTGAGGTAAAGGTTGTCATCGACGGCCAGCCTCTGCCAGGGACAGGCCCCCTCCCGGTCTGGCTCCGATGGAGGAAGGGAATGGTGGCACTCGATACCTACAAAGACAACATGTGCCTCTGGAGATGTCTAGCAGTCCAGCAGGGTGCAAGAGCTGATAGAAGTACAGCTCCTGCACGAGAGCTTGTTAAACAGTGCTATGGCCTGAACAGACCTGTGGCTGACGTACCAAAGACGTCCCTAGACCAGCTGGACAAGGTAGAGTTATTTGCGAAGACAGGGATTTGTGTTTATGAGCCCACTGAAGAGGGTAGCTAGTATCTGACCAGGAAACCTGCACACTATCCGACCATCATGACAATAGGAGTGTACGACCACCACGCCTTCTTCATTAAGGACATCTCCAAGCTGGCCCAGACTTTCAGCTGTGGGCACTGTCAACAGCAGTTCACCCAAGCATGTAGTCTCCATCGCCATGCTAACCGCTGTACAGGGGGAAAAACGACCATTGATTGCCCTGGGGAGACGGTAGTAGCACCGCAGTCCCCATACAAGAAGGCCTTCTATCCATACCAACCGGCCAGTTCTGCGGTTACTGGTTGGATTGAATATGAGTTGAGAAACCGTGGAATTCATATACACCACGCAAAGTGTTGTCATCGTGGTGAGCGGTGGATCGAGGGGGCTCCCGTAGATGGTTATGATCCGACAACCACCACAGTATACCAGTTTCATGGCTGTCACTGGCATGGATGTTCACAACACCAGCGAGGTGAGGATGCTGATCAAAGATACCGCAAGACGGTCGTGAGAGATGAGAAACTGAGAGCATCTGGACGCATGCTTGTGGTACAGTGGGAGTGCTGTATAAAACGTTGTCCAAGCATCCACAACCCTGTGTGGACAGTACCATACCCACAGTTTATTGTCTATAACTTTGAAGCCCTTCTAGCTGGGATCAAGACCCACCCTACAGAGAGTCTCACGATCGAGAGTACCCACATACCAATCTCGGTGTCAGTCGGCTGCTCCTTAGACGGTATCGCGACCTCGCCAACTCACCTCTGCAATGCTAACTCCAAAGTGCTGATCTCAGAGTTCATGCAGGAAACTCAACTACGAGCCTCCATGGTCCGTGCAAGGGTTCGGTCACAGTATCTACCCGCAGACTTGGACAAGTTACCAAAACCACAGCAGCGACTTATCAATGAGTGGTGTGACCAGGTGCCTGTGCTCGGGTTCAACTCTGGGCTGTACGACCTGAACCTCATCAAGAAGTACTTCGTGGATGAACTTACTTCTACATCCAAAGGAACGTTGAAAGTCGCCAAGAAGGCAAGCCAGACAATGCTCCTCATTGCGCCTGAACTGAGGTTTCTCGATGTAATCAACTACCTCGGCCCAGGGGTTTCTTATGAGAAATGGATCAAAGCCTATGGTTGTACACAACAGAAGAGCTGGTTACCGTATGAATGGTTCGACTCACCTGAGACGCTTGACTATCCTGGACTACCTGATTATCCTGCGTGGTGGTCCAAGCTCAAAGATGGTTACCTTCTTGAGTTGTCAGAGTGGAAAGCTTGTAAGCAGACCTTCAGAGATCTGGGGATGAAGATGTTTGCTGACTGGTTGCGATATTACAACAACTTGGATGTTAGGCCGTTCATTGAAGCCTTAGAGAAGATGCGAGCATTCTACACAGAACGCGGTATTGACATTCTGAAGGATGCAGTGTCACTTCCTGGTGTGTCGCTTCAGTACTTACTTCGTGGTACTGCTGAACATGAGCCGGATATTAGCCTTTACTCTCCAGGCAAGGAAGCTTACGAGATGTTAAAGGGTGCTGTTGGTGGTGGTCCGAGCATTGTGTTCACGAGATATCACGAGGCTGGGGTTAGCTGAATTCGCTACGGTAAGCGAGTATGTCAACGTCTCCTTGGTTATGATGCAAATGCTCTGTATTTGTCAACCATGGTCCAAGCAATGCCTTGTGGTAAAGAAACTGTACGATGGTGGGGTGGCCGTGTAAGCAGAGATATTGAACGCTTTAAGCAGGATCTGCTAGCGGATCGTTGGTTTGGGTTTGCTGAGGTCGACATTGAGGTACCTAAAGTGTTATGGCCAAAGTTCGAGGAGATGTCGCCCATCTTCTATAATCGTGAGATCCCAGAAGAGGCTATACCTTCGGAGATGCTTGCATACTTTGATAAAACAGGTCGACAAAAGTCTACAACTAGCAAGCTCGTTGGAGCACTCTCTGGTAAGAAGAGGGTATTGTATGCACCAACTCTCAAGTGGTACCTTGCCCACGGGTTAGAGATTACTGCTATCTATCGCACTATAGACTACACCTCACAGAAACCTTTTGAATGGTTTGTAGACTCTGTTACTGAGGCATGTCGTACCGGGGATGTTGACAAAAGTAAAGCCTTGTTGGCTGATCTCTTCAAACTCCTCGGCAACAGTGCATATGGGAAGCTGATCAAGGCATTAGAACGTCATACCAACACGAGCTTCACTAAGGATGAACGAGCAGTAGACAGAGCCTTGCATAGCGCATGGTTCGAGGATCCAGAGGAGATCGGTGATTCCTACGAACTGCAGAGCCATAAGGCTAAAATCACCATTCGTCACCCCTTCCGGGTGGGTATAGCAGTATATGAGCTGGCGAAGCTGCGAATGCTGAAGTTCTACTATGACTTCCTCGACCGCTACGTAGCTCGTGACAGCTTCGAGTACCTGCAGATGGACACTCATTCTGCCTATATCGCCATAGCAGGCTCCAACCTCGATGAGGTGATACGCCCAGAGATGCGAATGGAGTATGAGGCCTGCAAACGGGACTGGTTGGCATGGGACAAATGGTCTAGCGGCACTCCGGGATTGTTAAAGCTCGATTTCGAAGGCATTCGTCGTATTGTTCTCTGCTGAAAAGTGCTACTACGTGGAGAATACAGACCGCTGGAACAGCAGAAACTTGCAAGTGAAATGCTCGACCAAGGGGATGTCTAAATGGCACAATGACATCTCCTGGCAGAGGTTCTACAGCGCCCTCCATGGTGTAGTGGACAGAGCCACCAATCAAGGCCTACGCATGCGCAACCAGGGTATGGTGACGTATACGCAGGAAAAATCTGGACTCTCCGCTTACTATGATAAGCGCCATGTGCTGCCAGATGGGGGTCCATACCGAGTATCATGTTAGCACCCTAGGGGGTGGTAGCTGTGTGTCTTCAGGGACTAGCTGACGCTCTTCTACGACAAATGGTCACATAGGCACTCCACGCTGGCGTGCCAGATAGTACAGTGTAGGCGGCCCTCCGCCTCCACATACCTGTCAAGCCTGTGAACATCTATCGACCAGTTAGGATCTGTTGCATGCCATCGACCACCTTCCACCTCACCGGGCTCATACAGGTACCGAACCAGAGAATCAGATGGTAGGCACTCCTCTCCCTTGTTCGCTCCTCTAGAGCTGTGACCAGCAGAGTGTCTGATAGCCTCTACCGGCCTCTTCCCGATCAGCCTGATAACCTGGGCATTGGATCTCTCCACCACAGCAGACAGCCCTCTCACCCATACTCTAGAACGTTCACTCGGTGTGGCCATTTCCTGGGTGTATTGGTGTGGGAACAGTCTCTCTGCCAGTGTCCAATTCCACCACTCAACGATAGCTTGGGCAAGGTGATGCCCTACCTCGCCTCGCCTAACTGCCACACCGTGTTTCCGCATGAGGGCTGCGGTCTCCCCTCTGAACTCCTTACCCTCATCCACCGGCAACAATTCCGGCCACTGGAGGGGATTTTCCGAAGCCTCGTAGACACCCTGGAATGCCTGGGCCACCTGGCCAGCTGACTTGTATGCGAGCGGTACTGCAGCCGTGTACCTGCTGGCGACATCGATGATGGTGAGGGCATACTTGTAGGTCTTACGACCAACCGAGTCATGTGGAAGGAATAGAACATCCACCTGGTGAACTCTGTTCGGGACAGTTTCCTCGAAATGGGCATGCCTGATGTGACGTGGACGAGGTCGTATATCTGCCATATCGCCTGGCGGCTGAGCCACTGGCTAACTGTCTCCAATGTGAAGTTGTGGCCCTTGCGACGTGCAGCCTCGAGTAGTTGAGGGGGCTCACGGTAATATCCACCAGGCTGATAGTAGAGTTCCTCAAGAAAGACGGTTGATAAACTCCCGGATTTCATCACTGACGTCCACTCCCGTCCTGTCATGCATGGCCTGGGTGAACTCTAAACAGATGAACAGACGGCCGTCATTCATTCGACCATCACTGAAGACCTCCTCAAACACCTCCATACACTGCCGTCTAATCTCTGCTGGATCCTCACTCAACAGTAGTTTATCGACCAACCCTCGGAAGTTATTACCAGGTCGTACAGAGATGCCATCCCTATATAGTATGGCTTAAATGTTCGGTGGCCCAGAGGCGCACTAGCGCTATGGCAACGTACTGTAGCCAAGGGCCTGTGACTCCGAAGAACATACCTACTCCTGAGGCGATGGCTGGTGTGGCTTCAGAAATCTTCTTCACACCATGGAAAGCATTGTTGGCGATCTTGCGGCCCGTCTCGCCAGCCTTCATTGTAAACAGAGTGATCAGAGCCCCAACTGCTGCCAGCGGACCGATAGATCCTTTTACGTAAGTGCGATAGATTCCTTTCGCTCTGTGTACAAGCTTGTAGGATTCAGGCTCTACATCATCATACTCACCCGCGATCTCCGCTACATCATAGTCGTATGCATCCTCATCCTCCTCATAGTCCTCCTCATAGTCCTCATCATCTATATCCTCGACTGGATCTTCATAGCCTCTGGTTCATACATCGCTCTGAGGATCCGTCGATGGGGGACAGCTATATAGTAGCCTTAAACTGTAGTCTATAGCATGACATCCACAATCTTGAATCGGCTGTTTGGAACCCGTTTGCTTCAGCTCCTGGTCATTCTCGTCATACCAGACATAAAGTCTTGGAGCATTCATCATTGCATCTGCGAGCTGCTCAGTGTACAGCCGGTGGAACAGCGTATCCTGCATGGCAGCCGTGTGTGTCCTCGAGGAGGGTTAAGAGTGGAACTGCCACGGGCTTCTCGATTCCTGCCCGTAGTTAGAATTCCGTGAACCTTCATTGCACCCCACAGCGTAGTACCCCTTTCCCTTCGCATAGAAGGTTGGGCCACGAGCCAGCGGACCTAGGACTCGGTACTCATCGTTCACATAGGTGGTGTCCACGGTGCTGTTGCTCTGCACGATCTTTCACCTGTTCAGAACCTGCGGGACCTCTACCGTCCGTTCTGTTGTGCTCTGAAGCTTGAACTCGAGTGTCATGCTCTTGATCTCGTGGATCTGTGCCGAGATTGCAAAGTCAATGTACTTCCCAGCAGCGGACGACGGGTTCCCATCATGTATACTGGGTCGAATGACCATCAGGTTGTCCTTCCGTGGATCAGTGCGGTGCGATGTCGTGGGTTCAATGGCCCCATCTTGATGTTGCACATACTGCAGCATGTTTAAGGTCTGGGTATATAGAGGGGTTAAACAGCTTACATGTTTCGTAAAGTTCTCCAGCAGATTGTCTATAGGCAGCACGACTGCCACGGCGTGCACTGTCCCACTGTGACAGGGTCCAAGGACTGCTTCGTGACATCAACATTATCCACAAGCGAGCCAAGGTCACCCCTCCGTCTGATTCAGAGATACTGGCCGCCATAAAGGAAGGAGCACCAGCTCGTAGTACAAAAAAACTCATGACTCGGATACTCTACCGTAAGTTTGACAGCACCCAGGCCAGGACACTCGACCTACCCCCTGTGGCCCAAACCAACAGTCATGTTATTCTAGCTCTCGAAAAGGCGAGGGTCGACCCCAAAGATCTACTAATGGTCGGGAAGAGGGCTGCCGTATTTAGCCTCCATAGCCAGGAAGAGCGAGATATGATGGATAGCCTCCAGTCAGGAGCAATAACTTCAGGGAGGAGGTCAGTGCTGCTGTAGCGGAGAGCCATGACACCGGTCATGCAGAAGGTACTCAGGACGGGTTCACTGTTGGCTGCATGGAGGCTGTTGAGCACATCTTCAACGAAGAAGGGCGCAGGAGATTGGCCAGTGATCAGGCAGCATTTCTGAAATTCCCGGATAACTACCAGGATTACCTCATCAAATCCGCTTACAAGTCAGATGCTCGTTGTCCATGGACAAAGTGGATCTTCCGTGAGAAGTTCCAGAAGAAGAGAGCCCTAGACTCTGACCCTCAGTGGGTAGAGTTTAAGCGACAGGCTTCTGACGAAGTGCCTCAAGCTTCTGACGAAGTTCTTCAAGCATCTGACGAAGTAGCAGAGACCGCGGACAAAGTAGCTGAGACCGTGCATCCTTCTGATGAGTGAAAAAAGTCTGTCAGCGATGAGACATAGAGCAGGCTAGTTTCCTGGCTGGATTCAGCTTGTAGGTGAAGGTCTGTGGCTTTTCCAGAGATGGCTTGAAGTGTGACAGCTCACCTGTCTCCTTGTTGTTGAAGATGAAGCGGTACAGCTCAGCTGCCCTCTGTACACCTGCGATAAAGTCCCCTTTGGTCTCCTTAAGGGTTAGGCTGTCGTATATGGTCTCGAGCAGGGCAATTCCACACTTGGAGCTGAAGCATAGCAACCGGGCATTGTGGCGGATGTCTGGTGAGATCTTGCGGGTGTACTTCTGAAAGAGGATGAAGACAGTTATCTTTGTGTGCCGGATGCGCCTGATGATGTTGCTGAGGTAGGTGACTGTCTTCTGGTCCATTGCAGGGTCATCGATAACTAGAACAAGTGGTTCTGTCAGTCGGGCTGCCAGCAGCTTCTCCATCAGTGCTTGCAAGTTCTGCATCTTGGTGATTGGGCCATTGTACCATTGATCATTACTGTCAACCGCCTCAGCGGCGGCGTCAGACACCAGAAGGATATATTGAGAGTGTAGATGTTCGGCCAGGAGAGCCCGCAGCAAGATGTTTTTCCCGTGTCCTGACGGGGCAATGATCAGCACCACCTGGCCAGCATCAGCCGGCCTACTGTCGAATGGTACAGACATGCATGCGGAGGATGGTTAGCACTTGGTCGGCGGTAGCCTCGTCTATATCTGGGAGACTAAACAGCAGTATTTCCTGCACCAGCTCTTTCGCCTGCAGAGTGGGGAATCCTGCACCTCCGGCGGATACGAAGGATGTGATGGAGGCATTAAGCATGAAATCCCAGCAGCAGCTGAGAGGATAGCGTAGATGGGCCTGTGTCAGCACCCACAGTGGCTAGTACATCCAGTATCTGTATGATACATGCACGGGAAGCCATGACTAGCCTGTGGTCTTAAACCTGTGTACACCCATAAGCTTTGACCCATACCTGGTACGAGGTAGTTCAGCACAGGTGTTATGAGGAACATGGTCTGACTAGTGTTCTTGGCGATTTTCACTGTACCTGTATATTTTTTTTTTTCCTGACAGTATTACTCTCTAATCGGCATACCAAAGAACCCTGACTTCTTCACCTCTGGTAGCCGGAGGCTGTCGATAGCACCTGCACCTGTTTGGCCATCGATAGTGATACTGCTCAGGCCGAGGGTGCCTATCTTGAGCTTCTCTCCATCCTGGATGAATGTACTCGGTGGTCTCAGGAGATCCGTAACCAGGTCCTGTGCATAGGACTCAGCCATAACCTTGATGGCTCCAGCCTCATCGACTCCAAGCATACCTCGAATCATCGGCCTCCTCTTGATGCCCATCCCCTTGTATACAGTCTTGGCCTTGTTAATGGCTGATTTTCCTATGGTATCAGTGATCCTGATGAGATCTCAGGCTGGGATGGTACCTTGGATCTCCCGCGGGTCTCCATTCTCATCGAAGTCTAGGAAGGGCAACAGTGCCATCTGAACCAAGGCGTGCCTCGCCCAAGTGAGCAAGATCGTCTAGCTCTTTGCTTTCTAGGTCTGTGAGTGACAGAGTCATAGTCATATACAGACGGCTTAAACCTACTAGTCATACCCCCAGTGAAATAGTTGGGCATAGGAGGACCACGCAGTCAGCCAAGGGAATAGGTAGCAGTGCTCAGGGTACTGGCCCTCTCTGCAGGGGCATGCCTTGTGGGCGGTCCACCATTCCCGGGCATAGGCAATCCTCAGTCCGACTGCTCGACTATGGGCTACAGACCGCCCTCCAGCACGCTATGCCTCATATGCTACAGGGGTCTCGTGATCCATCTCTCACTATTCAGAGGGGTTAAACGTAGGCGGCGATGATCGCAGTCATTGGACTCGTTGCCAGCCCTAGAACCGCGGCCTCCATTAGTGTAATAGGTTCACCCATGATCTTTGCAGCAGCAGTGTAGGCAGCACCACTGACGGCGATCTTTGGGATGGGGTGAGTTATTCCGAGACAGTGCCCTGCCACCCCACTCACCACTGTAGTGAGGACAGCCGCAGTGGCAGCATGAAGAACCTCACTTCCTCCTGTCATCTTCACCATGACCACATTCGCCGCCACGTTACTGGCGACATGGACAGCCACAGGTTTTGCTTTGGTCAGTAACTTCTGTGTCTTGGTTCGCAGCAGGTTCTCCACCATCTGAAGACTTGCCTGGCTCTCGGGCAGTTGCTTCATGATCTGTATCGTTGACGTCATTGTTTAAGCACTGAGTATACAACACGGTTAAACGTCTGCATCCCCTGTCGAGAGAGCTAATAAGATCTTCCCAGTCTGCATCTGCCAGGTGGCTGGGTTGGTAATCAGGAATATTCATCTCTCTATTGAGACATCTTAAACATGTCCGGGCTCACGCTATGCGAGAAGTACTATGATGTCTCTAGGAGGGAGTTGAAGGACTACAAGAAGAAGACACCAGATGAGCTCGCTCAGCTCTCTGCTGCTGAGCTGACAGAGGAGCTGACAGCTGTGAAGCTCTATCTAGGATTTGGCAAGGGACAGATCTGCCTCCTCGAATACCTTATCATGAGTGGGAGTATCATCGAGCAGCTCCTGCGAGCTAAAGGTTTCTACAAGGATCGGGAGTATCTGTCAGATCTGTTCCAGCAGTTTCAGACCGCCATGGCCTCACCGTACTCAGAGCTGAACAAGGCTCTGCGATACCACAAGCTGGAGAAATGATGCATTGCCGAACCCTCCAGCCCTTGGATGTGCATGTTGGCAGCGGGTATAG
Source organism: Chaetoderma sp. LZ-2023a (assembly GCA_034401795.1). NCBI lineage: Eukaryota > Metazoa > Mollusca > Caudofoveata > Chaetodermatida > Chaetodermatidae > Chaetoderma > Chaetoderma sp. LZ-2023a. The sequence continues at coordinate 45,092,406 of CM067366.1, forward strand.
GGACTGTAGGGCATGCCAAGCTGGTTCAGTGTCTCACCGTGGCCCCCACTGCTACTGTAAAGCATCAGGATAGTCTTATAGCTCAACAACAATGCCGGACTTGGCATTTTGTACACAAGACATTCACAGAAACCTCAGTAGAGTGGTCGGATCGCAGTTAGGAGGAAGCGACCACCACCCAGTCCTCCTCTCTCTTTCTGGAAGTATTTCGAGAAGTTCACCTCAACATCCAAGGTGGAACTACAAAAAGGCAAATTGGAGTCTGTTCAACATTCGTTTCAATGGGCTTACCCAGAATATAGCAGTAGAAGGGGGAAACATGAACAATGTGGTCAAGGAATTTAATTCAAGTATCATCAAAACTGCCAACGAAGCGATTCCTCGAGGGTTCAGAAAAAACTACCGCCCCTACTGGACAACAGAACTGCAAGCAGCACATGATAAACTAGACAAGGCCAGAGAAGATGCAGAGGGTAATCCCTGTCATGAAAACCACTTCACGCTACAACAAACTAAAGCCAGGTATCTAAAGACCAAGCTGGAGGCCAAAGAAGAAGCTGGAGGGTTTAATTTAGAGAGAGACACCACAAAGCTATGGAGACTGACTAAAGCACTGAATGATGAGGGTGTTGGGGGAGAGAAGATTACTCTTGAAGAAGATGGACAAACACTGACAGGAAAGATGTCTGCAGATGCCTTTGCGAAGGCATATACAAAAGAAAGCAACATTTCTATACCACAAATGCGTCAAAAATAGGTTAGAAAAGAGCAAAAGGAAAGAACAGACATCAACACGTATGATGCAATGAAAGTTGACATTAGTTTAGCAGAACTGAAGAAGGCTATCCGCCAATTGAAGAAGAAATCTCCCGGGCAAGCTGGCATTACGAATGAAATGATCCAACACCTTGGTAATGCATCTCTCTGCAAGTTGTTAGACATCTTTAATCTCAGTTGGACCAATGGAGAGTACAGTGCTGGAAGGAAGCCAGAATGACCCCTATTCTGAAAAAAGGGAAGAACAAGACGAAAGTGCTGAGCTACCATCCCATCAGTCTTACAAGCTGCATATGCAAGACCATGGTGCGCATCGTCAACCAGCGGTTGCAGTGGTACCTGGAGTCGGACAAACATTATAGTTTCAGAGCAGGCCTGCTTCAGAAGATACAAGAGCACAGAAGATCAAACAACACATCTTGCACAGGTCATAGAGGACACTTTTCAAGCCAAGAAGGTGATGCTAGCTGCCTTTATCGATCTGCAGAAGGCATTTGACAAGGTGTGGAAGGATGGTCTCCTCGTGAAGCTCCGCCGCACAGGCATTGGTGGCAACATGTTCCGATGGACCAAGTCATACCCACACAATCGCAGAGCTAGGGTGCTGGTGGATGGACAATCTGGACAGAATGTATTGCTGAGACAAGGGGTACCACAGGGCGAAGTATTATCACCAACTCTGTTCATACTCTTCATTAATGACATTGTAGCACAGCTGCCCAATGGGATCCAAGCAGCCCTCTATGCAGATGACCTCGTACTTTGGTGCACCGAGGAGTACACAGCGACTGCCACGTACAGAATGCAGCTCGCCTTGGACAGAATTACAGCTTGGGCCAATCGCGGGTGTATTACCATCAACAAAGAAAAATCATCAGCCATGCTATTCTCACTGTCCACCAAAACCAAGGTTGGCAATCTGACACTGGGCGGTGCTCCACTCGAGTATGAGGACCAGCAGACATACCTGGGAGTCACCTATGACAGAAGATTAACATGGAAGGAGCACATCCAGAACGCAGAGGCAAAGGCCAGAAGAAAGCTAAACATCATGAGGAAGCTGGCAGGAACAAAATGGGGGGTGGGGGTGCCAATGAAAGGATCCTCAAGACCATCTACCTAGGTGCCGTACGACCACACCTTGAGTATGGATCCAGCTCATGGATGACAGCAGCTAAATCTCATCAACAGAACCTCGACAGAGTACAAAACAAGGCACTGCGCATCATCACTGGTGGAATGAGATCAACACCAATAGGAAAAATGGAGCAGACAGCAGGCATCCCCCCCTTCCCACTTAGCAAAGGAATGGAATGCAAAGCACTGATCCTAGCTGCAAAGTTCAAATCGTTCAACAACCACCCGATGAAGATCAGGCAAGCACAGCTGTCATCAGGAAGACTTAAAAGATCAAGTTTTGTGAAAGAGACAAAAGAACTTCAAAGGAAACACCAAGAAATGTTGCCAGCACAAATAGAAGACCCAAACCACACACTTGATCCTCCACCCTGGGAAAACAAACTAGAGAGCATAGCTATTCGCAGCACAGTACCTCATCTCACAACCAAAGATGAACACATTGATGTGAGCAAGAAGGCCCCGACCCTTGCCTTGGAAGAAATGTACCCTCAGGAGACATGGATAAGGATCTACACAGATGGATCAGCCAAAGATGCAATTAGGATCGGAGGTGCTGAACAGCAGAACAGCAGACCCTATTGCACAGATTGTCTTTTTATCTGATGCTCGCTCCGTCCTTGAGGCTATCACCAAAGGTAAGCTGCCACAACTTGAAGAAGCACTACAAACCATCAAATGCTTTCGGATAGCATTGCAGTGGATCCCCTCACACTGTGGAGTCCAAGGAAATGAGGAAGCAGACAAGATGGCAAACTGGGTGCAGAAGAGAATCAGACAGAAAACATGGTTACCCATACAGAGATGAAGACTATCATCAAGTCACTCTATAGAACACATCAATCAGAAGATGCCTACCATCATCTCTCGAGGCCGGAGCAGGTGACCATTTTTCGTCTCAGAACTGGACACAACAGACTAAACCAACACATGTACAGGCGGTTCCACCTTACGACATCGCCCACTTGTCCTTGTGGAGAAGAAGAACAGACCACAGAGCACATACTTCAATGTTGCAGCATGTATCAGCTGCTGAGAGAAGAGATCTGGCCTTTGTCAACCCCTTATTTTGAAAAGCTGTATGGGACTGTGGAAGAACTGCAGAAAACCACAGATTTCATCTTGAGAACGGCTCTCCAAATGTGATACCAGCGATCGAAAAGAAGAAGAAGAAGAAGTCATATAGCTGATTTGCTAGCGGCAGAGTAGGCTGATCCCGAGCGCCACAATAGCTAGGCCTGACACCACACATAGAGCTACCATGGGAAGCGGTGTCGGGGTGACTGGCTGCAGTGTCGGGGTACCTGGAGCGGCCGTGTCTATGGAATGCCGCAGCTGGGTCTGTGCGGTAAGGAGGCAGTAGCACAGTGCTTCCAGGGACTGGTTGATCCGAACGATCCCTGCTGGTGTGAGGCCTGAGGTGGTGTGTGGGACAAAGTCCTTCCACACATCTGGATAGTCCTGCCGCAAGCCAGTGATGTGCATATTTTGCACCAGCGCTCCAGGGTCGGAGTCTGGATTGAACGAGAATGTCGCTGTCTTCCGACGGCCTACTCGTCAGGGGGAGGGGGGGGGGGGTTCGATAGGGGAATCCTGAGTAGTCACGTCTCAGGTCACCGTACATAACCCATAGACCGCTGTTGTCACCACCATACACCGGTAGTCTAGGTGAGTGCTGAACTCTCTCTGTAGTCTGCGGGCCGCTGAGATGCTATGACTGTTGAGCTGTGGGTCGAAGGCGTTTGTATCAGGGAGGCTTGCACCCAGATCATGGAGGATTCGTCGCACCGTGAAGTACACATGGAATCTGAGACAGCTGTCGATGAGCACAGCTTCAGGAGGACCAGAATAGGAGTGAAGCAGGGTGGAACTTACTCCACATCCTGCCGTGGCACACCACACGGCAAAGTTCAGCTGCTGATTCCAGTATGAGAGGCTTGGAGCAGCCATCCAAGTATGAGCTTGCTTCACATCCTTGATGGTGATGGGGTGGTTGGTCAGCGGTTATGGGTTGACGGAGAAGCTGGTTCGGGACAGTCCATCCACTGTGATGGAGAACTGTGTTAGCTCTGGTATATCATCCAGTATACCTCTCAGGTCAGTCAAGGGTGTACCCAGGAGGGGGGGGGGGGGAGAGGGGGTTGGCTCCGGATGACTGTTGTGAGGTTCAGTGGGAAGGCCATCTGTACCGGCGTTTTTAAAGCTCCGCAGCACACTATTTGTAGTCGTCTTGTTTTTTAACTCCTCCATAGCAACCCACACGCTGGAGCCCTTGAGGTATTGCTGCCGCACTTTAGGTTTCTCCATGCGGTACAGGGCTTGGACCTTCAATATATAGTGGTATTCTTCAACGGTGACCTGGCCATCCTCAAGAGCTTTGCTAACAGACTCATCGATAGTCCGTAGCATACTCTGTGCCATTGCCACATACTTAGCATGCTTCTCCAGCCCTCTTGTGATCTGCCGCTGTCCCACACACACAAGCCCGTGGCCAAGACAGTGGCGGCTAGTGCCATGCCACCCAGTGTGATGGCGATGATGGCCCCACCCCAGTAGCGAGATTGGCCACAGCTGCCACCCCAGCACTGGCTCCAATCACACCCGCAGCAGTGGTTGTACACGCGAGGACGTTGTAGGCTGTCTTATATCACCTGCGCGTTCTGCTGTACTTTAGTGCCTCATTGCCGAGATTCTGTCAGATGGTACCTATCTGCTGGAGTCGCCAGACGTGTACTGTACCCCTCACCAGCAGTCAGGGAGGGGTATATTTCTGGTTGCTTCCGTCACTCTGATTTTGCCATAGTATAGCTGGAGATTAAACCTGCATCAGAATCTGCTCATGAGTCCTAGAATGGTAGATTTTGGAGAGCCTGGCAAACCGTTCCCGCGTGCTGGTTTCGAGACAGACATCTCTTAGACAGAGGTCATCCAGCACTATGTCGGGTGCCAGTAGGTTTCTGAGACGTGACATCTGGAATGTCACCATATCACCAAGATAGTATGTCCGCCACTGGATGGCTTTCTTGGTCTTACACTTCTGCGCCATCTCCTCTTTCCACTTTTTTACATCTGGCTCATCCTCGTCTGAGAAGACACCTGGCTCATCCTCGTCTGTGAAGACATCTAGCTCGGAAAGTTTCACTGTTCCTTCGCCTCCTTGCAAGGCTTGCGTTCTGTTGATACCAGTTCGCCCGCTGTAGTCACTCTCCTTCTTGTTGCAGTGCGAGCCTCTGTTCGTTTAAAGCCTTTATCTTTATGCAGGGGTCATGAAGGGGCGAACCTCTTTCTTCATCATCTCGGCCAAGGTCAGATAATGCTGGTATGATATCATGTCAGGTCAATGAGTAATAAGAGTGTAAACTTTAAATTGGCGTCCGATATCCCATCCGTGCTGGCATATATGTTAATGGAGGGGCTGTCAAACAGGTGATTTACAGGTGTGAACAGCCTAGGACTGATAGCGTTCCATAGGGTGCTGTTGGCCCCTGGGAGATACTCTATCATGTCCTGGCTGACTTCTACTAGTGAGCTGCAGTGTGCACTGCCGGGAGGTTGATGCGGCACATTGGCGTGTATGTATGTCGTGACCCACTGGGGCACCTCGAAGAGGACCCATTCTACACGGTACTGTACTAGAGAAGCCCTCTAGAGAGGGTGAGATTGCATTCTCACCACCAGAGAGCAGCAGTCGGACAATCGGCATGGTTATATGTCTTGTTTAAACCCCTTCTATAGCGTGCTATGGAACCCATATTTGCTCACTCGACTGGTCTTGCTGACCTGGCAGATGTGTACGCAGTTGATGCTGCCAAGGTAGAAGAGAGCGATGGCAAGTCATTCGCCCTACAATAGGAAGCAAGCTCAAAGGCATTCTCTCTCCACCCCATTGGAGGTGATGGGGTGGAGCTGCTCACAGACCTCAAGGATGTCACGAAGGAGCACCTGGGTCGCACCATAGATGGCCACAAGATCGTGTTTCGGTACGATTTCCCGAAGAGGAAGTACCTCGAGCCGTTGATTGAGTTCTCGGATACAGAGGTAGCAGACATCAACACCCTAAATAATGACCTCAGCTTTCATCTGGCTAAACCTATTCGAGTGGTGCCCCGCCGATGGCCCATGATGGCCTGCTATTGACCCTGATAAAAAAACTGCAGTTCATATTTGAGAAGAATGAAGTGTGGTACCGCGCTGGACCTAGGGGTGACTGGCAAACATGGTTGCACCTATATAGGCCTCCCACAGTCATTGACATAGAGGTTACTCCCCTCTCCACTGTTGTGAAAAAGGATGGGACAGTTCGGAAGCTCTACAATCGGGGATCATCCTTCCTCACATACATAGGTGATGGTGTCTCCCTGACGAGGGTGGGTCACCGGATCGGGGTTACAGGTGGAAAGCTCCTGCTGCGTCGGCCATTCGATGGACTAGAACAAGCTGTTAATCTCCAGGAGGGCACCTTATGGGTAGATGGTGTGTCACGTGTCTCCAAAGTCAAGGGTGCTGTTAAACTGCTTCAGCGAGTTGGACTCACTAACCCGCAAACGACTCATATAGTCCTACAACTACGTTTCTTAGCCGGCGGCAGAGTGAAGCAGCTAGCCCCTGCCCCTGAGGGGATGAAGATCACTATCGATCTGGATGGAACAGGGCTCGATCTGGCACAGATATTTCTCGAGGGGTTCACTGTGTTCAGTTTACCTCTTCATATATAGCCATGATTCTCATCATACTGCTTGTGCTGGCGTCTACAGCAGTGACACAGCGCGCTGAGACTGCCATGATATTGGATGCCAAGTGGGACCACTTCCGGGATGACCCCCAGTACAATTCTTGCGGAAAAACATTTACGACCGCTTTCACCCACGTGAAGCGATCAAGTCTGTCTGCCACTTCTATGGGGTGGAGAGGGTAGGCCATGGTTGTCTGCTGGAGACCCCTGCTCAGCACCATATTATCTGCGTAACATGTGAACATGACAGAGTCTGCCGTGGCGCACATGCTAATCACTTTTGCCTCCTCGCAGGTGAGCGTTGTCAAGGTAGATGGAATCCCTATGGGTGGTCCCATCATGCCGATGTGACTCTGGCAGAGACTACGTGTTTGTCTGAGCCTACACAGAATAGGGAGAGAGAGAGAGAGAGAGAGAGAGAGGCCGGCCCTGTGGTTGATGGCGATCAGTGGTGTATATCACTGTGGAGGCTTGTCTCCAAATATGTGTTCAGACTCTGGTAGTAGTAGTGTCGGGATGATCCTACCTCCCTGGCAGCCGTTCGGTGATCCGTGATGGCCCCCGCAACCTATGGTCCAGCGATTGAGAGGGCAGTGGGGGCTCATTTTGTCTAAATGGAAATCCAGTTGAGGGAGGTGGGGGCTCATTTGGCTAAATGGAAATCCAGTTGAGGGAGGTGGTATCATTTTGACCCGACACTACTACCACGTCATAGTCAATCGTGGCATGAATGACTTGATTTAGTCCGTCGTAAACGCTAAATAGTCCGACATGTTGTACGAATTGTTATACTACTATTTAATAAAAAAGATTTTTAATATTTTGAAACTAATTTGACTGGGCGCTGTTGCTGCCATGCTGCCATAGGCAGCAACAGCACTCAGCCAGACTAGTTTCAGAATATTCAACAGCTTACCTATATAGTTTTCAGGAAATGGATAGTCAGAGTTCAGGTATCAATCGGTCCCAACACGGGCGAGCTGTGTGCGGAGCTTAGCTAGATATGGGCGGGGAATAGCTAAAACTAGAACGGTCCATTAGTCATTCTCACTATGATGACTATCAAATGCTGATTCATCATCACTTTCATTGCTGGTATCATGGTAAGTTTTATAGGGGTTTCTTGTACAAAAATTCATACAAATTCTAGCATGGGCGGTGGGACCACCATAATTCATAGCAGTGAGTCCATGGTAGCTTCTAATTTTAGTATGGATGAGAAATAATGCGTGGGAACATCAGATCTAATTTTCGGACCCCTATATATTTCATCCCCGATTTCAGGTGGGGTGTCTCTGGGACTTTCAAAATTTAGATTACATGAGAAACACGGATTACACCAATTGATTGATGAAGTAAGCAGTAAATAGAGAATCTGGAACGAGGTCACTTTTCATATCACTATTATGGAACGAGTTGAAAATTATCAATTTGATAAATTGATAATTTTCAACGAGGTTCATAATAGTGATATGAAAAGTGACCGAGTTTGAGATTTTATTTATCATATAAACTGTAATTTTGAAATATTTGCCAATAGTTGCTGATGTGACTTTTATCTGATTTCTCATCGTTGATTTTCGTGAAATCGATACCGCCGCTGTGATGCACCACTACTTGATAACTTATACTGAATAAGCAGCAAAATATAGTGACAAACACAAAATCTGGCGATGTCAGCCGTAAACTACACTTTTCTTCTAAGACTATCACAGAGACACGGCCATCAATTGTTACTTCGCTGCCGACTGATAAACTGTCAAACAATGACATTTTGCGATGACGTTTCATGAATGACAAATCGTAGTAAACAAATCGTAGTCAAACAGTACCGCGTAGTAATTCCTACGCCACGCTCACATCAATCGATGTTTTAATTGGTCGATTTAAATGGGTTGCGCACCCAATAGCCAATGAAAATACTCCTTTGAATATGGCGAGTGTGCTCATATCGAAAACTATGGAACGGGCTAGAGGGCTTGTTTATATGATAAATATTTTTTTTATTAAATCTTGTCTTAATTACTTCTATTGAAACACAGTGCTCCACCCAGATCGATTACTGTCCTAACGCACTGATCCTGAGCTGATCCCATATGAAAAAGGTCTACAAAGATCCGTGGTTAATTTCAAGCTCTGAATTACCTTTCTCGACACACGTATTGTAGGTCTCCTGGTCAAATATGGAATCAAACACGTCCTGTGGCGTTAAGAAAGAAGTAACAAAACATTTAGAACAAGAACAATCAGAGAGAGCAGATACTCGCTCTGCCGTTTTTGTTACATGGTAAAGATTTTTTCGGATTTTACGAATTTTTTTATTATCTGAATTTTACGGATTTTCCTGTCTTTGGATCCCCCCAAAGTATGTTGAATGGTGTTTTGTCCACCACCCTCTTTTTGCAAGTGTTAGATTGATTTGAAATTTGACGTCTGAATTCCTATAATCTAAATTTCAAGCTAACTTATACGGATAAGCTGTTGAATATTTTGAAACTAATTTTACTGTGGCATATATTAGCTGATGTTTCAATCAAAATGACATATAGGCCCGTCACAAAAATCAAAACGTCTGTCAGGAACGGGTAGGCTACAAATTGCATGTATGTAATGAATTTACAATTTAATAAAAAGTGTTAAATATTTTGAAACTAATTTGAATGGGAGCTATTGCGGAACAGCAATGGACCTCGGTCAAAGTAGTTTCAAAATATTCAACAGCATATCTGTATAATTACCTTTGAAGTTAGATTCTGCGAATTCAGTTTTCAAAATTTCGAATCGATTCCCTACAAACTGGAAAGTGTTTAGCTAGAAATGGGCGGGCATAGCTGGAAATGATCAGGACATATTAGATAGAAATGTGTCTGTAAATATGCGCACGCACGCACGCACGCACGCACGCACGCACGCACGCACGCACGCACGCACGCACGCACGCACGCACGCACGCACGCACGCACGCACGCACGCACGCACGCACGCACGCACGCACGCACGCACGCACGCACGCACGCACGCACGCACGCACGCACGCACGCACGCACATAGATCGATCCTTGCACTCGCTGGATCTCAATTTCGAGAAAACTATACAGGTAAGCCGTTGAATATTTTAAAACTAATTTGACTCTGCGGTGTTGGTGTCATAGGCAGCAGCAACGCCCCAGTCAAATTAGTTTCAAAATATTCAACAGCATGTTTATTAATTCATTAAATAAATAAATAAATATTCAACAGCATGTTTATTAAATAGTAAAGACATACAAATCGTACAACAACGCTTAGTCCGTCATCAATTAAGCGTTAGTTACGAACTTAGCTACGCCATTCATGACGTAATTAATTATGACGTCATCCAGCGCGTCCCGTAGTGGACCATTCCATTTTTAGCTATGCCCCGCCCATCACTAGCTAAGCTCCACCCACACCTCGCCGTGTTGGGATTGATTGATCCCCAAATGCCCTAGCTATCTATTTCCTGAAAACTATACAGGGAAGCTGTTGAATATGTTGTAACTAATTTGACTGGATGCTGTTGCTGCCTATGGCAGCAACAGCGCCCAGTCAAATTAGTTTCAAAATATTCAACAGAATATTTATTAAATAGTAAAAGCAAACAATTTGTACAACAACGCATAGACCGTTTTCAAATATGCATTTGTGGCGTACTTATCGACGACATTCATGACGTCATTCATTATGATGTCATTGTACACTTCACGCAGTTCATTATGACGTCATATGAGGGGTGGGTACTCTGGAAATGTGAATTGATTATGACGTCATATTACTGATGGATAATTTGGAATCCTCCATTGCATAACATTTGGACATAATTTTTACATTTTCTCACCTTCTGTTTACGGTACTCTGCCAACAAGGTGTCTTTTTCTTTGCCTTCAGTTAGATTCTGTGAAATATGCAGAAACACTTGACCATATATTGTAGACAATCGCATTTTGAGCTAATAGTGATCCTTTGCTAGCTATGCCCCGCCCATTTATAGCTATGCCCCGCCTATTACTAGCCAGGCCCCGCCAATTTCTAGCAAAGCTCCGACCACGCTTTGTCCGTGTAGGGATCCATCGAGCCCTGAATTCTCAGAACAACATCACGGCAACAATACAGCTAACCTGTTGAATATTTTGAAACTAATCTGACGGGTGACGGTGGGGCGGGATGGTGGGGGTGGGTGGGGTAGTGGTGGGGGTATGGTAGCAACAGCGCCCAGTCAGATTGGTATCAAAATATTCAACAGAATATTTATTAAATAGTAAATCCCTCAAAGTCATACAATTCGTACAGCTGACGGACTATTCCAGCTTCATAACGATGTATTGTCTGTCAATTATGATTGTGGCGTGAGCCTATACGTAATTGTTTATGATGTTATATACATGAGCGACAGATCGGATTCATCAATTTGTATTATGTTTAAATCAATCGTGCAAGACGTAAAGACAGATGGCATCTTACTCTAGCTGTATGATTCATATTCATAAACATAAACCATGGCATTACCAGAATCAGTAAACAAAAAAAAGTAGAGTATTCATTCATTTTGCGAACATGATTACCATGATATACAGTGGTATTTCTAGAATTTCGGTGAAAATAATATCCTAGTTTAGAGAGGACAAGCCTAGGTTTATTTTACAAACGTGCACACAAGCTTCAATAATGACTGCACTCTAGATAATGTCTCAAATGCAGCGCAAATTACCTCAGTCTAGGCAGTAAGCTGAAGGGCCGAGGCTAAGACAGTGCAACAAGCACATTTGCACAGGGTCCCCAAATTTCCAGGACCCCCAAAGTGACACAAAAAACTGTCTTGTCTTAATTGTGGCGGTCCCTGCATATCGTAAAGCTACATGGACACATATAGAACAACTCATAAATCAGTCAGAATATATCCAAAAGAAAACTATTTTGAACACGATGTAAAAAAAATGTCGTGTTGAATGTTTCGAATATAATTGGATTAGAAGACATTGCTGCTTTAGGCAGCAATGTCTTCTAATTCAATCCAATCCAAGTACGTTCAAAATACTCAACAGTATCTTTTTATTTTGTGTTTGAAAAATTCTACATTATTTTTAGACTGAACTGCATAAGAGTGGTGTGGCCAAATTCCACAGCCTGATCTAAGAATCCCTTAGCAGCATAACTGTTGAAATTGGGCCCATATAGCTTTCTGGCGATCCAAAGGGCAGTTCTGAGGGTCCTGTTAAGAAATTCAGAAACTTTGCACGGGTCCCCTGAGTCCTAAGTTCGGCCAAGTTCAAGTTCACTTTTTTATTCACTCGGTCCTTGCAGTAAGCAGAGCATCATCTGAATGCAAATATCATGTCTCACCTCTGCTGGTGTAAGGAATGTCTCCTCAAGCCACCAAGTCGATGCATCTTTGAACTTTTCCCAGAAATTAAATCCAGGATCTGATAAGCCTGGTGTCCGCTCCAACCATTTCTAATTGTCAATATAAAATGATCGTTTACTCAATAATAATAATAATAATAATAATAATAATAATAATAATAATAATATTAAAATTATATTTATGCATATATTGTACCATATCATGTTCGACCACCATATATTATTACGTAGCATGCATTGTACATATACGATATGTATTCATATTTATGTGATACCAGGTTAATGTCGAACTTGACACCTGGCCAACAACTGCATTTATGTTTAGGGATCTGATCTTTTGAACATAAAAATTGTTGTCTTTGAATCTTCTGTCGTAATTAACTTCTCTTGTGTCCACGGCGCCTCAAAGCGCTCAATATACCACTTATATAGGCCTATTAAAGACATTTGCAAGCCAAGAGCAGACAATATTTTTAAGTTTTCCAATGTAATTTACAAAAAAGTCTCAGTTGTCCTGTAAATGAAGGCTGTTTGAAAATTATATGGTCAAGAAAATTCAAATTTGTGCATAATCAGTATCCATTTGCAGGCCAAGAAAAGACTATTTCTGAAAATGTATCACTGGAATGACTGGCTCGGTAACCGAGCCAGTCATTCCAGTGGTAAATGTTCAAAAATAGTCTTCTCTTGGCCTGCAAATTGACATTCCTCAACACCACTGAAGAGACTGCTTTGACAAATATTACCATTAAATCTGAATCTGAAATGGTTAAGTTGACACAAGATAATATGAACTCGGGTAACTACTACACCATTATGTGGTTTTGTGTAAATGTTGTTTAATTTAGCATTCTCACCTGGACAAGTTCTGACAATGATGGCGTGGAGAGTGATTCTTCCAGCTGCTTTACGGATTTCTCACTATTAAACACCCTTCTATAATGCTGTTGATTATACTTAATGCGATTCTCCTGTATAAATAAATAAGTAAATAAATAAATAAATAAATTATTAATTAATTAATTAATTAATTAATTAATTAATTAATTTATTTATTTATTTATTTATTTATTTATTTATTTATTTATTTATTAATTAACTAGTTAATTAATTAATTAATTAATTAATTAATTAATTAATTAATTAATTAATTAATTAATTAATAACTAAATAAATAAATAAATAAATAAATAAATAAATTATTAATTAATTAATCAATAAATAAATAAATAAATAAATAAATTATAAATAAATAAATAAATAAATAAATAAATAAATAAATAAATTATTAATTAATTAATCAATAAATAAATAAATAAATAAATAAATAAATAAATAAATAAATAAATTATTAATAAATAAATAAATAAATAAATAAATAAATAAATAAATAAATAAATAAATTATTAATTAATTAATCAATAAATAAATAAATAAATAAATAAATAAATAAATAAATAAATAAATAAATTATTAATAAATAAATAAATAAATAAATAAATAAATAAATAAATAAATAAATATCAATCAATCAATCAATCAACAAACAATCAATCAATCAATCAATCAATCAATACAGACACAGGCAAGCAGGTATGCTGGCGGGCATGCAGGTAGGCAGTGTCGTATTACCTCTAGTATACCAAGTTTGTTCTCAAGCAGTCTAAATTGCAGACTTTGGAAACCAGAAGCTGATGATAAGTATTTCCTGTAAAAAAGGTTTTTGTCAGTTTTAGCAGAACCTGTATATATTTGTAGTACACTGCTTACCTAAGTTTGAACATCATTTTTAATGGAGGAGAGTAAAGTATTAAGCTATGTGTATCCATGGCACCCATATCCCATCACCATTGCAAGTGTGCCTCATCCGTGATATATTGTTGCAAAGTAAGAAATAACACTTTCTAGTAGGAATATAATGGCCCTTTCCATTTTTAGCTATGCCCCGCCCATCACTAGCTAAGCTCCACCCACACCTCGCCGTGTTGGGATTGATCGATCCCCAAATGCCCTAGATATCAATTTCCTGAAAACTATACAGGGAAGCTGTTGAATATTGTGTAACTAATTTGACCAGTCAAATTAGTTTCAAAATATTAAAAAGAATATTTATTAAATAGTAAAAGCAAACAATTTGTACAACAACGCATAGACCGTCTTCAAATATGCATTTGTGGCGTACTTATCGACGCCAGTCATGACGTCATTCTTTATGATTGTACACATCACGCAGTTCATTATGACGTCATATGATGGGTGCGTACTCTGGAAAGGTGAATTACCGTTGATAAATATTTCGGAAATTTGTATAATTTGATTTGATGGAAAATTATTATACGTGTCCATTAATTAAACAAAACATAGAAAAACTCTATTTAAAATGTGTTTAGATAGGCAGAAAAATGCAACCATATGCTGATATTCTAGAACTACCAACACCAATAACCTCCACACATAATTTAGGGGGGGGGGGGGGGAACCCACACATATACGTGCGTGTGTGCATGCCCGTGCGCGCTTGCGTGTGTGCGCGCGTACGTGCGCCGTTGCGTGTTTGTGCGCGCTTGCGTGTGTGTGCGTGCGTGCGTCTGAATCAGTTTTTAGAAATTTCCTCATGCATCTGCAGTAATGCTTACATAATATCGCTGTCTGACAAGATGTCTCTTTTAAACCACAAATTGGCTATATTACTGGTACTGAATAATTTCTAATGTTTTCATTTACCTAAAATCCATAAAGTCCAATGGCGTCATCGTCTCCAGAATCATAAACTGGTCCACAAGAAGCTGAAACATGTAATTATATGTTATTATGTTAATGACTATGGTTATTCAATAATGTGATAGTGTTTATGACGTTTTTATATTCACTAACATGCAGCTGACTTGAGAGTATTAACCATTTAACCCTCGAATTTGTTCAAAATAATTTCAATTGTCTCATAGAAAATGTCCATTTGCAGACAAAGAGAAGACTATTTTGGAAAGTTCACCACTTGAATGACTGGCTCGGTTATCGAGCCAGTCATTACAGTGGTGAATTTTCAAAAGCCCACTGCAGAAGCCATTTTTGGCTGATATGAGTCATAATCAATTACGTGTATCATGTATGCTGACATCTTAATCAATGACGTTATGAATGAAGTAGATAAGTTCGTCGCGAACGCATAATTGATGACGGACTAAGTTGTTGTATGAATTGTATGTCTTTACTATTTAATAAACATGATGTTGAATATATTGAAACTAATTTGACTGAGCACTGTTACTGCCATAGACGGCAACAGTGGCACTGTTGCTGCCATAGGCAGCAACAGCACACAGTCAAATTGGTTTCAAAATATTCAATAGCTTACCTGTATAGTTTTCTGGAAATTGATAGTCAGGGAATTCAGGGATCGATCGATCCCAACACGAACGAGATGTGGGTGGTAGCTTAGATAAATGTTGGCGGGGGAATAACTAAAACTCTAACGGTTTGACATATTCAATATTCTCACCAGTGTTAGTAAACCCATCGTATTCACACTGCTTAGGCTAATGTCTTAACACTGGTATAGTGATCTGCTTCTCTGGTTTTACTTGAATTAAAGCGGCAGGCTGATATTTTGAATGCATGATAGCTTATCAGTGTTTGTTGACGTATGAATTAGTTCAAATGAGTAAGCTAGGGCATCTTTTGTAAGCCTATAATTGGTCTAATGGGAGGCTAAAAGACGTGTGTCGCTGTACCCTACCACTGTGTTTTAGCACTATCGCAACACAATAATGTGGGAAAACAAATTCCGCCTGGCACTTGCCCCGCCCATCCCTATCATCACCCCCCCCCCCCCACCCACCCCCACCCCCCCCCCCCACCCCCCCCCCACCCCCCCCCCCCACCACCACCACCACAGACCGCATCCCGTGTACCCACCCCACCCCGGACCTGACACTGAAGCCTTGTCGCATAAAGCAGTATATTAATGAAATAGTCATATCTTTCTTTGGTAGTACACAGTTAGTCACACAGCCCAACGGAACACATTTCTTCCAAAAATCAGATTACGCGCCGTTGGACGTTATTATTCATGGTAGTGACTGATTTATTTCAAACATACTTATTCTTAAGCTTTTCATTCTTTATTTAAATAGATATAAGATACTTTTAGCTTACCTTGAGAATGAGAACCACTCTATTTAACCTGCTGATCACAAGAAGCATCTTCGATTCCTCCATACACTGAAAAATACAACACAACCGGTATGTTCATCCATTACTCGTGCAATCTTACTATGTTCATAGATGCGCCATATTGGTAGAGTCTGCTAGAAATGGGAAAGCTATAAGAATGCAATGGCAAAGGTGAGTTCAAGTTATTTAATCCAGCATACAAGCTACAGATTGGAATGATTCACAGTAAATGACATTAATACTTCACTATTATGAGGCATGGGGATATAGTAGGATCCCTATCATAAGTAGCTAAATTCAAAATTCAACCAAGCAAATATTTAGAAAATCAGTTAAGCTGTGAAATTGAATTAAAGACACGAGTCCCTTATTCAAATTGACAACTAATAAATTTATATTAATCTATATAGAATGAAATCATCATATGTTAAAATTTATCTCGTTTCATTACACCCAGGCACGCAATTTAAGCAACTAAAATTAGGCCCTATAGAAATTTAACAATTTTAGCTTCAAGCATCCTGGTGTGAATATTTAAGGAATATATAAACAGATGTACCTTCCCAAGTACGGGTAGGTACACATACATATGCCACTATAAACAGCATATATAATAAACCAAAATGTTTTATATGTAATTATAAGATTCTTAAATTTGCAATGCATAATTTATTGTCATAGTACTCTGTTAATTAAACTTAGCTAGAAGTTGGGAAACATATTCATTGTAGAGAACATTACATACACAATGTCACAGTAACACGTGCTTCTGTTGGTCAGATTTCCTTTTCATAAAAATATTTAAAAACATCTGATATTTTAAATCAAATAAATCTGATTGAAATCAAATAAATCTGGTTGTTTTGGGGTTTTTAAAATAAAAAACCTCGCCAAGCCCTGAAATAATATTAGTCTATTTACCACATCTACTTGTTTTTGTCTTATCAAGATTAACACGGCCCCTTTCTCAATTTTTCTAATATTTTGTGAGTCTTCCCATGGTATTTTATGTTCAGGTGTGTAAATGAGTAGTTCTAAATGGCTAATGCATAACCGTTTAGCGAATAATTAGATATCAAATGAATTAAATCTTAACTGCGTACTTTGAATGTCATTCTTGTGAATAGTTATGTAGGCCTATATACTCACAGATGTGGAGAAGATGCCACGAACTGAGTCAATTTCTAGAAGGATCTGCTTAAACCACAGCTCATAAGCTGAAAAAATGCATTTTATAAAAACAATAAATTAAAGAAACCTGTCTGAGTAATGTTTGTAGCGCTGAATAATGTATATGTATCTATCTGTCCGTCCATCCGTCCGTTGGAGCAAACCTGGTTGTGCTGTATATGTATTAAGTTTGCGTGGCAGGCATTGTCGCTTTGAATGAACAATTAACTGATAGCACTTAGACCGAGAACTGTGTCTGATTAACCCTTCTTGTGTCATTTTAACGATTTAAAGGTAAAATTGGCCAAAGCCGTCTCTTCAGTGGTGGTGTTGAATGTTAATTTGCAGGAAAAGAGAAGACTATTTTTTGAAAATGTATCACTGGAATGACTGGCTCGGTTACCGAGCCAGTCATTCCAGTGATACATTTTCAGAAATAGTCTTTTCTTGGCTTGCAAATGGATACTGATTATGCAGAAATTTGAATTTTCTTGACCATATAATGTTCAAACAGCTTTCATTTACAGGACACCAGAAAGACTTTTTTTGTAAATTACATTGGAAAACATTTTAAAATTGTCTTCTCTTGGCATGCGAATGGATTGCATTCAATGAGGAACACTTTCTTCTTCTTCTTTTTTTAGAAATCTTAATTAATAGGCCAATATAAGTGGTATATTGAGCACTTTGATACAAGAGGACTTAAATGGGTGTTATACCATATTTCTAATCAGTGGGTTCTATAAGTGGTATACATAATGGACCTTTCCATTTTTAGCTATGCCCCGCCCATCACTAGCTAAGCTCCACCCACACCACGCCATGTTGGGATTGATCGATCCACAAATGGCCTACCTATCAATCACCTGAAAACTATACAGGGAAACTGTTGGATATTTTGTAACTAATTTGACTGGGTGCTGTTGCTGCCTATTGTTGTTGCTGTCAAATTAGTTTCAAAATATTCAACAGAATATTTATTAAATAGTAAAAGCAAACAATGTGTACAACAACGCATAGACCGTCTTCAAATATGCGTTCGTGACGTACTTATCGACGTCATTCATTATGATGTCATTGTACACATCACACTGTTCATTATGACGTCATATGATGGGTGGGTAATCTGGAAAGGTGAGTTGCTAGTGCTTCAAGTTCACACGATATACCAGTTGTGTGTCCGACCATATCCGCATACCTTGATGTGTGATGATAAACAAGTGCTCGTCGTGTACAAACCGCCCATCTTTACTCATTTCCCCAGAGTACGGCACTTGACACTGCAGTAGCTGGTCAATCTAAATAGGACAACATTTTAAACTAATTATTTTATGTCATAATTTAATAATTTTTCGACAAAATATGACAAATTTGGAAACGTAATGTACGTGAAAATACATGTCCAGCAAACTGTCTAACTTCACCAGACATGTAATATAGATTGGTTCATTTCTAGCTATACCCCCTCCCCCACCCCAACCCCAACCACCCCATCTTTGCTCACAGTGAGATCAATAGACCATTGAAATCTCAATGTCAAGGTAACTATAGAGGTTAGCTGTTTAATGTTTTGAGACCAATTTAATTCGGTGCGGCGGCAACAGCGCCCAGTCAAATTAGTTTCAAAATATTCAACATAATGTTCATAAAATAGTAACGAAAATGCAATTCAGACTGTTGCTGACGGACATTTGCCCCATTCATTTCGGAACTACGTCATTCGACTGCGGGGTCAGCCAATATTAAACCTGAAAGACTAGATACGACAAACATTTATTCTCTAGCTTTAAGTTAATTTGACTGAGAAATGTTGCAAATTCTTTTTTTAAATCAACAGCGCATCTGTTAGTCCATGGCTAAATCAAAAATGCATTTTCGCTGCACCCTCCCTGGTAACTTTGTTCGATGGTACAGCGAATACCCTGGTACATTGTAGTTGACATTTTCACTTGTTGTCATCCCGACAACCTGGCAGGTATTTTAGACAACATCATTTTGTAAGCAATGGGGCTGCGAAAAATCCATTGAACAGCCATGTCAATATATGCTTGAAATCAATGATTATTGTTGGTATAGACACATAATAATGGACCTATCCGGTTTTAGCTATGCTCCGCCCATCTCTAGCTAAGCTCCACCCACACCTAGCTCGTGCTGGGATCAATCGATCTCTGAACACCCTGACTATCAATTTCCAAAAAACTACACAGGTAAGCTGTTGAATATTTTGAAACTAATATGACTGGGTGCTGTTGCTGCCTAAGGCAGCAACAGCGCCCAGTCAAATTAGTTTCAAAATATTCAACAGCATGTTTATTAAATAGCAAAGAATTACAAAGACATACAACGTGTCGGACTCTTTGCGATTTGATGACGGTCTATATGGAACCCGTTGTGACGTGATTAGGGTGACGTCATCATGCACGCGCTGATTTGATTATGACGTCATACGAGGTCAAATGATGGATGGATACTCTGGAAAGGTGAATTGTCTACCAGTTATGTATCTATCCACAATGACAAGGAAAACATGCGAAAAAACATTTATCCCGGTTAACTTATTAATTAACGTACAAAATTAAGTAATATTTTAGGTATTTCAGGCATTTCCCAAGACTTTGACATTATATATTTTACTATTTGTAATTCCAGACATATAACCGGACTGGCGAAGTATTTTTGAATTGCCGAGTTATCCAAGATTAATTCTAGCCAATTTGAGATTGTTGTGTTGAATATTTTATATTTTATACCTAGATTTCGACCAGCCCCATAGATACATGATTACGTATTAAATGACTGTCCAGGGTAAATTTCAAAAAGCACTTACTAAGTAAACTATGTCAGACACAAATTTCAAAGCTATTTACATGGATGATATGAAACATAAGCCTACACTAATAAGACCCTAATTAGGAGGCATGTCCTGAAGCGTGAGATGGAGTGGTCAGAGAGTGCATGTCAACTGCCATCTACAAGCACAGCAAAGCCTAAAAATAGATATAGACGTTCAGCCGACTCGCTCAACGACACCTCCTGTCTTGTTTATTTTGTCCAAAAACCTGGAACGAACTGGTTGCCGTCGAAAGACACTGTCTCAGTGTATGACTTGCCACGCGAGCGATAGGCTAATGTCAGCAGCTAAACGAAAGGACGACCAGACAATACTCTTGCAGATAAGAGGTCAAGACTTCATCGCTATGAATGTTAGATACCATAAATCTTGCTACGCCTCCTATACACGCGAGGGCAGATATGTCTCGGTGGTGCCTGCACCTGATGTATGTCAGGAAGGCACAATATATGAAACCTCATTTGAAGTACTTGCGGAATGTGTCTAAGGAAGGTAATTGATGAATTAGATGTCATCAAACTGACTGACCTACGAGATATGTACATAAATCTTCTTGCCGAAAATGGCATAGATCTCCCTGGTTACCACACCGAAAAGCTAAAGGCTTTAAGCGCTTTGGTGACAGGCTTGACTTTTGGCAACCATTTAGAAGAAATGAGACAGAGATCGTCCACTGCAGCAATGTTCCAACTGGTCAGGCAGTGGAGGCGTGTGTTACAGCTGCAACAAAAGCAATTATCAAATCTCCCATAGCCTCAGAGTATGATGACAAGGTACAGCATGTATATCGATGTGCTCACATGATACGAGCAGAACCTATCACAGTTCATAATGCCATGCCATGCCCCAACCCCCCCCCCCACCCCAAACCAGAGGACCTTGTTGAGAACAATTGTTTCGTCCCTGATCTTGTATATAATCTGTTTGCATGGACTCTTTGGGGGGCTTCTGGTTATGAAGCAGTATCTACACAGAAACCAAACCTTCCGGAGAGCAACCACACACGTGTGATGTCCATAGCTCAAGATCTTCTGCATTGTGCTGAGTTAAGACACCAACGCATGTGGCATTACCAATGACCATGAAACATTGATTGAAACACTTAAGCATTTTGGTCACTCTTTATCTAACAGTCAAATTCAAGAAGTGGAGACAGCAATGGTGGAAAGGCTCGTAGATGATGTTGGTTCAGTGTACATTCCTCCAAATATACAGCCAAATTATCTTATCATTATGCGCTAGGATAACAATGATATTAATGAGGAAACACTTAGTGACTATGGTACCACACACTGCACGAATGGGATCATCATTCAAAAGGATGTTTACCAAACATTAGTTTGCCATTAACACACCAGAATAAGCTGACACACCAGGACTTTTGTGGTTCGGCCTTCCAAGATCCTGCAGTACTATGTGGGAAAATGACGTGGACCTGACCACATGTCTATTGGAGAGCAAGAACTTAAATCTCCTATCATTCCAGATTTTGTGACAGAGGCAAAAAGATATTTCCTGGTGTATATTGCGATATAGTTGTGATGATACAAGAGTAGAAGATGCCTGAAAGATTCCAGGGTGGTCAGGGTTCAATGCGGCGGTCAGCGGAAGCATACCAGCGCCCAGCATTGTTGGCTGTCGCCAAGTAATTGATGCACGCCCCCTCCCCAACCACTGAACTATCTACAGCTTACACAGTTCGAAAGCAATCTGTTGAGATTGGACCCAAACTTGATTGGCAAGAGATTATGGTTGTTATGGACCTGCCAATGTATGCGAAAGCCCAGGAGACTGTTGGAAGCAGCTAAATGAGTTTAGCATGTCACACGACCCGGTGCATTCCATACAGCCATTCGTGGCTGTAATAGGAAAATGATTTGGCGATGCATGGGTTTCGGATTTCATAATTGAAACTGGAATAGTTGAATCCGGATCTATCCCCACATCATTGAATGGTCGGCATTATAATCGAGTCATGCGTGGACATAATGTCGTTATGGAGGCAATGGAGTATCTGATATGGAGATTATTCTTAGAATGGGTGCATGAGAATAGCATGGGACAAAATGAAATGCAGATTGTTAAAAAGAAAATGGACAGAGCGAAAGCTAACCCTACTGCAGGAACATTCACTGCTACGGTAACCTTGCCCGAGTTTAAAAGACAATGTTCGACGAGTTCATTAGTATAAATAGGAGAATTCTTGCTGCATTTTGGGATTCATATATAGACTTGATGGGTCTCTTGCTGAAATGGTGATAGCATGAGTAATTAGAAATGCGCAATAGCCAATTTAATTGTAAGCACTTTTGAATTCCAAACACCATGATTGGTTACATTTGTACTTTATACATTCTAAACGGATCAAACAGTAAATTGTTGCAAATTTTGACTTGCAGGGTAATCGTTGAAATGCTGCGTTAACATGCTCAATATTTAACGGATCACTCCAAAATGTGGCATGAATCATTCTGGATAGCCCATCAATGCATAAAAATCATGACACGGACGTTAAACTTCTGGAAATATAAGTAGTAAAATATTTAATTTAAAATTTTTGATAAATGGCCAAAATATTGCACGATTTTGCAAATAAATTAATAAATTAACAAAGTTACATGCGTTTGCGCATGTTTTCTTGCCACCCTGAGTAGATTTATACGTGCTTGATAATATTTTGAACATTTTGTGTCTATAAGAAAAGTAACAATTCACTTCAGGTTGTATATTGCCCATGTCAGTTACAAAATGCTGTTGTCAAAACACATGCCATGTTATCAGGATTAATAACAACGTACTGGGCGTGTCCGCCCGTGGTTGGCGTGTTGGTCCATGGGATAGGCGTCCTTATCCAGCTAAGTGTATGCCTATAGGCTCCATTGTGTGCAGCTGGTGTATCCAATGACATTCCTTCTGTTTTATCCATGGGGTGGAGTTTTCATCGTCCAGGTCTGATGAGAGTACCTGGATAATGTTCATGTTTATTGAAATGTCTGGATACGGGTGTGTCGTATCGTTCATTCCTATGGAGGTTTGATATCGATCTCAGATGTTCTTGGATTCTGATTTTGAAGGTGCGTAGAGTTTCTCCTACATACTGTTTCTTACATTTGTTGTAAGTTAGTAGGTAGACGATGTTCCTCGTCTGACAGTTGCCTATGATCTTGGATCTGTATGTTAGGCCTGTATGTGAGCTAGAGAAGAATCTGTTTTTCTGCATCTATTGGCAGATGTTACAGTTCTTAGTAGTGCATGCTTTTAGAGGGTTTCTGTGTTGTACAGGGGCGTTATCTGATGGAAGTTTAGCCCTGACAATCATATCTTTGATTGTCTTGTTTTTTCTATAGCCGAAGAGAGGAGGTTATGGGAATGCTTTTCTGCCTTTGCTGCTGGCTTCCAGAACTGGCCAGAATATCTTGATAGTTTTCTTCAGAAAGATGCCAGTTCGTGTGAACTCGCAGATAAAGATGGGTCTATGTAAAGTGTTTTGGCGGTTGTCTTTGGTGGTGGGTGTAGGATGCTGTGTCTGTCTTTTGATCTAGCTTTTGCCCTGGATTCGTTGAGAAAACTCCAGATCATTCAGACTTTTGGTCTCACATTGCGACCAAGCGTCAGGCTAAATAACCTTCTACAAGTAGCTCATATAACTGACTTTGTTGTTATTCACTACTACAAGGTTATCAGGATGACAACAAGTGAAAATGTCAACTACATTATACCTGGTACCTTATGGTAGCATCAAAACAAAGTTACCAGGGGTGCAACGAACTCGTTAACCAGAGCCCTTTTTGGAGTTGGCCCATGGACTATGTATGAATGTCCTGGAATTGAAAAAGTCGTAGAAAAAAGTATATATTTTCTCAAAAATATAGCAATGTTTCTTTATATCGTCGACCGTCTGGATAAAACCAAGATCGCAGACAAATAACAAGTTTGTAGGCCTATTTTTGGGTGGTCAGTTATTTCATATTTTTACGCAAAATGGCATTTACCTTTAAGTATTCTCCATAAGTCAGACCTTTCTTCAATGTTGTCTCAGATCCGACATCTTTCATGGGACAACTCATCTTGCCGCTGCATTCTGAAAGATAAAATTTGTGCGATGATAGAGCTCAGCTACTACCAGATATACCTAATCGACAATTTTGTTACGGACCTTTGCGCCATTTGATTATGACGTCAGCTAATGCGTGATGTCAGAGTTGATTGACAGATCGGATACCTTGACTCCATTAAACTATGCTATATAACCTTTATAGGGGGAGAAAGATGACACCTCCACGCCGGTCTCCTCTGTAAGTACCAACTTTGTTGGGAAACTAAGTCATCAAGGATTGCGGGCTGACATCCGCATACAGAGGCAACTCTGACTATGTCTAACCTTCTAACAAGAAACTGTACTCAACATGCTCGGACAACGCAATCTTTGCAGGAGCTTACCATAGCTACGTGGAATGTACGTGGTCTGACTGCAACATCAAAGAGGCAAACCTTAGGTGCAGACTGTGAACACTATAAAATCGATATCACATGCATTCAAGAGACTAAAGTAGCTAAACACCCAGAGCAGCAACTTCAGACAGGCCATAAGCTAGTACTCATGGAGCAAAAACAGGCCACTTACCGTGGATCAGGCTTCATAATCGGACCAAGGGTATTGGACGATGTCATTAGTTTTGGATACGCTAGTGATCACGTTGCATTTATCGACCTGGCTACACCAACGCGAAGGTGCACCACCACTAAGTGTCGCATAGTCAATGCATATGGGCCAACTACCAAAAGGGCCAAAGAGAATCCAGCTATATTAGATTCCTTCTATGCAGAACTGAGCTCCACCATTACTATCCCAGCTGTATGGCAACTGTTCATGTGTGGCGATTTCAACTCCAAGCTGGGTAAACTCGGCATTGCGGACAAAAGTCATATGGAGAGGGCATACACAACAGCAATGGAGATGCACTGGTGGCATTCCTTAGTTCCAATGGCCTATTTGCCATAAATAAGGCTTTCAAACACCCATGTCACTACCGGACAACATGGACTGGACATATTGCTGATCGCAAAGCCCCAAAAGATTCTAAGGCTACAAAAGCTGTCTTCAACCAAAAATAGATTTCATACTATGCAAGACATCAGCAAACCCCCTAATTCGGGATGCTCGTTCCTATGGAGGCACTGACCTCAATTCTGACCATAAGCCAGTCATTACATGCCTCCATATGAACCAGCTCCACATAATGTATAAACGCCATAGCAGGCAAGAGGGTAGAGCTACCTACAACTTACTCAAGCCCATCAGCGACACTGACACTCAAATGTCATACAAAAAGGCCCTCGGGGAGCAGATAGCTAATATCGACGTCAGCTCCGATCCAAACGAAACCCTAACCAAAATAATGATATCTATGGAATCATCAGCTACTAGCACCATAGGTGTTCTAAAAAACCCAACAGAACTAGGTATACTGACGACCCTCTCATAGTAAAACTGTCAGCAGAACAGAAAGCGTTACGTCTACGCATCTATCAAAGTGGCCAAAGTAAAGATCGCAACATACTACGCCAGGAACGCAATAACATTCTGCGCCACATTAGCAAATGCTTAAAAGATCTTGCTATCCAACAAGCAGACGCCCTAGCAGATGAAATCATTGCCACGGATGACTCCCACAAAATGTTTCCGGCAGCCCGATCCCTGAGAGGTGCTGACTACACACCACCACTAACTGTACACAACTCTGAAGGACACTTTATCAGGACTGACCAGGGCAACGCCGAGGTAATTCGAGAATGGTTCAAGGAACAGTTCACTGACCACGATAATGAGACCTTGCACCCATTCTCAGGAGACCCTGGGCCATTACTAACACCAATTAATACAGCAGAGGTTGAGAAGGCACTTAAAGCCCTGAAGAATGGACGTGCATCTGGACCTGATGGCATGAGCAATGAACTATTCAAATATGCAAGTGACATTATCTCAAAACCGATCACGTACATAATCAATTCAGCTTTTATGCACCACCTTCCCATCGACGCTGTAGGCCAAGGCATCCTTATCGCGCTACCCAAGCCCAAGAGGTCACCTGGCCCCCAGCCAATATGCAGCCCATTGTGCTTCTTAACAGCATACAGAAAATCCTATCCAATGTTACCCTATGCCGCATCCAATACAAGATCGACGACATCACCGGATCATATCAAAGTGGCTTCAAACGTGGACGCAGCTGCACAGACATTGTATGGGCTCAACGCATGCTTGTGTCGGTAGTCACTGAGATTTCCACAAAATGGGCATTGACAGGTCACGAGCCTTCGACACAATTAAGTACTCAAAGATCCTAGATGTACTACGCCAGGCCAGTTGCAATGAAGATGAGCTATGACTAGTGAGACTACTGCTTGCAGACATCAAGCTGAGAGTACGAGTCAAGTCAGTGAAGTCTGTAGAGTTTGAGACATCAATCGGCTCCCTACAGGGAGATGGTATATCCCCTGTCCTCTTCACCTGTTACCTGGCTGCTGCATTGAAATCCATGCGGGAAAACTGCTGAAGACCAACCCCCCCCCCCACCCCACCCCAGCCCACCCCCCCCCACCCCCCCCCACCCCCGGTATCAATACTGGGCATGCCATTAGAGATGGAATATGCCGACGATGTGGACTTTATAGATGAGGAAAAGAAACCCCTTGACGAACTTCTCCCAATAGCTGCAAGCAAACTAAAAATTGAGAATCTCTTTATGAATGAATCCAAAACACAGTTCACCCACATAAACCTATCTACAAAGCACGAAACTAAAGAAAATGACGATCCACTCCATGCCGGCGAACCATGGAAAAAAGTAAAATCCTGGGCTCACTGCTTTGCAGTACTGCTGACATTGCTGCACGCTGCATCATGGGGAACATAGCTTTTCAGTCCTTCTGGAAGCTGTGGATTCGTAGATCAAAGATGCCCTTGGTAAAAAGACTACGTTTATACAATGCAACCTGCGTATCCTTGATGATGTATAACTGTAACAGCTGGGCAGCTCCAGAGGCAGCTCTAGACAAACTTGACGCCTGCCACCACAAACACCTACGCACCATCACCGGACACCGATGGCCAGAGAGCATAATTTCCAACGATGCACTATACAAGATGTGTAATACGCCGCCGCTGTCTGCAAATGTCGCCCAGCAAAGATGGTCCATGTTTGGCCATGTGCTGAGGATGCAGGAAGACACACCAGCACAGAGAGCCTTGGAATTCGCCCTACTCGGAGCCAGCAAATACAGAGCCAGGAGAGGACGTCATTGCATAAATCTGCTAAGCGTGCTACGAGGTGACCTCAAGAAAGCAGGATTAGGGACACTCAAGTCAAGAATGGACCTGAGGAAGCTAAGGATTTTGGCTGAGGACAAGACACAGTGGGCAAAGGCGAAGAAGGACTGATTGCAGCTGTAGGATATGTCTACTACTACAGCCGCAGAATACAGTAATCATACATACAAGCTTTCAACAATTTAACAATATAATAATTCGAAATAAATATTATACCTTTAAATAGATCTTTATTTTTCATGCAGCGATACTAAGGCCGTGTTCTCACCAGAGAGTTAATCAGGAATAACGCCATACTGAAGGAAGGCGTTATTCCTGATTAACTCTCTATAGTGAGAACACGGCCTAAGATTATGTCGTTGGTTGATGCTAAGCAGTCTAGACCGTTACATCGACTCTACATTGGAGATCATACCAGTCGGGAGTTGTGACCCAGTTTATCTCCTTATCAGGACTGTAAACGGTCGCCATTTCGGACAGATTTCTACCCAGTTTAGGCAAATCTTGTAAAGCGAGACCATAATAGAGGGATCAATTTCTATCTATGCCATGGCCATTTCTAGCTAAGTTCGATCCACACTTTACCTGTGTCCGGATCGGTCGACCACTGAACTCCGTGGCTATCAATTTCCAGAAAACCATACAGGTAAGCACCCAGTCAAATTAGTTTCGAAATATTCAACAGCATGTGTATTAAATAGTAAAGACGTAATACGTAAATACGTAAATACGTAAAATAACACTTTATCAGCACGAAAATGGAGAAATCTAGTCTTAGCCATGTCCCGCCCATCTCTAGCTAAGCTCCACACACATCTCGCTCGTATTGGGATCGTTCAATCTCTGAACACCTATGTGATTCTGTTGAATATTTTGAACCTAATTTATCATGTAGCCTGGCGTGGGAGGAGTTTAGCCAGAAATGGGCGGGGCATAGCTTTTACCCTCAACTAAGGAGTCCGGCAAGATGAATGTAATTTACAGATCTCTACAGAAACTCCGTAAATGATCTCCTGAAGCAAACTTAGTTTTCTGCAAATTTGACAGTTCAAGCCAGTTGCTAACATATACAGATTGTTCGCTATAGGAGTTCAAGGAATGTGTCGTGTATCACATATAATTCACCTTTCCAGAGTATCCATCCATCGTCTGGCTTCGTATGACGTCATAATCAGCTCCGCGTGTGTATGATGACGCAATCATTACGTCACAAAGGGTTCCATAATAGACCGTCACCAAATCTCAAACAGTCCGACACGTTGTATGAATTGTATGTATTTGTAATTCTTTGCTATTTAATAAACACGCTGTTGAATATTCTGAAACTAATTTGACTTGTTGCTGCCTTAGGCACCAACAGCATCCAGTCAAATCAGTGTCCAAATATTCAACAGATTACCTGTGTAGTTCTTTGGAAATTGATTGTCAGGGTGTTCAGATATCGATCGATCCCAACACGAGCGAGGTGTGGGTGGAACTTAGCTAGAGATGGGCGGGGCATAATTAAAAATGGGAAAGTCCATTGGCGACGTTTCGACAGTATAGTTAATAATTATTGTCTCTCGTTTCGGCTTGAGGCCGGAGTGAATGTGATCTGTGGACACCGGTGTTGGTCACCGATGGCTACCGTGTATACACAGACGTTTTGGTAACGAGTTTGGTCATTCTACGGTCAGTCGCCGGAGTTAGAAGTTGTATTAGTCCAGTTAATTCTATATTTTCTCGACGTGTATTTTCTCGACTGTTTTCGTGTTATCTACACACAATGGTCGTGGATTTAGATATTCTACTTACAAACTAACTGTCCGGTGTACATGATTAATTAACTCGGAGTTAGATAGCAGTCCCGGACGCTCAACTATAAGCCATTAACGATTTACAGCAGCTAGTGTTTAAACGAAAGAGAAACTAGATAGAGGGGTCTACCGTGTAATCCCGTAGGACTTTTGTGCCAACTTTGATTTTATGGTCAATTACTACTCTTCAGGACATGAACAAACCAAAAATGCATGGCCCCCTTTTTGGACACCGCTCCCCCCCCCCCCCCCCTTAAGGGGGTTTGGGGGAGGGGTGTGTGTTCTTTTTCAAAATGCCCGCCACCCCCACGTGCCCGCCACCACCACCACAGATACTTATAATTTGTCTCAAACGAACGTGAATTTTTATCCGATCATCATTAAACTTCCAAGATGCGCCCCCCCCCCCCACCCCACTCCAATTTAGTCCGCTGACTCGCATTCATAAAGTTAGGTATATCTTTGGAACTATTTGTCCTAGGAACTTGATCTTTGTGTCTAGATATAGGTTTTTGGGTATGATAAATTGATTAGTGATGACCCCAGAGAAATGAAATACATAGTATTACTAGTATATATATATATATATATATATATATATATATATATATATATATATATATATATATATATATATATATATATATCACATTTTATGCTTTCATTCAACCATTATCATAGCAAGTGAGATACAATGCCAGTGTCTACAGTATGACGTCACAGGTCATCCTCATCTACAACCTTGTAATCTGAGAAATTGTCACAGTCATTGTGACATTTGCAGAGTGTTGTACAAGCCAATTTTCTTTTAACACATGAGCAAGTGCCTTTACACACCTTGCACCCACATTTGACAAGCTTAATGACAGCGGGTGGAGCTGACTTTGCTAGACATCTCACGGGGATGAACCTTAGCCAAACATCACTGGATGCCCAGTCATGACCCTCTGAAGTTGGCATATGGGATGAGCTTCCATGTAGGGTTAGTCACGCATGGCCATGTAATTACAGCGCTTAAGGTGATGTATGAATGCTGCTCGATGTGGAGGTAGCTTCTCCCCTTCGAGGTTTCTCCCACGGGAGAGCTCCCAGTGTAGTGCAGGAACGGTGTTTTTGTACTGTTCAGAGGACACGCCTTGCATAGAAATTGTTCCAACGGCAAGAGATCTTCTGGAAGCGCCGGAAGGTCAGTGTATTTTACATTTAGCATAACCTCTCTAAGGAGCTGAAATGCGGAGATTGCAGGATCACCATAAGGAAGGGCTAGGAAGTTTGATATCCACATCGTCTTCGATATCCCCACAAACTTTCCACCGCAATCCGCACCAGAGAAATTATGAAACCCTATACGACCACTGCACTTCTCCCTCCCAATAATGTCAACTCGGTGGCACACATTGATCGACTGATGTTTCACCTCCTGTCCGGTCAGGAAATTGACCTTGGTGAAGGCACCAACACGCTCATGAGCTACAAGGTCAATCAGCAGGGTGAGGGCATCTGTATCTGAAGACCACACGCC
Organism: Chaetoderma sp. LZ-2023a; assembly: GCA_034401795.1. Taxonomy (NCBI): domain Eukaryota; kingdom Metazoa; phylum Mollusca; class Caudofoveata; order Chaetodermatida; family Chaetodermatidae; genus Chaetoderma; species Chaetoderma sp. LZ-2023a. Next base: position 45,123,276 of record CM067366.1, read on the forward strand.
GATGGTCGTCAGTGTGGTATCTTTGACAACGTCCAAGACATGCAATGGACTCCTTGTATCGGTTGCATCATGACTATGGGAGACCATATCGGCTGAGAGTTTGTAAGGGTGGTTAGCTTGTCCAGTGGTGCCGTGGGCAACCACTAACTTCTGAGAAGAATACTTGAAGTATTTAACCAGGGCTTCAGCTGCAATGTAGGTATTTGATGAGCTTTGCCTTTGTCTTGGAGGATGAGAGCAGTTCTGTGAGTGAGATCTTTGCGATGACCATCTCATCATGGATTATCTCCATCTCCTTGACTGCAGCTGATGTATCGATCTTTGATCTGGTCAGATCCTTAATTCAGTTCTCAATACACCGATCAAAGAAAATTCTCCCCTCCCCATAGATCTTCATCATCCTACACATACGTGCGACGAAAGCTTCTTTTAGGTGGAGCATTTTTTGTCATGTTAGTTGGGTTTTTTCCTACTTTTCACCACTGCCATGGCACCAACAATGACGACGTGTTCGCCTTCCTCATTAATCATTGTAGATTGAGGTTGCTGAATGGATTCAGTTGGGTTGCCTCTTCAATAGCATACATAATGCTGGCCTTGTCAGTTGAGATGAGGAGGTGGTCATTAACAGCAAACATTGACCTCGGGTGAGAGCCATCTCATAATCACCAATTGTTGAGGGGAGATGAAGCATAATTTCAGGGCGCGACTGCTGCATGACGAAGAACCGTGCAAGAAGCTGCCTCTCCTCCTTTTAGAATATTCAGAGCAGACTGAGCAATTGTATTAAAGTTCGGTTATTTTGACATTAAAGCAAGTCCATAAAGTAATATGTGAGTGCTTCTAGGCTGAATCAAATCATCAATGCAAACACTATTTATGTAGTGGCAGTTACATGTGACATATTGACTATTTTTAATCTGTAAATGCTGCATGTATCTTTGCAAGTAAAGGTAAGATACATAGTCATATGCTATTTGAATTTTGAAGTAATACTGGTCTCCGCTCCGTTAATTAGTGGGTGGTCCGATTTCTTAGTGGGTAGAATAAAATATATGTGCAATTATGGGCGGCTGGGTGAAGCAATGTGGAAACACTAAGGGATATTAGAATTAACAGCAACTCTAAAACTCAAATTATTAATTGACGTGTGAAGCAGATGCAAAGGTAGGAATAATTTATATACACATGGCTGAAATGCAATATATGTGAGTGTATTTGAGGAATGTGTCTAAGATATGTTGTCTCCCCTCCTCCATCCCCCCCCACCCACCCCACCTCAACCCCCATTTACATGAGTACGAGCTCCAGCCCCTTCACATGTTCAACATGATTGGTAGATTTGCCATGGATAACCTAGTTTTCACAAAAAACACTTTTCCTCTAAATCCCCCTGATTGAAAATATAATTAGGAACTAAAGTCTAGTTAAATATTTTCAAGGCAGACTGTGCAGGTGTACCATGCATACACATGCACGAATGCACGCACACTCAACATGTGCATCTGACACAACAACCTTCCCGCCCGCCCGCTCGCTCACATTGTGAATTGGGAATAGGTTCAATTGACCAAACAATACATAAGCTCTTCGATTAACATCGTCTAACATTTATACGTAATCATAAGAAACTCAGAATGCAGGAAATCGAGTCATGATCCTGCATCTTTCAATGTTTTTCTCGTGGTGGTTATGTATGTATGTAGGTATCCACGAAGACCCTTCTATGAGAGGCGGGGGAAGGGGTGGGGGCACCCAGTCATATCTTCCTCCAGACAATGCTATCCAGCGTACCCTTTTGTGGAACCTGCCCCCGCCCCTCAAATTTGCTTCCGGCACCCCTGCCTCACGGAGCTTGATAACTTTGTCACCCACTTTTACACAAGTCTTGGACATCCAGTTGCTATAGGTCCTCAACTTCAACTTGGTAATTTCATCCCAGACTGACTTAGTTGAGCCTTGTATGAGTCGTTTCTCCAAAAAAAAAGTAAGTTTTCTATCGCAGGTAGAAAGGGGCTTTGGAGCAGAGAGTATTTTTTTAATAGTGTATATGTATAGACCACGCAGTTGCGCCCCTATTGCTTGGATTTACTAAAGAATACCTTTATTGGTACATGTAGTTACATTCAAACAGGAACAAAGAAAATTATGATAAATAGCAAATCCAGAAAAAGTACGAGATTACGTTTGATATTTTATTTAATTTATATTTTTTTAGCATTACCCCGTGCCTTATGTTGTTGAAGATAAAATGTATATAAAGTAACCCAATGATGTAATTCAGGGTCCTGTAGGCCTTATGTTGTTAAAAATAAAGTGTATATAAAGTAACCCGATGATATAATTCAGGGAGATGCAGGCAAATTAGTTCAAAAGTTATGCCTAATTTCATGAATTTTAATCCGCATACTCAATTGGCGTGGCGGTCATCTCGGAAACATAAATTAGTACAGAAAATGATACTGTTTCTGTATTTTGTAAAGATTAATGATGATCAGATAACAATTCCCCTTCATTTGAGACAAATTAGAAGTGTCCACAACAATATTTCAAATTTGACCATTCTGCACACCTGCCCGCGGCGGCCATTTTGAAACATCCCCCATCCCAACCACTAACGGGATAAACAAAAATTGATACCATGCATTTTTAGTTTGTTCATATCATAAATAGTCTAAACCGACCATAAAATCAAAGTTGGCACTCAAGTACTAGGGGAGTGTAATATTCCCACATGAGGATCTGCACTATGTGCTACAAAGACGGTTCAATTTCAAGGCCCGGGTATTGTTCGCGTTCGGCAAGAAATGGGCGTATCCGAAATCTCTAGAAGAGATAATTGCGTTGCGTGCCGAACGCCTGATCACTACTGGGTCGAATACGGCGCAGTTGCGGCTACACAGGAAAAGATAAGTATCAATAGCATTGATCATATATCTAATACGTATGGTTTCGATTTAAATCATCGAACACCGCGATTTGCTATAAGAGAGAGAGAGAGAGAGAGAGAGAGAGAGAGAGAGAGAGAGAGAGAGAGAGAGCAATACTATGCATGCACACACAGTAGATCCCATGTGTGCACCAAATAGCGAATGTCCAGTTGTTTATATAAGTACGTCCTTACGAAAGTTTGAAAGAATCTGTAGCTGTCATCTATGTACTTAACACTATAACAGATGGTTAGAAGTTACTATTTTTGGCAGAACAAAACACGTCTTCAATCGACAAACCAGAATTAGTTTCTCACGAGATTGAAATGTTTATTTGAAAAGGGGTGCTTTACATAAGTATCAACGGTACCGAATGTGGGTAATCCCTGGCAGGCGGCTACTAATAAGTGCGGAAAGCAGGGTTTAGTTTGAGATTACAAAATGGAAAATTTGGGGGTTTTTTAATATCAATTCAAATTCGAGGATATAGCAATCGCTAAGCAGTTGTTTGACTGAGGCAATTATTTATTTACGTTCGATCTAAAATCAGCCTATCGCCATGTACCATTTTATTTTGGGGTGGGTTTTTTCAGAACATAGAGCGTATTTGAGGTTTCATGGTTGCAAGACAATGAAATTGCGTGTTACGTTTTCAATGTTGGCATCGGCCTATAGGGCCTATATTTACACAACTATTTAGAGTTATGGTAACCTATTGACGCGGTCAATGTTATTGTATCGCCATGTAAGGCATGAGGATGAGGTTGTGTTAATACATTTCCAGAGGCAGTTGCCGCTAGTAACGATTTTTCTCATTGCTTACGAAAAGTGTTAATGGTTGCTTAGCAACAAAACGACATGGTTGGATCACGTATTAGAAATAGGAAGGTCGAATCTATGTTAGTGTCGCTAATACAGTGGTCAGTCTGTTACAGAGGCTTAATTACCTGTTAATGAAAATTACGGACGGTCGCATTTATGTTAATATATGTTTCATTGTTGAAAAGACAGATTCCGTGTCATTGAGCCGCGCGTAAGACGATGTGTTTGTACAATTGCCTTCAATCAAGGTCAAATAAGGAAAGTCTGTTAAAGATAGACAGCGATGATTTAAACGAAATATGTGTTCTGGTTCGAGAATACTCAATCTTTTAACGGCAAAGCGTTGCTCGAATCACACGATGTTGAATTTTCATGTTACAGCGACGTTGTTGGGTCAGGTCGTGGTGGTTTTTGTTGTTGTTGTTGTTGTTGTTGTTGTTGTTGTTGTTGTTGTTGTTGTTGTTGAGAATGATCGATTTGATCTTATGAGTCTCTGGTCAGTTGGCGAACAGAGTATGAGCTCCATTTGGAGAGAACTCGAGGCAGTTGCGAGAGCTCTGAATGCCAACAAAGCGTGTTTGTATAACCAGTTGGTTGAGTGGTTACAGGTAACCACAATGTTGTAACGATTTTTCAGGCACCGGTAGCAAAGCGTCGCATTTGCACGAGAAGGCGCTAGAGATTTATGACAGTTGTGTCAAAGATCCGGCATTGGGCTTTTGCCTGTGTGGATATCTAGAAGGTTGAATAATCGAGCAGATTATGTTGAGTAAATGTGGCGATTGTGACGACTTGAAAATCTCAGTTGAAGAATTTGCTTGAAGTTTAATCCACATACTACTGACAAGTTTTCAAACGACCATAATTGCAAGCGTATGCGGTTTAACTCTGTAACGGTCCTTTGAGGGAACTGAAGGTACGTCCTGAGGGGAAGGATCATTATTGGGTCGTGCCTCCACCACATTTGGCTATTTTGTATTGCAAAAACTCGAAGCTGAATCAGCGTACGTGTCGCTGGTGGCACCAGAATGGAGCTATGCATCAGATTTGCCAATTATATCCAGTACTCGCGTTTAATTTCACAAGGTCGTGAAAGAAAGCATCGTTTAGAAACGCCAATTGTATAATTATTAAATGTAGAGGTAGCACATTCCATTCCCCTTTTCCTTCCAGAGTCACAAGTATACGTTTGCTTAAATGTATGTTAACGTTATTATCAATTTTTGGCAGGATCGAACCTAAATGATCAAATAGAAGCCACCGTTGGTGCGAGTGACATTGAACTACATCGCATCGCAGGCATCTTACCACCAAGAAGCATTGGGTATATTTTGTGAAAATTGGAGCAATTTTGCGAAGGACAGAGGTCTTTCCAGAGTACCCAGCCATCATATGACGTCATAATGAACTGCGTGGCGTGTACAATGACATCATAATGAATGACGTCATGAATGACGTCGATAAGTACGTCACGAACGCATATTTGATGACGGTCTATGGGCTGTTGCACAAATTGTTTGCTTTTACTATTTAATAAATATTCGGTTGAATATTTTGAAACTAATTTGACTGGGCGCTGTTGCTGCCTATGGCAGCAACAGCACCCAGTCTAATTAGTTACAAAATATTCAACAGCTTCCCTGTATAGTTTTCAGGAAATTGATAGCTAGGGCATTAGGGGATCGATCAATCCAAACACGGCGAGGTGTGGGTGTAGCTTAGATGGTGATGGGCGGGGCATAGCTAAAAATGTAAAGGTCCATTGTCGCCAATGCCAGGTAATGCAATATATGTGACATTGTATTTGACCAGGATAATTGACAGTGACGCTTAGCTTGGCGTTATATCAGCTTCATTTTATGCAATTAAATAGGCTCGCAATTTGGATAGTGAGCCAGATACCTCTACTCATCATAACGCAAAATGTAGTCATAGCAAGTCAATTATCAAGACGATATGCAGCGAGCGTTAATCAAGCTGTGCCAAAAGTGTAATGAATTCTAGCAATTTATTGACTTTCAGAGACAATACCATGATGCTTTTGTGTTTTTGTGGATTCATTAGTTGCGATGAGTTGATTAATCTAAAATGTTCCCGTCTTTCTTTTATTGAAAAGCACCAACGCTGATCATTCCAGTAAAACGCATTCGGTTAGTAAAACGGGATTTGGTTTGTAAAACGAGATTCGGTACATTGCAGCTGTGATTAAGTAAGTAAAGTCAATATTTTCCTTTATACTGTTTGAAAACTTCAGCTTAGACTAAGCAAACAGAATGCATCCTTTCTATGTTGTTTGAATTTGCTCTTGTAATAATGACCTGGTCATGATTTGATTTCGAAAGTAGTGAATATTTCTCTCAGTTTTATTAATTTTGCTTCAAATATCTTTCTACTAAAAGATTGTTTTCAAGCTATGTCATCAAGCCCATATAGTTCGATCTCTTCACTACGCATATAGAGTATATACCACACATCTGGCTTCTCTATAAAATATCGAAAATCGCATATGAATGTGAAAGCTATAGAGAATATGAGTAAAACTGGATTCGGTTAATATTTGTAGAAAGTAAAACGGGATTCGGTAATGAGTAAAACGGGATCTGGTGTTGAGCAAAACGGAATTGTGTTTTAAAATTCATGTTTTTCGAGGATGTGCTAGCTGTGCCTGTTAAATACCGTCGATTACATAAGTTTGCAGCAGGTGAATCCATCATAAACAAAATATAAATCGAAACCGAAAGTAAGCGGAAATACAATTTAGTACTGCCGCTGACGCGCCTACAGAATTCCCTCTTCCGTTTCCTTTTTTCTGGAAGACGAACAAAATGGCCATATCATCGATTCACAACGATGAAATGCTGTGTTTGACGATCGCTGGAACGGTGATAGTACATCGTTTCATTGCGTGGCCGCTCACGGCTACTCTTATATTCGGGTTATGTCTAGAATTGCATATAGGCGCGGCCATTTTGCGCAAAGGATTGTGGTCTCCAACAGCTAACTAGAGAGAGAGAGAGATAGAGCGCGCCTCTATTTTAGTTGGAGCCATAGATTTAGGATATATAATTGGCTAGATCGTTCATACGCATACGCTGACTATGGGGGAATGGGATAGATGTCTCGACCACTGGATCTTCACTGACTGACTGACATCTGACGCAGACGATCAGATATGTGTATAGCCTCCAAGACTCAGTAAATTATTTTTTTGTTAATTGGAATAAACATTCTGCTTAAATAGCATGAAAAATACGGAACTACAAATCCAAGGTAAAATAAATAGGGGAAATACGGTAATACGGAGAGGCGGTAAGATTTACAGAAATGCGTTGCATACATCGCTGAAATTCCAAACATTTATGTACATATGATAACTATATAATAACTTGTATTCATTTTGGAAACTGCTGCCGTAAACCGTTGCTGCACACATATAGACAACTTTCAGCCGTGAAACAACTAGGCCTAGCCTTTGAAAGCAGAAAGATAATGGTTAGAGGTTTTTATATTCCAGTTTCCGTGAAACCTGACACCGTTTGGTATAGAAGACCACACAAATAAATTAACACGTTTTCAAAGCATGGTAGAATTTCTGTTTTTCTTTGCAAATATGGTGCCTTATTTACATGTATGAGCTGTACTGTAAAACCGCCCACTACAATAAAAGAAAGGGATTATCATAAAAACGTAGGAAACATGTTGAATTTTAAAATGTTAAATGCGTATTTGATTAAAGCATCTAAACGAGATTATTTTGCAAATAAATTGGAAGCAGGCAAAAATAATCCAGCTAATATATGGAAAATTCTAAAAGACATAAATCCCAAGGCAAACAAATTACCTTCAATAAACTTTGATGATAATGGAAGTGAAATTCAAAACCCACAAATGCAATCTGAACATTTTAATATATATTTCAGTACAATCGCGTCAAAACTGACACACTCCATGATAAAACAAAGGCCAATGGCATTTGATAAGCTATCAGATCATGTTTTAATAAAGTTCCAGAAATATATAGAGTTTCGAATTCCATATATAACCGTTGAATATGTGTCCAGAGAACTTAGCAAATTAAAAACAAATAAGTCATCTTGTTATGATGAATTTAACGCACACTTCCTCAAAGCAGCAGCATCAATATTTGTACCCTCAATTACACTTATTATAAACAAAAGCATAGCTACGGGAGAATTCCCCAAAATGTGGAAATATGCAAAAGTAAAGCCTCTACATAAATCTGATTCAAAAACCAATGTTAGCAATTATAGGCCTATCTCTATATTACCCATTATCTCTAAGGTTATTGAACGACACATACGTGACCATATTTATAAATTTATAACCAAGTATAATTTATTAGTGGAGTCGCAATCAGGCTTCAGACCTAACCATTCATGTGAAACTGCTTTGTTAAATCTAGTAGAAAGATGGCGCTTTTCGATAGATAATGGCGACCTTATTGGTTCTATTATGATTGATTTTAAAAAGGCCTTTGATCTTGTCAATCATGACATCCTATTACAAAAATTAAGTATTTACAAATTCAGCTATAATACATTAAAGTGGTTTTCTTCATATTTAAGTGGCAGACAACAATACGTTTCAATTTCTGGAAAGAATTCTAAACCACTGCCCAGTGATATAGGAGTACCACAAGGCTCAGTTTTAGGGCCACTTCTGTTCATTTTATATGTTAATGATTTACCCGTGTGTGTCAACAATCTTATGAATATGTATGCTGATGATACAACTACGCATGCTGCTAGCTCAAATGTCGCTGAAATTCAAGAAAGTCTAATTAACGGTATGAAGTCGGTAGAAGAATGGTGTGTAAATAATAAATTGTTGTTAAATACGGACAAAACTAAGTTTATGATGTTAGGAACTAAGCATAAATTGAAACAAGTAAATACTAATGTTATAATCCCTACAAATCGTGGAAGCTTAAATGTTGTGGAATCTGACAAACTTTTAGGAGTATACATAGACAATACGCTTGCATGGAAAGAACATATAGGCAAACTTTGTAAAAAGATTTCGTCCTTGATTATTTATTCTGCGGGAAAATAAACATTATCTTAGCATTGAGCAACGAAATCTTTTCTATAAGTCGTGTATCCTTTCACACATTGATTATTGTAGTCTTGTATTTTTCCCGTCTTCACCTACATTATTAGATAGTTTAGAAAAACTACAAAAACGGGCTGCTAGGGTGATATTAGACATGCCTTACAGGACACCATATGCACAACTATATGAAACATTAAACTGGACAAATTTAACTAAAAGAATGCAAATTAAAATGGGTATTATGACATATAAATCTAGAAAGGGTCTGGCCCCTGGTTACATGAAAGACATGTTCACTTCCGTTGGGGTGACGCACACTAGAAATTTACGTTCCAAAACACGCAATCTTCTACACCTTCCGAGGATTAAAACGGAATATGGCAGAAAAAGCTTCAAATACACTGCAGCGCAACTGTGAATTCTGTGCCTGAAACGATTACTCAGTCTTCTACTCTGCTGACATTCAAATCAAATATACATGAATATATTACTAAATTATAGTGATATATTGGCAATGTGATTTAACCTTTTTACTTGTGTTCTAATATTGCATATTTTGTTTATTTCTAAATAGCTATATATGTGTGTATGTGTGAATGAATGTGTACGACCATGCGCGTATGTATGCGTGAACGGTGATTCGAACATCGACATTCGACGAGGTAATTATTCTGCAATACTGTTTTAGTAATATCTATCGAAAATATGTATGTATTTATATGTGCGTGCGTGTGCGTGTGCATGTGCGTGTGCGCGCGCGTGTGTGCGCGCGCATGTGTGTGTGTGTGAGTGAGTGAGTGAGTGAGTGAGTGTGTGTGTGTGTGTGTGTGTGTGTGTGTGTGTGTGTGTGTGTGTGTGTGTGTGTGTGTGTGTGAGGGCCTCGGGAAGATCAGTTTACTGACGATGTATACCCTCCTTAAATAAAGATTATTATTATTATTATTATTATTATTATTATTATTATTATTATTATTATTATTATTATTATTATTAATATTTTTATTATTATTATTATTATTATTATTATTATTATATAGAACATCTAAAGAATAAATTAACATGTTTGCAAAACAAGACAGAATTTCTGTATATGTTTTGTAAGTACATTAACTTATTTATGAGCTGTATAACGTAGCCTAAGCAGTCGAATCACTTGTAATAAGTGAGCACATATTTTAGCAAGAGCGGTCAGATATTGTAGAGCCTTGCCATTATAATCAATTAGTCCCCCCCACGCCCCCCCCCCCACACACACACCCACCCATCCCCGCCACCACCACCCCCTTCCCAGTAGGGTGACATCACAGTCAAAATATGTAATGACTGGCGTAGCTATGTCCAACAGGAACATTGAAAAGTCCTTCAGCTGTACGAATCGAAGAGCTTTGCTATTTATCAAGCAGCAGCACCAAGTCAAATTAGTTCCAAAATATTCAACAGCTCACCTCCATAGTTACCGTGAAAAGGGGGTTCTGGGAAGTCGTGGTTCAAAGTATGTATATAAATCACGACGACTACGACGAATGTGCGTGTAGGCCTCTCATCTCTTTCCGTGGCCACTCAGAGCTAAGCATTCACTTGGTTGTGTCTAGAATGGACCTTTCCACATTATCCATCCATCACATGACGTCGTAATCAACGACGTGACGTCTAGAATGACATCATAATCAATGATAGACAAGTATGCCACGAACGCATAACAGACCTTTCCAGTTTCAGCTAGTCCCCGCCCACCTCTAGCTAAGCTCCACCCACACCGCGCTCGTGTTAAGATCGATCGATCCCTGAAATACATGACTATCAATTTTCAGAAAACTACACAGGTAAGCTATTAAATATTTTGAAACTAATTTGACTGGGTGCTGCTGGTGGCGTAGTTTTAACATATTAAACAGCATGTTTATTAAATAGCAGACATACAATTCTTACAACGTGTTGGACTATTAACAGTTAAAGAGAGCCAAATAGAATAATTTATGACGTAATGATTATGATGTCAGCATGCACGTCACTTAGTTGGATATGATGTCATATGACGTCATATAATCGAAGAATACAATTAGAAAGGTCCATTGAAGACTGACTCTGAGTTGTTGTAAGAATTGCATGTCTACTATTTAATACATATTCTGTTGAATATTTTGAAACTAATTTGACTGGGCGTTGTTGCTGCCATAGACAGCAACGGCACCCAGTCAAATTAGTTACAAAATATTCAACGCCTCACCTGTATAGATTTCAGGAAATTGATAGTCAGTACGTTCGCGGGGATCGGTCGATCCCAACACTGAAAAGTGTGGGTGGAGCTTAGCTAGCGTTGAGCGCGGCATAGCTAAGACTGGAAAGGTCCATTGCCGGCGCATAAATATATTTAAAATTTGTTTTATTAATGAGAGCGTCTCTATTTCGATTGGAATCGTAGATTTAAGATATATTGTCTAGATTTCTCGTGCGCATTAAACGCATACCCTCACTATTGGGCTAGTTGTACTACTAGCTGGTGACCTGGGCTAATTGCTGACTGTACATTTGCATCAGAAATAAAACAGTATTGTGATCTGTCCCACTGTACCCACATACATCTCTAAATCTCCACTTCAACACTCGTCCCGATCAAACTGGCCAAAATGACTTCGTAGTAATCTTGAGAAACTACCATTTACATCTAACAGGTAGGCATTTTTGAAAATTTACCACTGGAATGACTGACTCGATAACTGAGCCTATCATTCCAATAGCAAAGTGTCAAAAACGGTCTCTTGGTCTGCCAATGGACATAGGATATCTCTATGATATAACTACTACCAGTGTCGTGATGGAGAATGGGTGAGGGCATAGAATACACCATACGGTGTGCATTCAAGGGATAGTCTCATATGAATTTGGCAGTGTATCAGTATATCCGATTCTTGTCTTGGTGCAGTGGTCCAGCGGAAAGATGTCTGGATTGCTGATTGCTGATGGTATGCGGAATTGCAGGATGACGGTTAGATCCCCGACCGGGGAAATGATGATCAACAAAGTAAACTAATGGTGCACTCCATAGGCGAGGTTAGCACAGAAATCTAAGTCATTGCGTTTCCAATGCGTTAAAAAACTAAGCAAGCAAATAATCTTTATTGACAGATCCAACATGTGGACATACCGACAATATTCAACGTTCTGTTGAATATGCTGATACTAATTTGACTGGGCATTGTACGAATTGTATGGCATTACTATGTAAGCAACATTTTGTTGAAAATTTAAAACTAATTTTCCTGGGCGTTGCATGCTTTTTTTACCATTATCAATTGCGTCCTATAAAAGCTTAACAGGCATCATAGTCAAAATGCTTAGTGAATGACGTCTCTAGCTCCATCGTGAATATTGAATAGTCCGTCGAGTGTACACATTTTATGTCTTTACCTTTTAATCACCATTCTGTTGAATATTTTGAAATTAATTTGACCAGGCACTTTGACAGGGCACTGTTACGGCCATAGGCAGCAAAAGCACCCAGTCAAATTAGTTTCAGGATATTCAACACCTTACCTGTATAGTTACCTTGAAATTGGGATTCTGGGAAGTCGTGAATCAAAGTATATAAATTGATTCCAACATGCCGAAAGAACGGACAGAGCTTAGGTATAAATGGACCCCACCTTTGAAATTGTCATGAACAAATTTGATCATTAAACGGCCAATACCACTTAGTAATGTGTGCTCCACCCACTTACAATAAGTGACCACATATTTTAGCAAGAGCATTCAGATAGTTAGCTTTGCCATGCCAGACGCATGTAGACCCAATCACAATGGACTGATTCTCTTATGGAAAGAAGGCATAAGTTATCCAACCTGTCACGCAAGTGTTGACGTCATAATCAATTATGTCACATGTATGTTGACGTCACAGTCAAAATACGTAATGAATGACGTAGCTATGGCTATCAGGAACGTTAAAAAGTCTGTAAGCTGTGCGAATTGTATGTCTTTACTATTTAATAAACATTCTGTTGAATATTCTGAAACTAATTTAACTGTGCTACTGCTATAAGCACCGACAGCATCTAGTCAAATTAGTTTTAAAATATCCAACAGCTCACCTCTATAGTTACCTTGGAAATGGGATTCTGGGAAGTCACGGTTGAAAGTATGTAAATCACAATGACGACGGCTATGAATATAGGCCTATCATCATCTTTTATTGTATTTTAACCGCCTCATGGCATAGCTGGTTAAACCGACCCCTACAGTGATCTTGAGCAATGTCAAATTGCATACCATGAGGGGACAGTTCTTGATAATGTACCACTGGAATGACTCTCGAGACGGTCATTCCAGATTCCAGTGGCAAATCCACAAAAACAGTCTTCTCTTGGCCTGCAAATGGACATTCAATATCTAAATATTTTAACATTCTTCATCAAATTTAGACAGTAAAGGTTTAATATATTATGACGACAATACCAGGTCTGTGTCTGTTTCATTTCCCTTATATATTATAGCATAAGACACTGGGCTGAACATTTGAGATAGTGTATACATTTCCATTGTTATGTCTCGTAGGGCGTAGGGGCAAAGATTTTAATGTCGTGGACGCATTTTACTAGTCACTATATGTGTGGTAAATTTTAACAGTAAAACATGTATAACAATATTGTAGAATGTGAAAAATTAGACAAAATTCGCTAAAAATATTGTACGTGTGATTTTCATTAGTAATTTATTGTCCTTAATCATTCACTGGGAAAAAATCCATGCATGCGATTATTTAGCACTATGTATAGACAACTGATGTTCTGAATTTCCAGTCAGAACGCCTGTCAATAACATTGTAGCGGGTGGTTAGATACATATATCAACAGAAAGGGTATGTATATGCTAAGTTAGTAATGCCTGCAATGTGTTCGGCCCAAAAATTCTACCCATATGGTTAGATAGATATCTGAATATGCTAATGAAGTATTGAGTTTTAAAAATGTTTACCATGAAGTAATTTAATTCTTTGTACACGATTTCATACCGAAAATTGGCTGAAATTTTAGCCAATTCGCAGTCTTCACTGCCCTATTGTCTGTAGGTTATGCTCGGCCTATGATTTTCACCCACATAAACTTGAGTTTAAAAAGTATAATTTAGCCTAAATTACCTTCAGCTGTGAACAATATGATATCATATCATTGCTAGCTATAGTTATAATTAAAACAAATTCTACAATGAAATAATTCCATAGTCTGCAATGCCATACTGAAAATTGGCTTAAATCTTGACAGATCAGTGGTTTTCAGTACCATACTGTTTGCAATAAGTTTGGCCCATATTCGGTTCGAAATTTATACATATGTTCAGATCGGTAATAAAGTATCAAGCTTAAAAATGTCTACCATGAAGTAATTTCGTAGCACACAATTCTATGGCAAAAATTTGCACAAGTATTGGCAGATCCATGGTTTTCTTAACGTTGCCAGTGCGTCAATAAAATAAAATACATATACTGCCAGAGCCGTGATGGAGTCAGAGTACAATAGGCTTAAATGCCAAGGATTGAATCGTGGCAGGTGCATCCACAGATAGTCCCATATGAATCGTCAGTGTGTCAGTATATCAGACATGTGAAAGCTGGTCTGCTAACCTGAGACTTTTGTCTTGGCGCGGTGGTCCAGTGGAAAGATGTCTGGTTGCTGATGCTATGCGGAGTTGCAGTATGGCGGTTCGATCCCCCGACCGGGAGATGGTGATCAGCAAATTAAACTAATGGGTGCATGACTGTCGGCTGGTTAGCACATCGAAATTGAAGCCGCACGTTGCCAGTGCGTCAATAAAATAAAATGCATACATACATACATACATACATTCCCATATCAATCGTCAGTGTGTCAGTATATCAGACATGTGAAAACTGGTCGGCCAATCCTTGACTTTATAGTCTTGGTGCGGTGGTCCAGAGGAAAGATGCCTGGTTGCTGATGCTATGCGGAGTTGCAGAATGACGGTTCGATCCCCCGACCGGGAGATGGTGATCAACAAATTAAACTAATGGGTGCATGACTGTCGGCTAAGTTAGCACATGGAAATTGAAGCCGCACGTTGCCAGTGCGTCAATAAAATAAAAATACATACATACATACATACATATCGTTATTCCATGCTTAGTAAAAATTGAATTAACGTAGCAATCAGCATTTAAGGGCTTTCAAACATACCCGAGTACATTCATGACAAGACTGTAGGCAAAAGCCTCCAGCCCCCCCCCCCCCACCCCCCCCCCCCCCACCCCCCACCCGCGCACTTTTTTTATTTTCCTTTAAGTACAAAACAATTACAATCAGTATTAATTACGACTCCATTCCTCTCTAAATTACTTAGCGATTGGGTTATTTTAAAAAATTAACGTCATAATTTTAATTATTTAAAAATAAACGTCATGCGCTTTCTGTTTGAATCTGAATAGATCTGAGAAAGAGTTTCTTAGAAGACGATTTCCCTTCCTTTGTAATTCTTATACGGCGGCTGACTAAGCCTATAGATTAGGAGAGACATATAATTATTGACGTTTCGTCAGTATAGTAAAAAATTACTGTCTCTACGTTTCGGCTTGGTGTCCGAGTGAATGTCTCCTGCGGACTCAGGTGTTGGTCACCGTTGGTTACCGGTACCGCGTATACATGCACCTTATGGTAACGAGTTTGACCATTCCACGGCCAGTCGCCGGAGTGTCAACAAGTATTATTATTAATATTTTATTGTATATGATATGCTTTGAGAATTTAAGAGAGACACTTTATTACTGTGTTTTGCTCAATCAAAAAATAGAGGCGTGGCTTCTTCGAGAATACATACTTTTCGCGATCTCGTATTGAAGGAGATCTCGCGAGATACGAATGTGTTGTTGCTATGTCTTCAACGATCTAAACATAGAGTTGTGGCTTGGTATCATGCCATTTCTGAATATCGGTGGCGCCCAAAAAGGGAACTTAACTAGATGTCTCGCGCTCTTTTTCTGGCTCTACGTGTGTCTCCAGCAAGTACGCACGCACGCGAATAGCTTAGCAAATTACGTACAGAAATTCGCTTAAAGAAATACGCATTTTTAGATAGACCTAATAAGTACCCTGTTGAACTTTTTTTAATATCCTATGAAATAAAAATTGGTTGACTGATTTTACATTGATGTCAAAATATGGGTAACGCAAACGTGACGCAGCCTGACGAAAATACAAAATAGGCCTAAAGTAGTTTTGAGTGGCGTTTTTTTAATTTGTAGGCATGCTAGAAATCTTAAATTTCTGAGCAACGTAGTCATTTTGTAGGAATCATTCAACCCCTATTGTGTCAACAGCGTCTAAGACAGCCTAAAATGCTACATTTAATATTTCAGATTTTTCAAGAAAGCTTTATAATTGTTGCAGATCAAGAGATAATAACAACTGAAATTTTTCAAAAATAGCTTTCTGTTGTCTGGCAAATGGGCATTCCTCGAGAGCTCGGTAGAGGCGGTTTTCGACGCCTTGGCCGTCAAAAGTGTTAATGGTCAAGAAGATTCCAGTTCGTTGCTTAGTCAATGTACATTTGCAAGGCCAAATTTATCACTCGAGCCAGTCGTTGCAGTGGTAAAATTTTAAAAAGTCTCTTGGCCTTACACATGGGTATTCTTCAAGACCACTGGAGAGGCCGTTTTGGAGGGCTTGCCCATCAAAGGGCTGAGTTAATACAAGAGAGGTTAACTAAAACTCGCTGCTGCAATGTACTTATCACGTGGTATGTATATATCTATCCATTCAAAATAAAGGCCCTTTCCAATTTTAGACATTCTAAGCATTTTAGCCCATCTTTACCTAAGCTCTGCCCACACCTCGCTAGCGTTGCGATCGATCGATCGATCGAACTCTCTGAGTATCAATTTCAAGAAAAACTATACAGGTAAGCTGTTGAATATTTTGAAACTAATTTGACTGGGGTCTTTTGCTGCCTTAGGTTTATTATAAGAGGTAGATTATCTTTACTAACCGTTGAAATTCCAGTGTCTCAATGTCAATACGACTATATAGGGCAGATTTTTCAGCGGCAACAATTAATGTCCCGATTTCAATGAAACTTGGGTGGAACGATCATATGACTCTAGGATTCAATGTATTAAAGTAGAATTTTGATCGGTCAAATTTTTGGCGGCCGTCTGGGATTTTCTGAAAATTATCCGGAACAAGGTCCCTTTAAAGAAATCAAAAGCAATCAAACTCCACCAATCAGTTTAGGAGGAGATACTCCTCCTAGACCGATTAGTGGAGTTTAATCAGATTTGGCTGGAAGGATCCTATTCGTGTAGACTTCAGAACTTCTATTTAAAAATTCTGATTGGCCCATTTTCGGTGGCCATCTTGGATTATTCAAGCATTTTCCGGAAGTCACTTAAATGTATCACGATCTCCTCCTAAACCGCTTAATAAAGTTTAAACAAATGTGGCTGCAATGATATTATAGTGGTAGACTCTAGAACATCTCGTCATAATTTTGATTGGCCGATTTCTTTCAGCCGCATTTTATGTCAAACTATTTTCTGGAAATCTTTAAGACTACTCCTTAATCAATGGCCCGATTTCAACGAAACTTTGGTGGAACTATTCTATGATTGTAGGCTTCAACTTATTATACGAGAAAATTTGTATAGATCAATTATTGCGGCGACCATCTTGGACTTTCTAAAAATTATTCGAAATTTCTTTAAAGCCTATCTCTTCCTAAACACATCGGTATCCATGGGGTCAAGGGGGAAACTGCCTTCCTCTGGATATAGATAAAAAGATTTTACAATCACATTACGTGGATGTGGAGCTAATTTCGTAGCTAAGAAAGGATCCATATTTTTTAATTTTATTCCAGAAATGTACGCGATAGCCTCAGAGTGTGTCTAGATTTCAATTTTTTCGCGGTAGGGGACGAACACCACCACCCCTTTCCACCCCCACCCCCACCCCCACCCACCAACCCACCACCGCCCTCGCTTTTGGAGGAGTACTTCTTCTATATTGACCCCCCACATGCTTGTCCCATCACAACCCACCCTACACCCTCTGGAGAATTACAGGGTGTGGGGCTGCTAGCTGGTGGTGGTGGTGGTGGTGGTGGTGGTGGTGGTGGTGGTGGTGGTGGTGGTGGTGGTGGTGGTGGTGGTTGAGGTGGTGGTGGCGGCGGTGGCGGCGGCTGTGTTGTTGTTATTGTTGTTGTTGTTGTTGGTTGTGGTGGTGGTGGTGGTTGTGTGTTGGTGGTGGTGGTGGTGGTGGTGGTGGTGGTGGTGGTGGTGGTGGTGGTGGTGGTGGTGGTGGTGGTGGTTGTGGTGGTAGTGGTCGTGGTGTTGCTGCTGCTGCTGCTGCTACTGCTGCTGCGGCTGTTCGGTGGTGGTGATGGCGGTGGTGGTGATAGTGGTGGTGGTGGTGGTGGTGGTGGTGGTGGTGGTGGTGGTGGTGGTGGTGGTGGTGGTGGTGGTGGTGGTGCTGCTGCTGCTGCTTCTGCCGCTGCCGCAGACGACGACGACGACGATGTAGTGTTGATGATGATCATGGTAGTGATGGTGATGACAACGATATGTCTTAACTACAAAACGATAATGTATCTCTGATTTAATACGTAATTTAATTTTGACCAATGTTCGTGAAACTAAAATATCTATATAGTTATAATACTAGCATGGATACTTACAATTCCAGAGATTACGTCTTAAGGTAGTAATGTGTGTTTGTTACTTGATATTTATGTACTGTTTAACACATTTTAATAACTGCCCTTATATATCGAAAATAGAGAATCGTATGTAAAAGGATACTTTTTCCAGACATGCATCATTTAGCTGTGAAACACAGTACCCCAACCCACCCATACCTACACTCACCCTGCAATTGTCATAGGCCTAGATGTTCTTACGATAAACAACGAATTAAATGTAACTTATCCTGTCATTTTAACAGTTTGACCCTTTCACCGATGAATTATTCCCTGTTATTCTCAAGTTCATGGCAACCATACAGAAAAGCTGTTGAGTATTTTGAAGTTAATATGACTGGAAGTCGTTGCTGCCATTAATTTCAAAATATTCAACAGAATATCCTATACCTTGTAAAGAATTTACTTTTTCAGGGATTTGTCGGTGAATGGTCTAAGTTAATATCTACCTAACCCTTGCAACGCTGATATCAAAATGTCAATATCAAGATATGAAGTAAAGCCTCGATATTACGTATTTTGAAAAAGAATTATGTATTTTGAAACAAACTTGGCTGGAACATCAGCTCCATGTCTAATAAGTTTCAATACGTTAAACACAACATCTTTTTGACAATGATTTTTAGTATTTTCGCTTTTGTAGGCTACTCTAAGAGCTAACTAGTGTGAGTAGCGGGATGTGTAATTTATTAGACCATTTTATAGGTACATCTAAATAGCCATCGGCTATTTGATGTGACTAGTACATGCCACACGTGTGTAGTATATTAATAGGATTAATATCATGAATTTTGACCAACCACTTGAAATATAACTAGAATATGCCCGTACGAGCAGAGATCCGGAACGTTCCAGAATTACATACGGTAAAAGATTTTAAAATTTAAGGGCCTGTCTAAACTTCACCATGGGGGTGAATCGAAAATCGGATCCGTTGTGGTGTAAATAGTTACCCATAGAATATCCCCTCCAATTATTATCGAAATCCGTTCGTCAATAACTGAGGAATGGCGATTTTAAGATTTAAGGGTGATGCCACCATTCTAAAACCTGGCAGGTTAGAGTGGGTGTGGTCCCTCGAAGATCACCTTCCAATTATGGTGTCCACAGCTACGACTAGTAGATCCCACTCAAGTTATATCAGGATCTAATCATCACTAACAGAGGAGTGCCGATTAAAAAATTTAAAAGTGGGACACCCTTCTAACCCGCACACTATCACGGGTTGAATGTTGAAGGGTTCCGTAA
The DNA here is from genome assembly GCA_034401795.1 of Chaetoderma sp. LZ-2023a. Lineage (NCBI taxonomy): Eukaryota > Metazoa > Mollusca > Caudofoveata > Chaetodermatida > Chaetodermatidae > Chaetoderma > Chaetoderma sp. LZ-2023a. Next base: position 45,143,048 of record CM067366.1, read on the forward strand.
AGATGTCGAGAGTTATCCTTTGAATAGCTAATATGCAGTTAAGCGATTCTTCAATACATAAATCTATTGTTAATGGATGAAGCAGACAATGAGAAGGTCAATCTAAACCTGTAAAAGTCGCCCAGCAAGGATGGTCCTTGTTTGGCCATGTGCTAAGGATGCCAGAAGAGACACCAGCACAGAGAGCCTTGGAATTTTCCCGACTCGGAGCCAGCAAATACAAAGCCAGGAGAGGACATCATTGCATAAATCTGCTAAGCATGCTATGAGGTGACCTCAAGAAAGCAGGACTCGGTACACTCAAGTCAAGAATGGACCTGAGGAAGCTAAGGATTTTGGCTGAGGACAAGACACAGTGGGCAAAAGCAAAGAAGGACTGATTGCAGCTGTAGGATGTTTCTATTACTACAGCCGCAGAATACAGGAATCATACATGCACGTCTCTAAATGGAGATTCGATCTCATGATTTCTAAGCTCGATTCGAATGGATAAAAATACCAAACCAATGACATAGTCATCTCGACTATACATGCATACAGGAAATGACCTAATCAGGATGATTTGATAACGCTGGTGTTAACCGGCCACACGCAAAACCATGTGTGTGTGCAATCAGGACGATTTGCTAACACAACTAATTGTCTTATTCGTCTTAATACGAGCGGTGATTTGGCAGCTTAGTCGGTAGCGAGGCCAAATTTCGAACACAATCTCAGCCTTGGATGGGATCAAAACCTACTCAAAATACCCCACATAGGTACCCAGAATTCGAAGGATCATCATATCTGCACTGCTCTTTACACCAACTCAGCATACACAGAAACAGCATCACCACCATCACCATTGCTACCTCCCAGCTCCGTCATCGCCTAAGCACTCACAGCAGCAGCGACGACGGGTTGGCCCCTTCACACTCAGCCACCAACTGCACTCACGGAAGCTATCCGGAAACAAGCCGACTATATACAGGATGACACCGCACCAAAATTATTTCCTCAAATGGTACCATTGGAAACTCTTCCGCAGACCCACCGTAGAGTAATATATAAGTGTACCTGCCTGTTTAGCGGTGTTTCCACCAGTGCCACTATTAACACTGGAGCTTCCAACACCGTTTTTAGCAAGCGCTTGTATGAGGGCATCCCACCTCATAAGAAGCCGCCCCTTAAACCTATAAACATATTTTTGCAAACAGCTACGGGAGATGACGGTCCCGTGGCTGGTACAGTAAACCTCGTAATACAGATAGAGGAGATGCAATTCATTCAGCGAGTTGTTATCACCTCTATTCAAAACGATGCCCTGCTTGGTTCTGATTTCCTCAGTGCCAGCGAAGCCGTCATACATTGCAGACAACAGGAATTAGACATACACGGCCGACGTATACGCCTGGGACCGGAGGCATCACTGTACGACACCTGTGCGGTGATTTTAGCATCAACAGCCACAGTTGAGCCGGGACAAAAGAAAATCTTATGGGCCACCGCACCACAGTTAGGAAACAACACTCACATAGCCATGCTGGAACCCGACCCTGAATATATAATCGCCTCACAATGCACCAGTCCCCGCATGATCGTGGATACCACCAACAAGGATCATATACCCTTTAGGGTATTCAATGGCACCGCAGACCCAATAACGCTTGCACCAAGAGTCCGTTGTGGCCATTTGGTGGATGTGATCTCACTGGAGACACCCCCTAACGCACCCACACCAGCAACAGCTTCTGATGATTTGCTGGAACACCTACATGACCCATATTTGCATGCCACAGTTGGATTGATGCAATCTCAAAAACAACACATACGGAAATTACCTTACAAATATCGTGATAGATTTTCGGGTGGAGACTTGGATCTGGGAGAAACTCATTTCGTGCGACACTCCATTGACACTGGAAACAACAGATCTGTTCAACAGCCCATTCAACGTCTTCCCATTCATAAGGAGGTGGAGGCGCACCAACAGCTAAATGACGTATTGCGGACCGGAATAATAGAGCCATCAGCATCCCCCTGGGCCAGCCCCATTGTACTAGCAGGCAAAAAGGACGGATCTTTGATGTTTTGTATAGACTACCGCGGCCTTAATGATCTTAGCGTCAAAGACGCTTGTCCGTTACCTCCTCCTTCCCCCTCCCTCCCCCTCCCTCCCCCCTCCCTCACCACCTCTCTCTCTCTCTCTCTCTCTCTCTCTCTCTCTCTCTCTCTCTCTCTCTCTCTTTCTGATTGCTTTAAAATTGAAGGCGAATTTTGGGTCAAAGGTGTTAAATTTCATCATTTACTTCCTCGTTTACCTCATCAGTAAGATTTTCCTCATCTCTGGAGAAACTGACATCATTGTTATGCAAACTGTGTATTTGTTGTGGGCGCATTTTGATTGGGGCTGTATTCAGGTAAGCCGAACTCAGTTTACCAGTCATCAGTTGAAATACTTCTCAGTTGATCTCAGTTCAAGCCTGGCTTAAGTCGCGCTTACGTGAACCACCGCACAACATGTACTTCTGGCTTATCTGAGCCAGAGGTGTGTAACCGGCCAAATCTCATGAAGTAAGAAACTGTCTACACAAATCTTTAAATCAAGCTGTTAACTTTAAGGCAATATATTTCTTATTATAGATAGCTTATGATTTCCGTAAACAACAATTAAGAGGAAAGCAAATTTAGAATCGACTTTACACCACCGGTGTGCTGCCTGAATGCCTCCTTCAACAACAACAACAACAACAACAACAACAACAACAACAACAACAAAAAGGTTTGTTCTATCTGCTATTACTAACTCAGTATGCCGCTTTAAACAGGTGTGCATGTTTCACATAATATTACTCTGGCATCTGGTGCCGATTAAAATCAAAATTTCATAATTATTAATTTCCTCGTATTCAATATTTTGTCAGTTTTTCAGCAAATATTCTTGCTATTCTATAGATAAATCCGCAAAAAGACTTACATTTACATATACATACAAGCTGACTGCGCGGAGGATAGGTAAACAGGCGGAAGAACAGACAGGCGGACAAGCAAACAAATACATTATGACGAAACAATAAACATTATTCCAATAACAGCATCGTTGATATATTTTTCGATGAGGCGGCCATGAGGTAAAAAACCTATTTTGGGAACAATGTTGCTGAAAGTTGTTGCCCTTTAGCTTTTGACCCCAAAATAGGTACAGGTCTATGGGACGCAACAGATAAACATCCGCACAAGTTTGGAAAAGATCGCGCCAGTAATATTGAAAAAATGTTCATTTTTAAAAAGTGCTGCTGAAAGTTGTTGTTGCGTTTTGGCTTTTGACCCCATGGCCGAGTTTAGGCGAAAACTCTCGTAGCTACTCTAGGGCAGATGAGCATGTGATCAGTTACCCTCGCATAAATGAGCACATGTTTAAATTACATTGATTTCAATGCTAACACATGACTACTCGATTTACTCTTGCTGATAGGTGGGTAGCCTCGTGTATGCACTAGAGTACGTACTCCAGCCGTTTAGGCGCTACTCTAGTAACTCGAGTAGCTACTGTACTAGGGGCGTAAACTCGGCCCATAATGGATGTCACTCAAGTATCTGACGTCATAATGAATTACGTCACATGCAAGCTGATGCCCCTTTCAGAATTAACTGAGAATACTTGGTCAAAAATCTGGAGAAGTACTTTGAGTATTCGAACTGTATGTCTTCGATGAATTTTCCATGGATTTTCTATTTAATAAACATTCTTTTGAATATATTTAGACTAATTTGACTGGACGCTGCTGCTGCCATATGGATCAAACATCCCACAGTAAAAGGGCTTTCAACATATTCGCTTACCTGTATAATTAACTGGAGAATTTATTCTGAGAAGTCTGGGTTCAAAGTAGGCCAACATAAATAGATCACAACACGCCCATAACTATTGGAGGAGCTTAGCTATAGTTGGGCGGAACATAGCTAGAAATGGATCCCCCAATTGTATGTCGTTGATGGATTTACTATTTAATCAACTTTCTGTTGAATATTTTGAAACTAATTTTAATGGGTTCTGTTTCTGCGATAGACAGTAACAGCAACAGTAAAATTTGTTTCAGATTGTGCAACAGCTTCCCTGCATAGTTGCCTTTAAAATGAAATTCTATGAATTCGGTGTTTAAAGTATATAAATCACACCCAAAAACGCGCAATACGTGGTCGGAGCTTAGCTATAAATGTACGTGACCTGCTTAGAAATGGATTCCTCTTTTGGAAACACTTATACATTAGTGACGCCACAGACAAGCTTTCACCCAAGTTTGTAGAAGATCCCTCCCATGCAACCAGAATTATTGAAAAACGTGTTAAGGGTCTTGGGTGGAATTGAGGTCGATAACGAATTTCAAGTAATTTTATCGTCTATTGCACTATTTAAATACAACATAACGTCACTTTGGAGTGAAATAAAATATGTTAGACAGCCCAATAACGAGATTAAATGACACCTCAATCCAAAAATATTTTCCTACAGCAACTAGTTATTAATGCGACACGACAGAGAATAAGTTAAACTTTAAATCTTTTGGACCTAGTTTTAACAAACAATCAAAACGTTGTCCACGAAATAGCACATCTATATCCACTAGGTAAAAGTGACCATAACGTTTTACAGATATCACGACATCCTAAACACAAGCAAACAAACAAGTAAGCCAAAACTTCTGTTGAACAAAGGAAGGTATACCGAAATGAGAACAGACATAGAAATGATTGATTGGAATCATCTGCATGAACTAAATGCATCAGAAGCTGGGAATTTCCTACACACAACATTGATCACAATGAAAGAGCAGTATATTCCTACATCAAAACAACATGGTAAGAAGAGACATATCTGGCTCGATCTGACCACAACACAAGCACTCTCGACTAAAAATCGTGCATAGAAAAACAAAGAAAACCACAGAGTATGCTCGTTACAAAATAGCCAGAAATAAAACGAAGCAGACATTTGAATGTAAAGTGGCAGGTGAAAGCAAGAAAACCCCGAAAGCTTTTTGGAACTATGTCAAAAGTAAACCAGTCCTACGTGAATCACTTAGCAAGCTACGTAACCCAGCTAATGGCACTATGACTACAGATGATAAAGAAAAAAGCAAACATTAACAAATTCTTCTCAAGTAGCTTCACTTCAGAAAATCTTCATTCTACACTGATAATTAGTACCAGAAGCAATGATATTGTACTAAAAGACATAATAACAACAAATATTGCCATCGAAAATAAATTGAAAGGACCCCACCCCAATAAAAGCAATGGACCGGATGAAATACCAGTGAGATTATTATTAAAGGAAGCTGCTAAAGAAATTAATACACCACTATGCATAATCTTTAACAAGTCTCTGGAACACGGCGTATTACCTGACATCTGCTAAATGGCAAATGTATGCTGAATACACAAAAAAGGCTCCAAAACTAATCCAAGCAACTACAGGCCAATCAGTCTCACCTCTACCTTGTGTAAGGTCCTAGAGTCTTTTATAAGAGACAGCATTGTAAATTTCCTGGAAAAGGCCAATCTATTTACGAAGTGCTAGCATGGATTCAGGCATAATAGATCGTGTAAGACTCAACTACTAGAATACATCGAAGATATAACAGCCAAACTTGACTCAAATGAACCCTTTGATGCAGTATATTCAGACCTCTCTAAAGCATTGGATACTGTGCCACACAAACGACTCCAAACAAAACCGAAAAGCTATGGTATTGGCGACAATCTAGTAAGATGGATAGGAAAATACTTATGCAACAGAAGCCAGTGAGCAAGGATCAATGGCACAATATCAGACTGGATTGAGGTGACCCGCGACATGGCACAAGGAAGAAGTGTCCTAGGACTTATACGTTTTCTGATATATATACATGTAAATGACCTATCTGACAGACTAACCTGCCACTGCAAAATGTGTGCAGATGCCACAAAGATATAGGGCAACCCCGCTCCCAGTAAGATTCAGGACAACATAGTCAAAGTATATAAGTGGTCGCAAATATAGCAACTATCTTTCAACACAGACAAAACGCAAGTTATACACTTCAGCAGATATAACACTCAAACCAAATACTATATGACAAATATGGCCGATATGCATCATGTATTAACATCAGGGGTAGAAAAGGATGGGAGTACATATTGACAGAAACCCTTCTTTTGATATACATATAGGGAATATCGTATCCAAGGCGAACAGCACAAGAGGACTAATCAAAAGAACATTTACCAGCATTAACCAATCTACTTTCACTCTCTTGTACACGTTTCTAGTGAGACGTATTCTCGAATACTGCAACTCGGCATGGTCACCAAGATTGAAAAGGCAATCACAGCTATTAGAAAGAGTTCAATGCTGAGCAACAAAACTCGTCCCGCAAATCAAGAAGTATAGCCACACAGAGAAAGACTTAAAACCCTAAATCTAATGTCACTGAAATATAGACTTAGATTTAATTGAAACAGTCAAGCTCATCAGGGATCTATATACTATTGATAAGGACTACTTTTTCGAATCATCCAGTATTACACAGACCAGAGGTAATAAGTTCAATCTCAACATAAAATGCAGCAACAAAGATATTCGCAAGCACTTTTTTGCTAAGAGAGTGGTACAACCGTGGAATTCACTGCCAGCTACAATAGTCGAAGCAACAACAGTTGAATTATTCAAGAGCAAACTAGATATTTACTTCAAAGAAAGAACATTTGAATTCGACTGAACAGCCATACGTATACCTGCCCATCACAAAGTCATACTGCAATTCTTCTAATACAGTGGACTGATCTTGGAGTAGCCTGTGTATCGACAAGAACATGCTCTGTAGCGATTTCAATTATCAGTAGATAGGTCTCTGCTTTCCATGTCCACATTTTGTGGTAGCATAAAGACACACTAGTGTAGAGAAGGAGATTCGGATAGCGATAAATGCAGAAAATGAAAACAACAGCAATAAGACCAACTACAGCCTCCACAAGTCAACATGTAACCAAATGCTAGGCGCAGCAGGGTCTAAACATGAGCACCCATCTGCACCACAGCATTTCCACAAATCAGTGTTAATGCTTGCCACTCCAATTTCGGAATTTTAAATTTTCAAATTAAATTAAAAGATGATCTGGTGTTCATCTTTGGACAAATTTGGTGGAGGATGTTGCTGTCCAACATTATGATTATCAACCAAATTGTTGAAAAGGGTACACTGGTCTCTGTTCTTTACCCAGCAAAAGATAGAATATTAATGTCGGAGTTGTAAGGGTAGAACTAAATCTAAAGGTTTTGAAGGGACTTAATTAATCAACAACAGTCAAATCATTCAAGAATAAACTGGAAATCGACTTCAAAGAAAGAACTTTGAATTGGACTGACCAAGCCATACTTCAACTAAGCACTGAGGCAATAACAAGCAAATGGCTTATGCCTCGTAAAATGATGATGATGATGATGATGATGATGTTATTGTTGTTGTATTCGGATATTCCTCCTCTTGATAGGAGCACCATCTCGGCCGACATCATAGCCCCTCATTGTGTTCCATTCTGTGCTATACAGTGTGCTATTTACACGTTCAGATATGGAGCCACTGGCCACTTGAGCTGTTGACTGAGACGTAGTGCAGTATTTAAACTTATTTACAGTACTATTTACACTATCAGAGCATATTCACAAATTAGCTCCTGACACTGAGAGTGAGTTCTTTTATGCCCCCCATGGCACAGACACCACACGAGCTAGGACCAGCAAGCATGTAGCTTCTCAGGCTTTACGTCCCCTCAGAAGGACGTGTCATGTGAATGGCATATGGAATGGCATCAGTTTTTAGACCTTGATCAACTTCAACTTCAATAATATACTGAACTGCAAGCAGACATCATATATCAAGGACGAGCAGTGCGCATACTATGTACAATGGTGTTGTGCAAATTAAAAACACTGTATGGGTCTATCTAGATGGCGATTTTCTGTACGGCAGATTTAAATACATCCAGACTCGGCTCTGTTACTGCCGCTTGTGGTAGCCGGTTATATGAAGGTGTCGTTCTTAGGAAGAATGTAATGTTTCTGCTTTGTCATGCCGCATAGATGCTCGGTTAGCTGGAGTTGGGTGGTATGATTGTGGTATCACTACTAGTCCATTCACTATCTTGTACATTAATATTACATCGGTTCTCACTTGGCGTTGTTGTAGTGTAGCTCGTCGGGTAGTGTCGGGCCATTCCGATGTCTCATGTCAACCCACCGCACCGTAAGTGCACGACGAGTGATGATGCTGGTTAACATCCGGTCTTGGTAGCCCGAACAATACGTCGACTAGACGGTACCACAGTAGGATGTTAATTCATCCTTCGTTAGACACGGAGGCCTTCAGTACCTCCTGTGCACTATACCATACACGCACTCACTCACGCACGCACGCACGCACGCACGCACGCACACACGCACGCACGCACGCACGCACGCACGCACGCACGCACACACACACCTTTTGTTTTCTTTACGTGTCCCCGGACCCTTGCGAGCCCACTGCCGTCTGTTCCTGGCACCCATTCGAGGAGCCTATCCCTCTCTGGTGCCAGGTGCGGGAGGTGGGAGGGAGAGGCGGCGTGAATGTCAACTTTATCGAACCCTGAGGGTATTTCACTCTGTAATGACTGAGCTCGTGGGCGGGACAGAGTTACTTTAGAGCAAAGCTGACGTGTTGGATGCTGTCGTAACTTTGATCAAACCATTGTCGATTTCAACTATTCGGTAGCAAGATCCTACTCGTGACTGACGACAATGTGGGCATCTTGCTCTCTTAATAATATTGCTGTTGGTCAGTGCAGTGCGGGTTGCCACCTCCTCTGTTACAGCAGTCTTTCTCATACCTGAAGATTGATGGTCAACAGATGATGAGTGGAGCGTGAAATGGACTGATCTGGTGATGTCCGAACTTGGTGTGTAGATAAGCGATGCGAATTGGAGCGGTGGCGTGGATGGGACTTTCGGAGAGGGCATCCCTTGGGGGGATTGTGGTTTCGCGATTCTGGGAATTGGTCGGGTACACCTTGTTGTACGGTTCTGCGGTTCTAGATACGACAAGGCTTCATCCAGCCTCTTCACTTCCATGCTATTCACCACATGTTCCACCCCACAGGAAGCATGGCTTTGGTTAGCCTCAGTTTCTGCTTGTGGTAACTCTATGATGGGGGCATAGCATGAAGTGGGTGGGAGTGGGACGAGATCGGAGGAACAACTTTTCCATCCAGTCCCTTAGACAAAACAAACACAAAATTCTTCAGATACGACTTCCCAGATCTAGTAGACCCGCACTGAGGATGGAGAGGGCGAGTACATATCTCGTCATCGTCGTCAGCATTAGCCGCTTGTTCATCCACGTTCTGGCTTGGTAGAACTGGGGATGAACTGGCACCGCAGTGCTCTGCGCTAACCATGGGAATACTAATTTCCATAGAAATATCTGTCTGGTACTGGTGTCATGAGAAACACCCAGTCCGAGCTCTGGTACTGGGTCGTTACTGACACAAGGTTTAAGTCGATCGAAGTGGATGACTGAGGTCAGCCCATCCGAAGCACGGATGCGGTAGGTCACGTCCGACGTCTTACCTACTACCACATAGGGGCCTTTCCACTGGTAACTCAGTTTACTTGGCACGTTTGCAGACCATCATGAATCGTATACCCAAACCATTCTTCCTGCTTCATATGGATCTCCATGCACTCTCCGGTCATGCCATGTCGTTTGCCGTTGGTGTGCAGTGGATGGTGTTTCTCTCACTAACTCATGGGCTTGTTCTATCCTTTGCCACAAGAGTTTGACATAGAGAGATTGTTAATCTTTCTCCCCTGGTATCCGTGGCATGGCCAGGACCAGGGGTAAGGCTAATTCACGGCCTAACATTAACCGAGCAGGGGTGTAGCCCATGCTCAAATGCTCCGAAGTGCGGTAAGCCATGAGCACATATGGGAGCCATAGATCCCAATCTCTACAATCAAGGCGTGTTTCCTTGGCAAGCATCTCCGCGAGAGTTCTGTTGAATCTCTCTACCATCCCGTTGCTCCGGGGGGGGGGGGGGGGGGGGGGGTACGGAGTTGACCTTGTTTTGACGATATGGAATAATTTGCAGAGCTCTGATATGAGCCGGCTCTCAAAATCACTTCCTTGATCAGAGTGCAGTTCATAAGGCATACCAAAGCGGCATAACACATTGCTGGCCAAGACCTCCACTATGGTGGATGCCTCTTGGTCCGGCAAAGCAAATGCTTCTACCCACTTCGTAAAATAATCTTGTAATACGAGGATGTATTTATTTCCGTCATCCGTCGTATTCAAGGGTCCGAGCACGTCGATAGCCACTCACTCCCACGGTGCACCAACAATCTTAATTTGAGATGATGCGATATGGTGTTGGCCAACAGTGCGTCTTTGGCACAGGATACATTTGGCAACCCATGCCTTGACACTATCGCGAATCCCGATCCAGTAGAATCTCAGTTTGATACGGGCAACAGTCCTTTCCACAGCCAAATGTCCAGCGTTATCATGTAGTTGTTTCAATATAAGTTGTCGATAACTTTCCGGAACTACCAAACAGTCATTAATGTACAGAACGTTATTTATTAATTGACATTCTTCGAACCGTTGGTAATAATATTTAGCCATGGGGGATAAAGGTGTCACCATATCCTTAGGAGGACGTACCCCCTCCTGAATCCACGCGTATATATTCCGTGTCTGCATGTCTGTTGTTTAGTGTTGTGCGATTTTCTCCGGATTCCACTCTGTGCACCTCAAATCGGGGAACTCCAGAGATGGCTGTGTTGACTGTGTCACGGTGTCGGCCTCTTCGTGTTCAGCCTCTGCACCGATTCTGCTAAGGGCATCGGCATTTCCATGCAATTTGCTGGGACGGTGAACAACGTTAAAGTTATAGGCCTGCAGGGATTCCTGCCATCTCGCTACATGGCCCTCCAGATTTTTTAAGTTCCTGAGCCACCGTAGTGAGGTATGCTCTGTACGGAGTGTACAGGAAGTGTTTATAATATTTGATGAAATGGACCGTCACAAATAATTCTCACTTGGTGGTTGCGTATCTTTTCTCCATTTTATTCAGAGTACGTGAACCATAACCCAACACCTGCTCTGTTCCGTCTTTGGTGACCTGAGATAGAACTGCACCGATAGCGAAAGCTGACGCATCAGTGTCTAAGATGAAATCGAGGTTTGGACTAGTGTGAGCAAGAATCGGGGCAGTCGTCAAGAGTTCCTTCAGCGCCTTGAAGGAGCCTTCACACTCACTCGTCCACTCAAAGGGTCGATCTTTCTTGGTGATCTGGTAGAGGGGTGAAGCAATCTCACTGAAATGTCGGATATAACAGCGATAGTACTGCCATAAGCCAAGGAAACTGCGTCTCCGTTACTGAAGAGGGCCGTGGCCAATCTTGCTACTGCCTTAGTTTTTTATGGCTGTGTAGCCACTCCATCACCGGATATGACGTGTCTCAGGAACTCGACACTCTGTCTGAAGAGATGACATTTCTTTGGTTTGAGTTTCAAATTAGCCATTCGGAATCTTGATAGCACGGTGTCTGAATTGACTACGGCTTGCTCAAACGTGGGTCTGAAGACGATTATGTCATCGATGTAACAGAGACATATCTCCCATTGCAGGGTAGTCAATACCTGCTCAATGAGTCATTCAAAAGTTCCGGGGGCGTTGCACAACCCATAGGGCATCTTGCAGAATTGGAAAAGACCATCCCTACAAACGAATGCGGTCTTTTCCATATCAGCTTCATCCATGGCTACTTGCCAGTAACCGCTAGCTAAATCAAGGGTACAAAACCACTTGGCTCCGGACAAGGAATCCAAGGCCTGATCTATCCATGGTAACGGATAAGCATCTTTAACGCTAAAATCATTAAGGCGGCGGTAGTCTATGAAAAACTGCATGGTTCCGTCCTTTTTGCCTGCTAGCACTATAGGCTAGCCCATGGAGAAGCTGAGGGTTCGATAATACCCATTCGCAACATGTCATTTACTTGTTGGTGTGCTTCTGCTTCTTTGTGAACGGGATGACATCGTACCGGTTGTCGTACAGGGCGATTATTGCCTGTATCGATGGAGTGTTGTACGAGATGAGTCTCTCCGAGATCCATATCTCCGGAGGAAAAACTATCCCGATATTTATGTAATAATTTCCGAAATTCTCGTTTTTGTGTTTGCAATAACCCAACAGTGGCACGCAGATATAACTCGTGTAGATATTCGGGTAAATCATCAGTTAGCGGTTGTGTTGTTGTCAGAGAGTGCAGGTGTTTCCAGTGAAATTATGTCCACTAAATGGCCGCAGCATACTCCTGGTTCCAGGGTGATGGGATCTGCGGTACCATTGAACACTCTAAAGGGTATCTTCCCTTTATCAGTGGTGTCCACTATTATGCGGGGACTTGCGCATTGTGAGGCGATCATATAATCAGGGTTGGGTTCCAGCATGGCGATGTGTGTGTTGCTTCCTAACTGTGGTGCGGTGGCCCATAGGATCCGTTCCTGTCCCGGCTCAACCGCGTCAGTACTTGACAGTATTACTGCACACATATCGTATAATGACGATGCTGGTCCAAGAAGTATTTGTCGGCCGTGTATGTCGAGTTCGAGAGGTATTTGTTGGCCGTGTATGTCAAGTTCCTGTTGTCTACAGTGTATGATGGCTTCACTGGCACTGAGAAAATCACAGCCTAGTAGGGCGTCGTTATCAATGGAGGCGATGACAACTCTCTGAATGAATTGCATCTCCTCTATTCGAATGACTAAATCAACCACACCGGCCACGGGTACATCTTTTTATGAGGTGGGATGCTCTCATACAAGCGCTGGTTAAAAACTGTAATAGAAGCTCCGGTGTCGACGGTGGCGCTTGTAGAAACGCCACTAAACAGACAGGCACATTTGTAGATTAGTTTACGATGAACCTGCGGAAGAGTTTCCAATGATGCTGCCCGCAATAATGGCGTGGGAGCAGCATCACTCTGTATATATTCCGACTGTCTCCATATTGCTTCTCACAATGTTGCAGGTGGCTGAGTGAGGAATGGGCCAGTTCGTTGTCTCCACTGTGGTGTAGGCTGCAGTGAAGACGGAGCTGGGGTAGCAATGGTGGTGGCGTTGTTGTCGTCTCTGTGTGAGAAGTATTAGTATAGACAGCGGCGTGTACGGGATGACAGATAAGTGCTACCTGTGCAAGCCATTTCCGGCAATGCTTCATAGGATGTTTTGTTGAAGCACAGAAGAAATAGCGTGGTTTCCATGGACGTGTGTTCTTCCTTTCATGTTGGCGCTTGTGAATCCATGAGGCGGAATGAATCACCTCTCCCGAATCGCTACTGTCTGTGGATGTGGGAGATGATGCTGATTGGGGTGGTGTTCTGCATACCACCAGGGGGCACCAAGAATCTGGTGTCTTGGTGGCGGGACATGGTGCTTTCAAAAACGTGGTTTCAGCGGAAGTACTACAACCTACTACTGCCGTTTTACATAGGGAAGAAGGTTTGTCGTGTGTGGAAAAAGAAGGGGATGTCCTTGCTGCGGATGGGGGAGGCAATGTAGGCACGGACATATTGGAAGCCCTGCATTTTGGTGTTGGTGTGAAGGCTGATTTCTGTGGATGATGGTTAGTTACTGAACTTTGTTGTGTGAAAGCCGCAGTTGAGCCGAGAGAAGGATACGGGCACCGAAGTGGCTCCTTGTAATTCGGTACCCTTAGGAGTTTGACTTTTTCTCTGGTTGTGGTGTGCTGCGGTCTGGAGCAGGCGTTGTGGAGGGAGGTCGTTTAGGACACCACGACGTCCAATGTGCTGGCTGACCGCATCCGAAACAGGTGCTCGGTGGCGGTGCAGTGCTGGTAGTGTTTGCTGTTCTAAACTCTGTGATGGCGAGGTTGGTGCTGAGTGTGGTTACCAAATTGGTGAGTGCGGAGATCTGTTTAGTAATCTCGTCTATCCGCTCTCTCATGTAGCCGTTGTTGTTGTTGTTGTTGTTGTTGTTGTTGTTGTTGTTGTTGTTGTTGTGCTGGTTTCCGCGCCCTGAGGCTCGACTGTACCCTAATCTGCGGGCATGGCCCCTACCTCCAGGCCCTTGATTCTGACTGGTCTTCTGTGTATTTGATGATGGTGGTGTCCGTGCAGTTGGTGTTGCTGACCTGGGGGGAGCACTACTTGTCGGGGTGATAGCCGCACCCTCTATCTCATTGATAGGATGGAGTTGGCACTGGTTATTTTTCTCCCGCTCTAGAAAGGTCTCGATACAAACCGCGGTTGCCGTTATTTGGGCCAAACTTCCGTGGTCGCCGAGAAATAGTTTATGTTTTAGAGCGGGTTCACTGCTTAATGCATCGATGAAAGTATCGAGATGCAAGTGATGTACGCCCTCCGTATTGGTGCTCGGATATGCATGGGTGACTAGCCTTCGAATTTTGCTAGTTAAATCAGGAAGAGTTTCTCCCGCGCGTCGTCCAAGATTTTTAAGTTGCAGACGACTAGTTTCTCCGAGAGCTGTGACGCCAAATCGCTCCATGAGTGCTCATTCCAGTTGGGTGTAGGTAGGTGTACAATCCGTTCCCAGATCCGCAAAAACTTGCAGGGCTTTTCCTGAAAGTTTTGCTGCAAGATATTCACCCATCTGTCTATCATCCCAGCGGTTAGTCTGACTTATTACTGCAAACTGGATTTTATAGTTGGTCCAGTCATTCTCCCCGCTAAATTCGAGAGGGAGGATGACTCGGCCAAAACCATAGGAAGAGTGAAGTGGTTGAAATCCGGGTGGTGCGGGTATCTGAGAAAGTGAGGATTGTATGTGTAGTCGGTCGGGGTGCCGGTGGTGGTGGTGTTGGTGTTTCCCGTCGATGCCAATGCCGAGGAGCTAGGACATGCATACTCCAATTTACTGTGTCCGCCCCATTTGTTGAGCCATAGACCGGCCTGGGTCTATGAACAGAAGGCGGATTGCGGTGGAGAGTGCGCGGTCGTTCCTCCCGCGGTGAGGGCTGTCGTTCCTCATATGGTGGTGGTGCAAGTGGCTGACGGGTATGATATGTGGCATGACTAATAAATACCGGCGAAATGGTGTTGCCGATTCCTCCCGATGACTCTGCGGTGTTCCCCTTGAATATAGTGTTTTGCTAGAAGGGTGTGGTGCGGGAGGTTGTCTATGCGGTGGATTATCACCCGGCCATACTGTCTCCATAGATGACATGTGTGAACGATAATAGTCTGAAGGGCTGTAAATATTCCCGTAGTCGGGTCTTTGTCGGAGTCGTCCACGATTCGGCCCTGTTGGAGTTGGCCTGTCGCGGACATCAGGGATGGTTCTAAATTCTGTTCCCGTCTGTGAGGCATCTCGAAAAGTGCCATCGCTAACAGGCGAGAACAGGTTATAGTGCGGAGTTGTTGATTCCGCAGAGTTTCTGGCGTAGTCGGTGAGCATGTGTGCTGAGAATCCGTCATATGAGGCTACCTCTTGATCGAGGGAGTCCTTGCTGAATGCAGATGGTATTGAACTGAGCTCACTATATGATGTGGGCGTGAGTTCACTGCACGTTATTACTGTTGTTCTTCGAGCCCCCACATCGGGTGCCACTTGTAGCTCGCCGGGTAGTGTCGGGCCATTCCGATGTCTCATGTCGACTGACCGCGCTGTAAGTGCATGACGAGTGGTGACGCTGGTTAGCATCCAGTCTCGGGGTGACGGACCTTGAACGAGACTGCCCTGCGGGAAACGAAAACCAGCTCCTAATGCTGGTGGAACTCAATCGTTCCGGTGGGGGGCCGTGCGACCATTGTCGCGAACCAGTATGCCTGTCCATAGCAATTTCATGATCTATGGACTTACAAGATTTGATCTGGTGACCTAAAAATATACGTCTATACAATGAGTTTACCTAACTATTTGAAAAATATGCTAGATAAAACTACAATAAGAGCATACGAAAATACAAGACATAGAGGCAGGTAGATGAACTTTTAAACATGGGGCTCCCGGAGGTACCACACAGACTCGTAGGTTCGCAGCGGTATCCCCACAGGGGAGGCTCCCGTACAAGAGACATAGCTATTTAACTTAATATAGGTTATTATACCTCTAAGCTGAAAGGAAGAAGGCTATCTCAGACGATAAAGTGATGTGCCTCACTCGGGCACTACTCCTAGTGCTAGTTTGGGTGAGGAGTATTATCCTGGTGTGGACCGTCGTCGCTGAATCCTTGCGAGAGGCAAGTGCCTCGCGCGGGCCTCCGTCTCGGGAAGGTGTCGCCACGGCTTCAAGCGGGAGAAGAATAGTAGGCAAACATGGGCCCACTCTAATATTTCAAACAAAAATGTTGTAGAAAGAAAAGACCATACCTAGTGAGATTATGACTATAGGGGTACATACTGTTTTACGTGAAGACGGGACAGGGGATTCCTGATGGATTCCCTTGTCACCGTCTCATGTGATTCCTAATATGCTGAGTTAGTAGTTGCCGCTTTATTTCTGCGGGCCTTCTGCTTTGCGTAATTCCTTTTAGTTGTTTTCAAAATAAGAATTAGTTTAGGCCCAACTGGCCGATATCTACCTAGCTATTAGACACGGCTGTCATGGAGAACAGATGCTCGAGGACATCAATACTGTAGACAGTGCTCATACATGTTACTTAGTGGGATCTCCGAACTGGGTGAGAAGCCGGACATTCCGCTTCGCAACCACATGAAACATTACAGGACATGGTTTACGTTTCACGAAAGAATTATTAGGCCATATCTCCTATCGTTATTGTGGGGGTAAGAGAGACGAATGCACACCGTAAATGTCCGTAAGGGCGTGGCAGATCTAAATATCATGCCCAGACATTTTAACAGAATTCAGTGAGAATACGTATCCTGCCCATCATCGGGTCCTATGGAACTAACCGTGCACCCTAGCCATCACTGATCGGAAACCCCAATAGTTTCCCAGAGTCGGGTTGGCCCATGATGCGGATAGGGACGTCCAAACAATTAAGAAGCCACAAGGTTAAGAGGAATATGAAGAGAGACAAAATCTTGGAGTTATGAGTCTTACCGGAGTGTGGGGCTAAATTATCGCACTGCCGGAAGAGAAAAATATATTACACAGTATGTAATGAAGAAAGTGTCTCTAATCATTTTGAACCTATCCTATCGAGCTGAATAGAAAAGGTTTAGTCGGTAGCATGCCGGGCTAAACAGAGCTATAGCATGGACAGCGACCTCAGTGAAAAATTGTTGGTGGTGGGAGAAAATGCTGCATATATAAATGTTGCTGTATAGTGTTTCCTACGTGCATATATACACCTGTGCAAAAGTTAAGCACCACCCTATTTTTACGCACATGCGAGGGTATATTCATGTGCTATGAAGAAAGCAATAGCATAAACATTTATGTACCCATCCATCTTAGTGCAAGAGGTAATAATGCAACTAGAGGAATGCTGATTATGATGGTGGGGAAACACTGTATGTTTTTGTTTGAACTTGAAAACGAGGCCTGAATATGGTTACGTTGACACAACTGACAACTATTGCCCTACAGTTGACACACGTGGCTAGATTGTCATTAATGGTGTCTGAAAACGAAGTTTAACATCTGTGCACGAGTTTGAGACTGTCATTATTAATACCGGGTATATCCACCTTGTGCCTGGATGACGGCCTGGACACGACGTCTCATGCTGGTCACCAACCGACCGATACGCCATTGTGGTATTCGTTGCCATTCAAGATGGAGTGCGTCTGTTAATTCCTGTAGGTGCTGCACAGGAGGATCCCTCCTTCTCACCATGTTTCCCAGAATGTCCCAGATATGCTCAATAGGGTTCATGTCAGGGCTCCTTGCTGGCCATGGTAGGGTTTCGATGGCATTCTGGCGGAGGTATTCATGCACAGCTCTAGCACGATGTGGTCGGGCGTTGTCACCCATGAATATAGGGTTGGTTCCAGGTGCATGATTTACAAAATGAGGGACCACAACTCTATCCAGTATGGAATCTTGATATCTTTGTCCATTTAGTGTTCCAGGTACAGTCAACAGATCCAGCTTACAATCAAATGAGATGCACCCCCATATCATAACGGAACCTCCACCAAATGGAACTTCTTCCATGATGTTACGTTGGTCGTACACCGTGCGTCTGGACCTCCATACACGAGTTCGACCATCTGTGGCATGAAGCAGGAACCGACTTTCATCAGACCAGTGTACCCGTCTCCAGGATCTCATGTTCCAGTGTCTTCTTTCGTTGCACCACCTCAGACGCTCCTCTTTGTGGTGTGCAGTGTGGAGAGGACGTCTGACAGGTCTCCTAGCTTTCATGCCAGCAGCATACAGTCTCCTTTTGACGGTAGACATTGACACTCTATTGCGCGTTTCCCATTGCTGGCTGAGCACTCTGCTGTTGGTGAATGGAGATCTCCTAACAAGGCGTACTAGGGCTCGATCATCACGGGCAGTAGTCTTCTTCGGTCTCCCAGATCTAGGCCTGTCCTTCACCTCGTTAGTTTGCCCATGTTTTGCAATCAAACGACTGATTACAGTATGGTTAATGATCAGCTGTCTGCCAATCTCTCTGCATGACATACCAGTGGTATGCATGCCTATGATTTGCCATTTCACACGATCACTTAACCTTCGTCTTGCCATAGCGGTTCACAATCAAGAGCTAATTCTCTCTGTACAAATAAACCACGGTCATGAACACAAAATTCCTTATCTTGTCGCCTAAATCTGTATGTAATGTTCTACACCTCAAACTGGACTTTTACATAACTGAACACGTGTGCTGTTTCCCGCCACGCACGGACATCAAGCGGCGTGAAGTCATGCATGCATGTGCATTTCGTACTTGGAATTATGTCAGCTAACGCGGGGACAAAAAGTATGGCAGCCTAGTTGTACCATCATGTTTCTACGTTCTATTGTTTTTGCTGGTGCTTAACTTTTGCACAGGTGTATATATTTTCTATAGCTTAAGCAAAACAATTTAACGGATGGCCACTGGCCATATACATACGTAATCTAACCAGAACAAACAATACGGTGGCAATGATTAGGATATATATATATATATAATAATAATACAGGTTAACGAACCTACTATAGTGCGGTTAGCAACACATTGAGGAAAATGAAAATAACTATTTAACAAATACAGAAATTATAACTATTGGTCCTGAGACCGTCATGGTTCCTTTTAGTCATCGGAACCGTTAGTATGGATAAGAGATAATTAACAAAACCTATATAGAGAAATAATTAAACAGTGAAGTATAGTTACTTGAATACTTGGTAGTCATTCCCAAGTTAGGCGACGTGAGATGATGCACTCTCCGGAAGCTGGAAAGTTCCCGCAGGCTGGTTCCCGCAGGTTCGTTCCCGTAAGCTGTTTTCTGCAAACAAGAGTCCCGTAAGAACGTTCATGGTGGGAGTGCATCACTTAGTGCTGTAGGCCTAATAGAATGTCTAACGAGCAGTCAGTAAAAGATACGATAGTACTACGTGGTGAAGAAAGTTCCCGTACACCGATGGCACGGATAGAAGGTGTAAACAGCCCGATCACTAGCGGAGGTTGTTAGAGGCAAATGAAGATACAAAACAAAGCTTCACCATGCTGGGTACATCAACCAGCCCTGAAAACACACCGGGCAGAGTTTACTTGCTGCGGTCGAAAGTTGAAAGAACCTACACGATTGGTGCGGCATCATTTGAAATACCACTTTTAGGCGTGGCCGGCGGATCCGGCGAGTCATCCATCAAAGAACATTTATGCCTCTACATCTGTAGACTCACATATTCAGGCTGCAAAGGCCTCAACACAAGTTTGTGTTCCGAATGTAGATGTTGTATTCGTGAACGATTATCGAAAGTTCCAAATTACTCCTGTAAATGGGGGGTTACAAAATGGTGTTAGTGCGGTGGGTTGGAAACTGCACACTACTGGATAAAAATCCGACTCATAGCAAAGAAAGACGCGTATCGCGCTTGATAATAGTTGCTACAGCTCCAACCTGTTCGGCCCCTGGCCGAGGATGCTCTCGATCACTGGATCGCTTCTCCTTTTATACTCTCCATGATGTCACAGGCGCAGGCTTCATCCAATCATCGTTCGAGCAACAGCCAATCAGCACACAGCTAATAATATCGTCGTCGAACGTTCTAGAACATTCTAGAAGCTTTATGTCCATGTGGTTATGACGTCAGGGCAATATTTTGAAGATAATCAAGAAGAGTTTTCCTGGATAACTCAACCATTTCTCAACCGATTTTGAAATGGTTTACAGATTTAGAGAGCCCGTCGAATTCTGGTCTTGATTAATGCCAGATTTAACGGGAACAGACTATCAAAAAAATTTACAGAGTACCAGCTCGGTACACTATAAGCGCCATCCTATCTAGGTCACAACTACATGCTCCATAGAAACAGCATCCCGGCGCGCGCATGCGCATGATGCATATTAACGAACTTAGTCGTTTTTCGACACGCTCTCTCTCCCATAGGCCTATATACGCTTATAGCCCTACCCAGAGGGGCGTGTTCAGAAAACGAATCGTAGACGGGCGGCGCGTACCCAGCTTAGCTGGTACGGCCGGTACCCGACTGGTCGATCCGAACTACACCAGCAAGTCCCATTGTAAATGTTATAACATTAATGTAATGCTGCCAGGTTGTCTGGTGTTGTATTGCTGGTTCAGTACATAGCGTGCCACGTTTCTTTGGACCTGCTGTATTTGCTTAATTTGAGTTATCTGCTGTGGGTTCCATATTGCTGTCTATTTTCATGCTTAGGCCATACTAGGCTGGTATATGCTCACTCTTTGATCTTCATTAGGTATCGCTTCAAATTTCTTCGGATGAATCCCAAAACACTTGATGCTTTGTTTGTGGTGGTGTTTATATGATGGTTGAATTTCATCTTATCAGTTAGCTCTGCTCCTAGATATGGGTGGTGTTGAGCTATATTTAAGACCTGACCTTCCATGGTGTAATCTGCTTCTGTTCTTATGGTCTTGCTGCTTATTTTATGATGGCACATTTCTCCACGTTGAAATTCATCTGCCAGGTGTGGCTCCATGTTACTAAGGTGTCAAGATCTTCTTTTAGTAGGCTGTGGTCATCGACAGAGGTACCAGGTCAGTACAATCATCAGCAGTCAGACGCACAGTTGAGTGAAGGTTCTCAGTTATATCATTTATGTATATCAAGAAAAGGGTTGACCCTAGGATGGTCCCTGGGGTACTCCCGATATCACGTCATATGGTGCTGATGTTGGATCATTCAAAACTACTTGCTGCTGGCGGCCATGAAGCAATGAGTCGATCCATTTTTATCACCGTGGATACCATAGTAATCCAATTTAATAGAGAGTCTTTGATGTGCGACTTTGTCAAGTGCTTTTGCAAAATCTAAAATCGCCATGTTAACTTGCACACCATTGTCACCATTGTTCATGTGATGTGTGATGTCGTCTGATGTTAAAAGTAATTGTGTTTCTCATGATCTCTTTGATCTGAATCCATGATGATGATGATGATGATATTGTAATTTCCTCCACTATCCGTGGAACCGCTGTAGTAGCATAGTTGTGGCGGTTCTGCAATCGAACACACACGTTGATCCTGTCTGCAATGATACAACGGATTGTCCAGGATACATACTATGGGTAGATGGTAGATTGTCAGTTTTGTTGCTGATCTATTGGGAGATGACGTGGTCTACCAGAGGGAACACAATGTCCGGCAGAAGGTATTTGTTTAGTTGTTTGAGTATTGAGTACCTCTCTCTCTCGCTCTCTCTCTCTCTCTCTCTCTCTCTCTCTCTCTCTCTCTCTCTCTCTCTCTCTCTCTCTCTCTCGCTCTCTTGCTCTCTCTCTCTCTCTCTCTCTCTCTCTCTCTTTTCTCTCTCTCTTCTCTCTCTCTCTCTCTCTCTCTCTCTCTCTCTCTTTGTAAGGCATAGCAGAGCCACATACTGATTTCTTTATAATAAATAATAATACAGCATTTGTAAAGCGCCATTTATCAATTTGACTATTTTCAAAGGTGCTTCGGTACATATGTGTTTTTAGTTTTTCTTTAAATTTCTCCCTAGAGCTTATTGTTTTAATATCCAGTGGTAGGGTATTCCAAAGTTTTCCTAGCTTCAAGTCCTTGGGAATGAACGTGTTCCCTGAGCAGTCTAGTAACAGTTGTGTCAGCTCAACAAGATCCACCATAATTCTTAGAATTGTACTAGTTCTATTTCTGCATCGGGCAGTCTTTTTTTAAGATCTACTAAGTATGGCACTCTGATAGCTTCAAGTGATATACATGAAGTGATGAATTGAATGGGATCTTCTGCCCCTGTATTGCAAGGGGATGGGTGGGGTGGGGTGTGTGTGGCAATCTGCCTTCACCATGTGCTGATTGAACTTATTTCTATTAGCTTATAGAATGTAATGTCCTGATGAGAATTTTACATTTAATTGAGGCTCTAGTCTTTGATACTACTGTCTTCCACTGACATGGGGGGGGGGGGGCTGGTGGTGGTGGGTTCTTCCAATAGTTCATAGGGAGATGCTAAGTTATATTGCTGCAGAATATCTCTTACGCTACTAAACCAACTGTGTGAAGCTTTGTATTTGATGGCAAGCTGTCGTTCCGCAATTTTGCATTCGATGGAGTCCCTATCCCTGATTATATTGCCAAAGGCTGTTAATATTGTTTTGTGTATCTCAGCTTGAAGTGGGATTTTGCTTAATAATAGGTAGACGGCGGCATCTGCGGCTCTCTCTGGTAGGTGTTGCAGTTGATGTATGAGTTGTTTGTGGAAGCTGTCTGTATGCTCTAGATCTTTTGTAGTTACACAAATCACTTCGAGACTGTGGATAAGACGTGGAAGTACATATATATTAAACAGATGTACTGATATCTTCCGGTTAAGGCCATTTGCTCCGTGGAAACCGGCGCCCAGCAGGGCATAGATGCTTCTTCTAGCTACGTTTTCTGCTTGCTGATTTTCACAGATGATGGTTGGCAATCTGAGTCGTCCATGATTTGTGAAACAACTAAGTGTTCTAACAGGTCTTTTTAGGATAATGCTGTTAGTGAGACTGCATGGCCTGTAGTTAGCTGGTTTTGACCTGTTGCTCTTTTAATAGATTGTTACAGTATTAGTGTTCTTCCAGTCAGATGCAATTTCCGATGTGTCAAGAGATTGTTGGAATACTGCAGCCAAGATTGGGGTCGTCTCATTGTTGGTTTCTATTAGTACACGGATTGGTATGTTATCAGGTCCTGTTGCCTTCTTGGGATTGAGTCGATTGGTGCACTTTGCAACACCTTGCTTGCTTATAATGATTCACATGCCTGAACGCGGGATCGAAACCGGCTCTTTTTTGTATTGGAATTCCAAGCATGTGCAGCACAAAGGTTTTTCCAACCGAGCCAACGCGCCATAGATGATCATGATGATGATGATGATGATGATGCTGATGAGTTTATTTTCTCCTTGTTCCTAGTATAGGAGGAATCTCCATCTAAAACAAGAAGAAGTTAAGGAGCGAAATTTTCGATTTCTGACGTCTGCTTACACTTGCCGAATCGTGCTCAAATAGATGGCGAAGAATTTATAATAACTGTTGTGTAATATAAGAGCATCACACGAGCTTATTCATTATCGATAAACCCTAACATATGATTATTCTTACTCTGAACTGATTATGTTTTCGTGGTAACATCCAAAACACTTAACTCGTCTTCCTCGTCTAATGATAGAGGGACGAAAGGATCCTGTAAGTCTAATGATTCTTCAAGCATGTCTCGTATGATAGTCTTCTTCAGGTGTTGGGCCTGAGAGTCCGCTATCTGGGCTGTTGACCCCTGAGAAGATTGGGGGCGTAGCCTCACTTCCAATCTCTGAATTCAGGCTTTCAGTACAACTGGACAAAGGTGAAGAGAAGTTTGGTGGACTTTCCAGTTCACCAATGACGATTAGCTCGGCCTCTTGTTAACTGTGTGCTACTCCTTCCGGTGAGTCTTCTCTGTGGTTGTGTAAGACAGGTGAGCGGGGTGGTGTCCTGGCAAGAATTGCTGCAACACCAGCTGCTGTGACAATTCTGTTGGCGTTGTGGAAGGCTATAATGGCTTCTCCCACAGTCGGAAAAATTTTGTGTAATGGTCCGAAATGCCTTCTCAGATCTTCCGTGCGGCTGAAGTGATGATTGCACAGTTCACACGTCCAGAAGCCCTTCTTTTCATGAATAATTCTGATGTGTCATCGTTGTAGCGTTCTGTGTGAAAAAGATGCTGGACAGAGTTGACAGATCGTGACATGGAGCATTTAAGGGATATAAAAAACAACAAAGACACACCTGCCGCCCAACATTTTAATCTTCCCAAACACTGGATGTCAAATACAGAATTATTGAGGTATTACGTCACGATCCTGATAGCATGGAAGCAACCGCTTTCCGCAAGGAGCGTGAACAATTCTGGATCCATCAGCTACATTGCATGGATCCTATATGCATCAATCACGCTGATTGGTAATCACATTCTCCTTCGATCAATACTCACCATTCTGTTACTTCTGTTACTTCTGATATACAGCTGGCTCTGACAGCGGCTCTAGGACTATAGACTTAGAAAGCTTTACCGACTCCTGGGAACCGGGTACTCGGCTCCCAACTGCCGAGTACCCGTTTACCATAGAGCTCATTCTTGTTTGCATAGCGACAAGAGCAATACATGCTTTTTGCATTAAGGATTTTAGTGTTTTAAAATAATCTAAGTCTTTAATCAGTGATAGTTTGTGTGTTCTGAAAGGATTAACTAAGGACTATGGAGAATACCGCCCAAGAAAACCAGGTTGTATTGTTCTTTATTATCCATAGTTAAAAGACTTAGGTCTCTAAATTTCGTTGTGTCGCATGTTCCAATTTCTGTCCCCATAGAATCTGGGACGTGTGCTAACAACGATATATGCCAGACGATCGCCTTCTTTAAACCCCAACAGGCGATCGGCAGATATGAAAATAGGTGTTTGCTACGGTATTTCTAACACGAATATCGGCTGACGTCGTTCTCCGTAGAATCCGAGCGGGTGACGTCACACCCGGTCGCTCGGATGTTTATGTGAAGAAAAATTTTTCATTAATTCGCGCATCTTATTCTGGGTGCTGCGTACTAAAAATGGTACCGGAAACTTTAGAATGATCAAGTTTACGTGTGATCACGATCGGTTTGCAATGATCGGTGGTTTCAAAATTCTTGAGTAGATGTGTGGTCTGCGGTTTTACCGTGTGAGACAGCAGTTTTGTTATACATTTTGTTGTTTTCTTCACATATCGTGCTGCGTTCGTTAGGAGTATAATTTATATTGATTAGTAAATATACCCTGAATGCTATGCGATATGATTCCTGGAGCCGTTACACATCCTGGAGGATCTATTATGGGTGTGTTGTGCCCGCCGCGTACTTGTCGTCATAATCAATGCGATCGTTGTTGTAACGTGGCGGGGTGGGGTGCGGGGAGGTTACGGTTAATTTATGAGTCAAATTATTTGAAAATTAATTGTCTGCCTTCCATCCGGGTCTCGTTCCGCTTGTTTATTGTAGGTTTGTGCTTATTTTATAGGCCAAGCCAGCCCCGCCATCATGTGACGACTGCCATAAGTTTGTCCGTGTAATGTTCAAGGACCATGTCTGTTTTATGTGTGCCCTGTGTAATATAGATCATAGGTGTAATGTTTGTGCAGTGTGGTCCGTCGAAACGATGGTTAAGTTCCTTGCCCAGAAGGACTTGGCTGGGTCTGACGCGGGGTCAGGCGGTCCGAGAGTAAATCGTGGAGCGCCCGGTTCGGCCGGTGCGGGTGCTCCACATCCCCAGCTGGAGGTGGCGGAGATGGCACCGCCGGCGTGGTTTGGTCCGGCTCTGCAGGGTTTTTCTGCATAGCGTTCTGACCACGCTGGTGTCGTCCCTGCTACCAAAGGTTGGGGGGCAGTTTCTCCCCATGCCTGGTACGGATCCTGTCCTCGGACAGGATTCTGGACTGGTTACCGAGGGGGCCGTCTCGTACGGCCCCCTGGCAGTCCCGTCTGGCTTCGGCCAGACGGGTTTCTGTTTCTCTGCGGCCACCTCCGGGTGGTCCAGTAACGGTGGCCGGTCCGTCAGGTGTGGGAGCCGTCCGCCAGGACGGTTCCACGGTTGACTCGTCTAGTGACGACTCTTCGGAGTCTGAAGACGAGGAGGCCGAGGAGGAGAGGTTGCTGCGGCCCGTGAAGCCGCAGGTGGAGAATATGGAGGTTGATTCCGTCCTAGACGGAACCGGCCTCCATTTGTCTGGTTTGGCGCAAGCCAGGTCAGCGGCTCCGCCTGTGGCTGAGGCAAATCCGTTACCGTGCACCGGTTCCGTGCGGCTTGGTTTGGCACCAGCCGTCACGGGAACGGGTGTGCCGGGCCGGGCGTGGTACTCACCTATCTCGCCTGGTCCGGCAGTCGGACGTGGGGTGCCGTGGGCGCCCGTGTCCGGCTATGGTTCCGCGACTGCTACGGGTCCGTACGGTTTTCCGTGTGGACCTACCCCATGGACCGGAGTGTTTCATGGGGTGGCGGCGGAACCGTGTGGTACCGGAGTGCCTGGCGTGTCAGCCGTGGCTCCTTGCTGGGAGGCCGTGGCTGGCAGACCCGTGAGCACGTCAACGGGTGACGTGTTTGCGGGGGTGTCTTCATCGGAGGTAGATTGGTCAGATGCTCTGGCGTGGCTAGCCAGGGTTGACCCGTCTGTGGTTTCGGCCACGGCCGATGAAGATGCGCCCCGTCCGTCGGTTGCGTCGATCAGGACGGGGATTTTGCCCGCGGCCCGGATCCAGTCAGTGGGACTGGATCCACGGTTCATAGAATGGTTGGATGCTATTTATAGCAAACAACTGATGACCAAGGGTCAGCTCCCTGCGGCCTCCAGGGAGGTGCGGGCAAGATGTCGTATTCCGCGGGGGGAATACGACAGGTATGGTGTAGTCCCGTCGGTCACGGAGTGACCGATGGGTACTGGGCGTCCAGAGTGCCGTGCCGGGTCACCCCGGTCCGGCACTTGTGGACAAGTCTCAGGTACACCAGGAAGAAGTCCTGTCCCTATGCGATGAGGGTGTGAGGGCAGCGATGAGCGCTGTCAACCACTCTTATCGTCTCCTTCAGTCGGTGTGGGCTGAAGCGGGGCAGGCCACCCTGTGCCACCTGTGGCGCTTTCATGTGTCAATGACGGCCTGGTGCTGTCGATGGACGCATTGGCAAGGGTGCAAGCGCGTGTGACGAAATCCAGGAGGCAAATGGTCATTGACCATATGCGTCCGGCTACGGCAGTCAGGGAGCGTCTCCTTGGGACACCCCTGACAGGGCCTAGCATCTTCGGTGGCCAAGCGTGGGCCATCTTAGAGGATACCGCCAGTATCGCGCAGAATCGGTTAGCGGTAAACATACAGCTAGAGCTAGTGCGACAAGCGCATGCACTAGGGCCTGTGGGGAAACCGCTAACGGGACAACCTTCAAAGGAGCAGAAGAAGCATAAGGGCAAGGCGAAAGCTAGGCCTGTTGCGACTTCTGCTTCAGCTGGGGTTTCAGAGCCGCCGCCGGCGAAGAAGCCCAGGAAGGTTGTAGAGGCGCCTACCCTCCCCAATGTTGCTCCTGACCGCCCTAGAGGTGGGAAGGGCAAGGGGAAGGGTACGGGTAAGGCCTCAAAGGGCGGACAGAAGGGGCCGAAGCGTACCTGAGGGTACGAAAGCTCCCTTCATATCCGCCTGGACCGCGCCTGTGTGACAGGAACAGTGGTGCCAGTTATACCCGTCGTGCCTAGAACGAAATGGTTCTCTCTCTCTCTCGTTAAGAAAGAGTGGGGGGGGCGGACTGCGAGCCGGACAACCCCGTTAGACGTCGAGGCGTCTATGGTGGGTGGAAGGCTCATGCGTTTCGTCGAGGCCTGGCAAGGTGTGACGTCAGACAGTCTGGTCCTGGGATGGTTATCCCAGGGTTACATGCCGGAGTGGTGGGACTTTCCACCACAAAATCTGTCTTTGGCACCTGTCTGGACACCCGTACCAAGGGAGCCAGACAAGTTAGAAGCCGTTCAAAAGGAAGTGTCGGGTTTGCTTCTGAAAGGAGCAATAAATCCAGCAAATCGAAACACTCCAGGCTTCTATTCAAACATGTTCCTTGTCCCCAAGAGCACAGGGGGATGGAGACCCATACTCAATCTCAGGCCATTAAATTGGTTTAGCCATACGCCTCGGTTCCAGATGGAAATGCCGAGGTCGGTAATGCGGGATTGAGGAAAGGAATGTGGTGTGTATCGATCGATCTGAAAAAATGCATATTTCCACATTCCTATGAATCGGAGTTGGCACAGGTTTCTGAGATTTGCATTTCAGAGTCAAGTATGGGAGTTTACAGTCTCCCGTTTGGCCTGTCGACAGCTCCGAGGGTTTTCACAAGAGTGGTCCTTGCGGTGACAGCGTTTCTCAGAAAAGAGAACGTGGCGCTACACACCTACATAGACGACTGGCTGCTTAAGGCAGACTCGGCAGCCAGGTTGAACGTGGATACTGCTCTGACTCTGAAGTTACTTTCAGATCTAAGCTGCATAGTCAACGAGGAGAAATCCGAGTTGACGCCCACTCAACGTTTCGTTTATTTGGGGATGCGATTCGACCTTGAGGAGGGCAGGGTTTACCCATCAGAGCCCAGAGTGGTGTCTCTGTTAGCCATCCTCAAGAGTTTTCGAGTGGGAAACCACATTCAAGGCGAGGCGGTTCCTTCAGATGCTGGGCATAATGGTCTCCATGGAGCAGGTTATCCCGTACGATGCTCTAATGCGAAGACCTATCCAGTTGTATCTGATGTCTCTGTGGAAACAGAGAACAGAACCCCTGTCAAAACTGGTGCCAGTTTTGGAGCCAATAATATCGCATCTGCTATGGTGGAAACAGCGTCAGAATCTCCTAATAGGGGTTTCGCTGCACCTACCCCAACCCCAGCTGTCCGTTTACACGGATGCATCGCTGGAAGGGTGGGGTGCCTGCCTGGGAGAACCAGGTCTCGGGCACATGGACTCTCCCGGAGAGTCAGCTGCATATCAATCTGTTGGAAATGATGGCAGTGGAACTGGCGTTGGAAGAGTTCCTTCCGATGATCAGGGGCAAGGTGATATTGATACGGTCGGTCAATTCGACAGTAGTATCATATATAAATCGCCAAGGCGGGACCAGGTCGCCCACTCTGTGTATCAGGGTGTGGCACTTGATTCAATGGTACAGGAATTACTCGGTTGTTTTGAAAGCAGCTCGTATTCCTGGCCGATTGAACATTCTGGCGGATGCTTTGTCTCTCGCAGACAGAGAATCCTGCCAACAGAATGGTCCCTCAACCCTCCAGTTCTGCGACGGATCTTCGAGCATTGGGGCAAACCCAACGTGGACTTGTTCGCCACAAAGGAAAATGCTCAAATCATGACATATGTCTCGCCGATTACAGATCCAAATGCCGTCGATACAGACGCTCTGGCGATAAGCTGGAGAGGGATGCACGCTTACGCGTACCCACCCACCATTCTTCTACCGAAGGTTTTGGTGAAGGTCAGGGAGGAACCGTGTCTGGTCCTGCTAATAGCGCCGTATTGGCCGAGCAGGGCGTGGTTCACGGATCTTCTAGATCTGCTGGTGGAAAATCCTGTGCAGTTGCCCGAGATTCCGAACATAATCTCCCAGGCCAAGGGACGCTTCCTACACGAGCGTCCCGAGATGTTCAATGACTGCGTGGATGTTATCAAACAACGTTCCACGTCGGAAGGCTTTTCTCGACAGGCTGCTGATTTCATCGCGGCTGCGAGAAGTAGGTCAACCTTCAAGTCATATAACAACAAGGTTAACAGATTTGCAGACTGGTGTGAAGAAAAGGGTATTGATACCTTTCAATCCACTATCAGCAAATAGCAGACTTTCTCTGTGAGCTGTTCTTTTGAGGACTAGCTCCCGTCACAGTTGCTGGATACAAGTCAGCTTTGGCATCATTTATCCCTTGTCTAGCCAACAGGGATAGTCCAGAGGTGGCCCAGTTAAATGTGATGTTGAGGGAATGAGCAATCTCCGACCGAGACAACCGGTAGTCATTCCAGCCTGGAGTCTATCTTTAGTGCTTAATGTACTGGCCAAGCACCCTTTCGAACCGTTGCGTTCGGCTAGTCTAAAGCATTTGACTCTAAAGGCGGTTTTTCTATTGGCAGCTTCCTCAGCTAGAAGGCGCAGTGAGATCCATGCGCTTTCGGCAGAGAGGAACCGATTTATTGTTTCTGGAGAAGGTCTGCGTCTTCTGCCAAGAGCAGAGGTTATGTCAAAGAACCAATCTTTGAGATATCCCGGCAAACCGATCATTATACCGAAGTTAACTAGGTTTGATCGTGATGCCAGTGTCTGGTGCCCGGTCCGTGCTTTGACTAAGTACAAGAAACGGACTGACTCGTTACGGTCGAACGATAGACATCTGTGGATCTGCCATAAAAAGTCTTATGGCGCCGCATCCATGGATACTATCTCTCGTTGGGTGGTCGAATGCATTCAGACTACTCACGAGATGGCGACTGGGCACCAGGTGCAAGGCGTAAGGGCAGACAATGTCAGAGGAATAGCCGCCTCGACCGCCCTTTACAATGGTGTTCCGTTATAGGACATCATGGCCGTTGCACAATGGCACTGTGAGTCCTCATTCACGGATTACTATATGAGGGATGTGTCAGACTCAGCCAATCCACTCGCTTTAGCTGTTTTGAAACGATAGTTAGTGACCACACTGCTTTTCCCCTTTTCTCACTTCGGTAAGAAAAGAACCTAAAGCAGGCATGGTCAGGCGAGAGGATGTCAACCAGATTGTGTCACTGATGGCCGAACCGGTGAATGGTTGTAGGCGGTACGTCTGAAGTCCTGTTATCATAAGGTAATTCAACAAGTGAGAGTTTTTTGTATTATGTATATGTATCATGTTCATTCATCGTATATATTCATGCTCATTCCCAGGCTAATACAAGCGATATGCAGGGAGTAGTTAACCCTCTTGGCATATTGGTGTTTTCAGGCGAGATACATGTTCGTTAGTTCTCTCCCTTTTCTTAGGAGGAAAAAGGGGGGGGAGCTGTGACGCGAATGTGATTCGGTTCCGTAAACTTGACGGTCCTTTTTAGGTCTCCGTTAGTCAAGTTTGAAGTCTAAAATCTTTCTCCAAGGGGCAAAATTAGCATGTATGGCTTGCCCCTTCCCACCAGGTTACTGATCAAATCTGGTGTATATCAGAAGTAACAGAATGGTGAGTATTGATCGAAGGAGAATGCAGGAAATGTCAATTTCCCTTTCTCCGAGATCTAACAATACTCACCATTCTGTTACGGACCCAGCCTCCCAGCCCCACGGAGGCAAGCCATAGTTTTCTCTTGTTTGGTGGCTATGCAAACAATATGAGCTCTATGGTAAACGGGTACTCGGCAGTTGGGAGCCGAGTACCCGGTTCCCAGGAGTCGGTAAAGCTTTCTAAGTCTATAGTCCTAGAGCCGCTGTCAGAGCCAGCTGTATATCAGAAGTAACAGAAGTAACAGAATGGTGAGTATTGTTAGATCTCGGAGAAAGGGAAATTGACATTTCCTGCATTCTACCTTAGGTAGTAAAACTTTTAATTGTTATATTTTAGCCCTTTAATGCCCAAGATTGGCCAAGAAAAACTAGATTTATCATTAGCAAATGTCCATTTACAGGATAAGAGAAGACTATTTTTTTAAATTTAACAATGCAATGACTGGCTCAGTTATGGAATCAGACAATTCACTGGTAAAATTTCAAAAATAGTCTCTTAGCATACATATATATATATGATCATTCCTCAAGACCAGTGAAGAAGGCATATTTGCCTGGCTTCTCCATTAATATTTAAAACAATTAGAATAAAAATTGTTGTTGCCAATAGGTAGTTATATCTTTCAGTCAAATTATTGTCCAAAAAGTCAACATTCAGCATATCTTATTTTTAGTTCATTTGACTTAATTATAGCTTAATGCGGAGGTTTTTTCTGATGAAGAGGGCTAAAGGTTAATACCATGTCTAATTATTATAGATACATGTAAACCTTGCTATATAAATGTGGCATTAAAAAGCATTAAAATATAATGTATATAGTACAGTACTTACTGAATGAGAGTAATGAGAACTTGTCTGTAGAGTTTAGTCCAGGTGTCTGTGTTTTAAAGGCATTTCACAGAGGGGTGGGGGCCCTTGTTCAATGATTCCTTTGTTATGTAGGAGGGGATAATTACAGGGCAATTATCTTGTAATGTACTTCTTTCTTCACCCATTTCATTCCATGCAGATGATAGTTATTACTTTACTGAACACTATTGCTAACATCTTGATGAATAATTTTAACACAATTTGGTTATCTTGGTCCTAGCTTATATATTTGAAATCATTTTAACTAATTTGTATGATTTTAAAGATCGTATGATTTCATAGAGATGAAACCCTGCAGAATGAAATAAGTTCAAGATCAGTGGCTTTGATTGAATAGAGGTACAAAGCTCACATAGGATAAAAAGGTTAATTGGTCACTGGTCATGGAGAATTGAGTTAATTTAATAATGTATTAAAGTTCATAGCATTTATCAGATCATTATTTTGTCGATTGGGAGATTATTTTTGAAAATTTACCATTGGAATTACTGGCTCAGTTATCCAGCTAGCCACTCCAGTGGTAGATTTTCAAAAATAGTCTTCCATTGGCCTGCCAATGAACATATCTCACACTCATTGCAGAAGGTGTTTTGCCCGGCTTAGGTGTTAAAGTGTTACAGGCTAACTTGCTCATCACTGAATTATCAGTATCTCAAATTCTAGTCTTCAAACCAAACATATAACTAAGCTGTTAAAATTTATTTTAATAGAAACTGTTGCAGCCATATGAGACAAAGTATTCAGTCAAATAAATTGTCAAATATTCAATAAAGCATCTAATAACAGCTGGCATAATAAATATCATCAACCTGCATATAGAATGAAATGTGGTAAATGGTATCATATAGATCATTTAGGATGGAATGTATTAAGGATATATAAAGATCAGTGTATAATACAGATATTACATGTACATTTTATAGCCAACAATGGTCAGTAAATCTATGACAAATATGACTTGAATTGATTGGAATTGAATTGGAATTCATCAATTCCGATCAATTCCAATTCTGGTGTCTTAAAATTTATCAATTCCAATTCCAGAGTCCTCAGATTGAGCAATTCCAATTCCAGAATTGACCCCCAACCCTGAGGGTAACATGATTAATGTATATAACATTATCTTCCTCACTGCCATCCCCATGTTTTTAATTATTAGCCTACTAGGTATGTAGTCAATCTGTACCCGTTATTCTGTACATTTCCAACATATTTGAATTTCACTTATGTTCAGAACACTTTATGGTACAGATTAACCATTACGATGGTATGGAATACCCAATTAGTTAGGTACGGAATATCCAGATTTAGGGTACAGATTACAACTAGGGTACAGATTCTCCAATAGTAGGCTGGGCCAAATGTTTTTTATATATTGAAAAATAATTACAAAATTTGGCAGACGTATATTATGACATCATTAAAGTATAAATCCACTTGCTTTTCAAGCTGTGACTTTTTGTTTCATTTTTATTACATTTTTCTTTTTTGTAGGGCCAGGTGAGCTAAAAACGCTAAGTATTTTTTTTGGGTTATGGCATAAAAATTACTTTGTACTCTATTAAAAAAAAAATCATTAACACTAGGTGCTTACTTGATACAGCTGGTAGCAGTGTGCCGCCCACCAACCCACCCCAACCCTTTCAAGTGGTGGTAATGAACAGCGAAAGTGTTTGGTATGTAGGGGCAGATGAGAGCATGAGCCTGAGCTGTCAGGCAGAGTGACTAGTCCAGACCTGGGGTCAAATACTTTCAAAAGTATTTAAATGCAAATGCAAACTTTGTTCAAATGCAAGTGCAAATGCAAATACTCTTCTAAAAGTATTTCAAATACTTTCAAATGCTTTTAATAATAGTCATATCAGATATAACTCATGATTTCTGAGAGGAAATTGGTTAAACAGTTGTACAATGTATTATAACATGTACCGGCGAGCAGCATCTTTCAGTTAAACTGATTTCCAACTGTTTAAAAGTGACATATACCCAGATAGAGTCAAACTCGTATTTACAGACCATCCAAAGGAGAATAGAGCTTCTCACTTAAGCCTTTAACACTCAAATTCTGAATATTTACCCCTGGAATGACTGGCTTGGTAACCAGGTTACAGTGATCAAGTTTCGAAAAATGTCTTCTCTTGGTCTGCAAATGGAAATTTTCTTTGAGAAAAAATTGAAAATTTAATGAACAACTTTAAGGGTTAGAGTTAATGCATGATCTCTTATTACGTAGAGGGTCAAATGTATTGCTTTTAAATTGGATTGAAGAAAGTGGTCAATCTACCAGATAGCTCTCTTATCAATTGGCACATCTGAGGGATTATTGTGAATGATTATATTTTCTTTCATTATGAAATTGTGTTTAACCCATTTAATGAGAACATATTTGAGCTATTTTGAAATTAATTTGTCTGGAAGTTGTTGTTCCATTCAAATTAATTTCAAAATATTCAACAGCTTTCCTCTATGGTTACATTCAAATTGTGTTAAAGGCCAGTTTCATCGGTGAAAGGGTTAAATAAACTATACATTTTCTTGTAATTAAAATTTAGTTACTTTGAAAATTATTTGACAGAAAGTAATTTCAGGAGCCAATACAGTCCAATTGTTGTCAAATGTACATTCTTCATGAGAAATTCATCTTGGTGAGAAATTTATTCTATTAGCCCTTTCATGGATGGAATACTTTAGATCACATTTTCAAAGCAACCACACAGAAAAGCAGTTGACTACTTTGAAAATAATTTTACTGGAATATTTTGCTGCCTTAATAGGCAGCAGCAGCTTATAAATAAATTAATTTCAAAATATTCAACAGAATATTTGCCATGTCATGAAAATAATTTGACCGGAATATTTTTCTGCAGCAGCAGCTTATAAATAAATAAATTGTAAATAGACAATGAGGCGGAATCTAATATGGCCACCAAACTCCGACCCGTGACCATCTTGAAAATTCATTTGTGAATAATAGCACTGCTACTGTTTATCCCTTCTATGAAATGTCAGAGAATGATTACACTATGTGTGGGCAAAAGATCACTATCTTCTGATAGCTTTCATTCGTTGGTTTGTCATCATGGCGAGATAATATACGCCATTTGCGGAGCTCTTGTTTTAAATGTCTTATTGTTTTTATGGCCCTATTGTGATACAGAATAGTGCTGTACTATGTTGGATGAGTCCTCATTGGGTCATTGGTGGAGTATGCCGGATACTTTTCTTATAGGCCTATTGGATAGTCTTCGGCTCACCATTCTAGTTTTCTATGAGGCCAGTAAAAATTTGAGTTTTGACCACAGGGTGCTACATGTTAGTTAACTCTGGCCTCTTTTTATTTCAGCTGATAGTTGAATAGACGCTCCGGTGGTAGAAGAGGTGCAGAGGTGGAGGGGGCTAACCTTCAACATGGCTGATGAGGAGGAGGAGAATTCAGATGAAAATTGGGGATTTGAGTTTGTCTGTGACGCAACAGAACAGAGATTCAGTACACTGTGTACCACATCACATGTGGTCACCTCAGAAGGTACAAAACATTATGCGTGTGAAGTTTCAGTGATGTTGGATGAGAACTGTATAGGAATAAAAAAAGAAAATAAAATGACCACAGTACGACTAGATCAACAACAAGATATTGTCTGATCATTCAAACAATCTTTAGTGATCCGTTACAGATGTAATATTACAGTATAGATCTTCAGAAAATTGAGTTGTTATTACACCACAAGACCATCCATTACCGTTCAATCACTACTTGCTAAATCAATTATCTGCATTTAGCTACCAGAGTAAGATTTTTATGCTTACATACACTCCTCCCCATGCCTATTCCTATAAATATGGACCCTCAACCAGGCTACTGGTTAGGTCCATCTCCAGTATATTAACTGATATAGACTGGCACCAGTCTGTACTCACTCCATAGTGACGCCTGTCACTAAGCGCGCGTGTGCATGCGCACTGGAGCCCAAATAGGGAACAGATTCACTTTTCAATTATTCTGCAAGCAGAACAACTGTACAAATATTATCAGAAAGTTTTTATAGCTTTGCGCTGTGTCAGCTTACTATTGAAGAACTTCCTCACGCTAAGATATGCCTACTATGAAGTCTATCCTCCAAAAATTATGTTTTTGGAAGTATTTCGTGGTTATATTGAACCTTATAACTATGTATATAAATGTTACCGGTTTTCGTGGTAACAACTTTAATATGCCTACGTCATCATCATATTAAAACACTATTACTCCAGTGAGCCCTTAATCACTTTCATTTAAAAGAAAAAATAGTGCTTTACATGGAATTACATTTATTTCCCTATGATAAAAAACAATCTTGAATTTGAACTCTTCTGGCCTTTCTTTGAAAGGCGTTTGCATGTTTCTAGACTCCTTTTATCGAAATTCTAAGCTGTATGCTTCTTTCGTAATCTTTTTTCATTTTTTAAGAGTGTTTTAACGACCGATAAATCAAGTGCACCTCCTCAATCTGTGAACGAGTTCACTCTGCGGAGTATGGAGGGCATTTCTGTTTTAAGTGCACTACGTGTACCCCCCCACATCGATGTGCGGTTTTTGCATAGGATGGTCTGCATTCGTATCTAAGTTTCTTTAAGGATTATTCGTCCTTACAGCGCTGCCCTATGGTCGTCATTCCCCTTCCTCCATTGCTAGTAGACAAAAGCTGTGTCTTTTGCAACGGAGGGGGGGGGGCATTCTTCGGTGAATTCGGAAGCATTGATCGCTTTATTTGCGGGATTTGAATCCTTCGCTGCAGTTTTGACTAAATCTTTAGACGAAAGAATATCTTCTGCCATCATGGAGGCCAAGAAACAGGAAGTTTCTTCTGATTCCGACGATAGGCCGTTAGCAGGCATTCCCGCATATGGGGGAAACCGATTCCTCTAACGTCAATGCAAGTAATCAGGTCTAAACAAAGTCTAGAGCGACTAAGCTCTCGAAGGTGAGCTCGTGCAGTTCACTGGGTCAAACCCACAGTCTTGAGGGTGATAGGCATAACCTCAAGCAGTGGTGGCGGAGGCGGAAGCTAACGTCCAAAAGCCTTATGCTAATGCCAAATTTTCGGTCATACCGGTCATCAAGATTCTTCATAGGTCGCCTATAGCCATAGTCCGCAATCTAGTTTTGCTAGTTCTTCCGGTTCCGTTGGGGTGGATTCGGGTCCTCGGGACTCGGGTTTACTTCCGTTTTCCAGTGCTACTTCCGTTCCGACCATTTCCGGTATTTCTCCTTCGATCAATACTCACAATTCTATTACTTCTGATACAGCTAGCCTGGATAGCTGGGCCCTAGGACTATAGACTTAGTAAGCTTTACCCACTCCTGGAACCGGGTACTCGGCTCCCAACAGCCGAGTACCCATTTGCCATGAAGCTCATTCTTGTTTGCATAGCAACAAGAGACACATGCTTTTTTGCAGTTGGAAGTCTTGAGATTATATTAAGTCTTTTTTCTGAGTAATTGTGATAGCTTTATGCGCTCTCTAAGGATATATTGGATTACCATGGATGCAGCCGATGATAACCAGGTCATATATTTCCATGTTATTCCATAGTTAAAAGACTTAGGTCTTCAAATTTTTGGCCGTGTCGAATGTTCCAATTTCTAACCCCAAAGAATCTGGGACGTGTGTTAACAACGAAATATGCCAGATGATCGCCTTCCTTTAAACCCCAACAGGCGATCGGCAGATATGAAATACAGTGTTAGCTTGACGATGTTTTAACACGAAAATTGGCTGACATCATTCTCCGTAAGATCCGAGCGGGTGACGTCACACCCGTGTTACTCAGATGTTTATGTGAAGAAAATGTTTCATTAATTCGCGCATCTGATTCTAGGTGGTGCACACTTTAATTGGTACCAGAAAAACTTTGGAATTTTTAAGTTTTGCGTGTTATCACGATCTGTTTGCAATGATCAGTGGTTTCAAAATTCTTGATTTAGATGTGTGGTCTACAGTTTTACCGTGTGCTACAGCAGTTTGTTTACATTTTGTTGTTTCTTTACATATCGTTTTGGCCTTCGTTAGGAGTATAATTTATATTTATTAGTAAATATACCCCGAATGCTATGCGATATGACTCCTGGTTCCGTTATACATCCTTGAGGATCAGTGTATTATTGCCCGCTTCATTCTTGTCGTCATAATCAATGCGATCTTTGGTGTAGCGTTGCGGGGTGGGGTTCTGAACTGGCCACCGAGGGAGCCATCTCATACAGCCCCCTGGCAGTCCCGTCGAGCTCCGGCCTGATGGGCTCTGTCTCTCTGTGGTCCAGTAGCGGTGGCCGGTCCGTCAGGTTTCCTCGTCTAGTGACGACTCTTCGGGGTTTGAAGATGAGGAAGCCGAGGAGGAGAGATTGCTGCGGGTGGAGAGCATGGAGGTCGATTCCCTCCTGGGCGGAACCGTCCTCCATCTGTCTGGCTTGGCGCAAGCCAGGGCAGCGGCTCCGCCCGTGGTTGAGGCCACTCACCTATCTCGTCTGGCGGTCAGACATGGGGTGCCGTTGGCGCCCGTTTTTTCCCACGGTTCTTCAACCGCTATGGGTCCGCATGGTTTTCCGTGCGGGCCTACTCCATGGACTGGTGTGTTCCATGTGGCAGCGGAACCGTGCGGTACCTGAGTTCCTGGCGTATCAGCAATGGCTCCTAGCCGGGAGGCCATTGCTGGTAGGGCCGTGAACATGTCAACGGGTGACGTGTTCACGGAAGTGTCCTCCTCGGAGACAGATTGGTCTGAGGCTCTGGCTTGGCTAGCCAGGGTAGACCCGTCTGTGGTTTTGTTCACGGCCGTGGAGGATTCACCCCGTCCATCGGTGGCATCGTTTAGGACGGGGATCTTGCTCGCAGCCCGGATCCAGTCTATTGGACTGGATCCAAGGTTTATGGAGTTGCTTGATGCTATTTATAGCAAACAACTCCTGACCAAGGGCCAGCTTCCTGCGGCCTCCAGGGAGGTGCGGGCGAGGTGTCGTATTCCACGGGGGGAATACGACAGGTATGGTGTTGTCCCGTCGGTCACCGATGATGACCGCTGGGTACTGGGTGTCCAGAGTGCAGGAGCAGGTGGCCCCGCCCCGGCACTGGTGGACAAACCTCAGGTACACCATGATGAAGTCCTGTCCCTATGTGATGAGGGGTTGAGGGCAGCAATGAGTGCTGTCAACCAATCGTATCGCCTTCAGTCGGTGTGGGCTGAAGCGGGGGCAGGCCACCCTGTGCCACCTATGGCACTTTCGTGCATTAATGACAGCCTGGTGCTGTCTATGGACGCATTGGCAAGGGTGCAGGCGCGTGTGACTAAGTCCAGGAGGCAGATGGTCCTTGACCATATGCGTCCAGCTACTGCCGTCAGGGAGCATCTTCTTAGGACGCCCCTGACAAGCCCTAGCATCTTTGGTGGCCAAGCACGGGCCATCTTAGAGGACACGGCCAGCATTGCGCAGAATCGGTTGGCGGTTAATCTGCAGCTAGAGCTAGTGCGTCAAGCGCATGTACTAGGGGCTGTAGCCAAGCTGCTGACCGCGCAATCTTCTAAGAAGCAGAAAAAGCACAAAAGCAAGGCGAAAGCTAAGCTTAGTGCTGCTTCTGCTTCTACTGGGTTTTCTCAGCCGCCTCCGGCGAAGAAAGCCAAGAAGGTTGTGGAGGCCCTACCCTCCCCAATGTTGCTCCTGATCGCCCGAGAGGTGGGAATGGAAAGAGTAAGTCCTCAAAGGGCGGAAAGAAGGGAGCGGATTGTACCTGAGGGTACGAGGGCTCCCTTCGTATCTGTCTGGACCGCACCTGTGCGACAGGAACAGCGGTGCCAGTTAGACCAGCCACGCCAAGACCAAAATGGTTCTCTCTCTCTTGTCAAGAGAGGGGGTGGGGGAGCGGATCGCGAGCCAGACACCGCCATTAGACGTTGATGCGTCTATAGTAGGTGGAAGGCTCATGCATTTCGTCGAGGCTTGGCGAGGTGTGACGTCAGACAGTCTGGTCCTGGGATGGTTATCCCAGGGGTACATGCCGGAGTGGTGGGATTTTCCACCACAGAATCTGTCTTTGGCACCTGTCTGGACACCCGTACCAAGGGAACCAGACAAGTTAGAAGCCATTCAAAACGAAGTGTCAGGTTTGCTTCTGAAGGGAGCAATAAAACCAGCAAACCGGAACACTCCAGGCTTCTATTCAAACATGTTCCTTGTCCCCAAGAGCACAGGGGGATGGAGACCAGTACTCAATCTCAGGCCATTAAATTGGTTTATCCATACGCCTCGGTTTCAGATGGAAACTCCGAAGTCAGTAATGGCAGGATTGAGGAAGGGAATGTGGTGTGTATCGATCGATCTGAAAGATGCATATTTCCACATTCCAATGAACAGGAGTTGTCACAGGTTTCTGAGATTTGCGTTTCAGAATCAAGTATGGGAGTTTATAGTCTTCCCATTCGGCCTGTCGACAGCTCCACAGGTTTTCACAAGAGTGGTCCTTGCGGTGACAGCGTTTCTCAAGAAAGAGAACGTGGCGCTTCACACATACATAGACGATTGGCTGATCAAAGCAGACACATCACTCAGGTTAGAGGTGGATACTGCTCTGACTCTGAAGTTGCTTTCAGATCTAGGCTGGATAGTCAACAAGGAGAAATCACCCACTCAACATTTCGTTTATGTAGGGATGCGATTCGATCTCGAGCAGGGCAGGGTTTACCTGTCAGAGCCCAGAGTTGTGTCACTGTTAGCCATCCTCAAGAGTTTTCGATTGGGAAACCACATTCAGGCGAGGCAGTATCTTCAGATGCTGGGCATGATGGTCTCCATGGAGCAGGTGATCCCGTACGCTGCTCTGATGCGAAGACCTATCCAGTTGTATCTGATGTCTCTGTGGAAACAGAGAACAGAACCCCTGTCAAAACTGGTGCCAGTTTTGGAGCCAATAATGTCGCATCTTGTATGGTGGAAAAAGCGTCAGAATCTCCTAGTAGGAGTTTCGCTGCACCTACCCCACCCCCAGCTGTCCGTGTACACGGATGCATCGCTGGAGGGATGGTGGGCCTGCCTGGGAGAACACCAGGTCTCGGGCACATGGACTCTCCAAGAGAGCCGGCTGCATATCAATGTGTTGGAAATGATGGCAGTAGAACTGGCATTTGAAAGGTTTCTTCCAAAAGTCAGGGGCAAGGCGATATTGATACGGTCGGACAACTCGACAGTAGTATCATACATAAATCGCCAAGGCGGGACCAATTCACCCACACTATGTATCAAAGTGTGGCACTTGATTCAATGGTGCAGGAATTACTCGGTTGTTTTGAAAGCAGCTCACATTCCTGGGCGATTGAACATTCTGGCGGATGCTTTGTCTCGCAAACAGAGAATTCTGCCAACAGAATGGTCTCTCAACCCTCAGTTCTTCACAGGATCTTCGAGCATTTGGGCAAACCCAACGTGGACTTGTTCGCCACAACGGAAAATGCTCAAATCATGACTTATGTCTCGCCGATTCCAGATCCAAATGCCGTCGATACAGACGCTCTGGCGATAAGCTTGAGAGGGATGCATGCTTACGCGTACCCACCCACCATTCTTCTACCAAAGATATTGGTGAAGATCAGGGAGGAACCATGCCTGGTCCTGCTAATAGTGCCATTTTGGCCCAGCAGGGTGTGGTTCACGGATCTTCTAGATCTGCTGGTGGAAAATCCAGTGCAGTTACCCGAGATTCCGAACATAATCTCCCAGGCCAAGGGACGCTTCCTACACGAGCGTCCCGAAATGTTCAACTTGACTGCGTGGATGTTATCAAACAACGTTCCACGTCGGAAGGCGTTTCTCGACAAGCTGCAGATTTCATCGCAGCTGCGAGAAGGATGTCAACCTTCAAGTCATATAACAACAAGATTAACAGATTTGCAGACTGGTGTGAAGAAAAGGGTATTGATACCTTTCAATCCACTATTCAGCAAATAGCAGACTTTCTCTGTGAGCTGTTCTTTTCAGGACTAGCTCCTATCACAATTGTTGGATACAAGTCAGCTTTGGCATCAGTTATCCTTGTCTAGCCAACAGGGATAGTCCAGAGGTGGCCCGGTTGAATGTGATGGTGACGGGAATGAGCAATCTCTGACCGAGACAACCGGTAGTCATTCCAGCCTGGAGTCTATCTTTAGTGGTTACTGTACTAGCCAAGCACCCTTTCGAACCGTAGCGTTCGGCTAGTCTAAAGCATTTGACTCTAAAGGCAGTTTTTCTATTGGCAGCTTCCTCAGCTAGAAGGTGCAGTGAGATCTATGCACTTTCAGCAGATAGGGACCGATTTATTGTCTCCGGAGAGTGTCTGCGTCTACTGCCAAGAGCAGAGTTTATGTCAAAGAATCAATCTTTGAAATATCCCGGCAAACCGATCATTATACCGAAACTAACTAGGGTTGATCGTGATGCCAGTGTCTGTTGCCCAGTCCGTGCTTTGACTAAGTACAAAAAATGGACAGACTCGTTACGGTAGAATGATAGACATCTGTGGATCTGCCTTAAGAAGCCATATGGCACCGCATCCATGGATTCTATCTCTCTTTGGGTAGTCGAATGCATTCAGACTACCCATGAGATTGCGACTGGGCACCAGGTGCAATGCGCAAGGGCACACGATGCTAGAGGAATAGCCGCCTCGACCGCCCTTTACAATGGTGTTCCGTTAGAGGACATCATGACTGTTGCACAATGGCACTGTGAGTCCTCTTTCACGGATTACTATATGAGGGATGTGTCAGACTCCACCAATCCACTCGCTTTAGCTGTTTTGAAACGATAGTTATACGACGACACCCAATTAATTTTTAACATCATGAGTACTGAAATAGAAAATCACCCAATTAATTTCAGTTCTCTTGGTAATAATGTATAATAACCAAATTAAATTCCAAAGAAACCCAATTTACAAAATTTCTAAGAGTGAATCACCCAATTATTGAAAAGCTTATCTAGAGCTCTGGTTAGTGTTGAAGAATGTCAAAGAACAAATCTGTGCAATTCTTTTATAACTCCTTTTTGGCCAAAGAGGATTTGGTTTGTAGACCTTCTAGATCTCTTGGTAGACTTCCCTCGTCTTCTTCCATTCTCCAAGGATATTCTGTCTCAAGGAAGAGGTCTTTGTCTTCATCAAAACCCAGAAATCTTCAGTCTGTGTGCTTGGAGAATATCGAAACTAAAGTCTACGAGAATAAAGTTTCTTCAAGATCTCCAGTAATTATCGATTCTTCCAGAAGAGAGTCGAACCGCAGAGTTTACAAGTGTCGACTTAAAATTTTTTGAGAATGGTGTTCAGACCACGGTCTCGTGCCCTATTCTGTTTCTATTCCCCAAGTATTAGGCTTTTTAACATATCTCTGGTTCCTTACATTTATTAGCTAATTCGGTTAGGGGATATAGATTTCTCTGGCATTTTCTCTTCCTTGCCTTCTGTATGCCGATGTCATGGACACTAAGACCTTTAATAGTTTTTATTAGAGGTCTATAGGACTGGGCGGTTTGGCCTAAAAGAAAACCGGTGACGGTATCACTAATTAAACCGGTATTAACGAAATACCGGTTTAATGGATTAGAATGATCGAAAATAATTTGAAATATGAAAATATGCCATTTTCATTAGCTACAGTACATGTATTTTGCGATTTGACAACTGACATAAATTGCCACGAAATTAGAACGGTAGCTACGTGCAACTGCACATTTCGACGCTATCTATCTCAAAATAGTAGTTAAAATAAATAAAATAAATAAAGTCTGGTTCATGGGATGTCGTGAAAATAACACTCTAACTACTAAAATGTTGATTTTCAACACTGTTATTAGGTAACTATTTTCGAAAGCGTAGTGAAATCTAACGCGTGTAAGTAGAAACCCGGGGTATGAGAGCGAGTTTAGGCTCCTAGTAGAGTACCGCACATATGCTTAGAGTACGTATAACCACCTACAGTATGATCTAGTCTAGTAAGTCATGTGTTTGTATTCGAGTACTCGGTATTTAGTAATACTCCTCAATAAACTGTCGTTCAAGCGGGTGAATGTCATTCAGCACGTAACTAAAGAGTAGTCATTTCCCGGAAATCGCGCCTCTAGAATTCTTACAAAAAATGTGTTTGACTATTTTCGAGGTTCATATGTCATATAATAAAGAGATTATGATAATTTGACAACATAAACGCAATGATTCGTGAATCTAACTTAAATCTACTTAAATCAACACTTCGTACTTGAAGATATACGAAGACGAAAAAGACCAGGCCGTAAAACAAAACGATGAGATTCTAACGCCTATCGAGCAGAAAAGTCACCTGATAAATTTCATTCATAAAATCGATAGTAGTGAATATCC
Organism: Chaetoderma sp. LZ-2023a; assembly: GCA_034401795.1. NCBI lineage: Eukaryota > Metazoa > Mollusca > Caudofoveata > Chaetodermatida > Chaetodermatidae > Chaetoderma > Chaetoderma sp. LZ-2023a. Next base: position 45,187,717 of record CM067366.1, read on the forward strand.
CGATGGAAGAATTTGTTAACAACCAATCACATTACGCTTGCTCGTATTTGAGAGGCTAACAGGTGTATTTTACTTGTAACTACTCCGCCAACGTAAGAAGCGACTTAATCATTTTCATTTTCTAGTCCGTGATGGACGAAATCTAAGGGAAATAATGATTTGTTTGAATTGGGAGTTCATTGTATAGCGACGTTATTTTCGCAGAGTGTTTCTTGATTGTTTTGTATCATGTCACATTTGGAATCCTACTTAAACATAGTACAAACTCGAATTGAAAAAAGGATTATTTGTTGCAAAGAAGAACTTTTGATTTTCAAATTATTCAATCTTACATTGAACCCGCAGAGCTTACGTCATGTAAAATTCATTGCTGGCAAATAAAATCATATTTGCCGAGGATTGTCCTCAGCCGAATTGTTGGAATTTCACCAACACCCTTGCTTTCCCACGGCTAATAGTTATAGATGACTGTATTTTATGTCTCTAGTAGCAAATGGTTACACTAGATGATAATATTAAACTGCAAGTCAAGAACAAACTAGTTTTGGACAGTCACCAGATTTTGCGCAATGGCGATCTTATGGGTGGTTTTTCGGTTTTTTATTTTCGTAATGGTTTTTAAACCGTCGCCATAAAAAACCGTGAGACGGTGTGAAACCGGTATACCGCCCAGCCCTAGAGGTCTAGGCAATATTCATCCTCCGGAAGCTACGCCTTTACCTTCATGGAACTTGGCTTTCGTTCTTCAAGTGCTGGCAGGCCGTCATTTTGAACCTCTTTCCTCTATTAGTTTTAACGGCCTCTGCTAGAAGGCGTTCAGAATTCATGCTTTTTCTGCTGAAAGGGAGAGATTTATAGTTTCAGGAGACGGTTTAGTTTTAGTCCGAGAAGGGATTTTTTATCTAAAACTCAGTCTAACCGGTTTCCTGCTAGTCCGATCATTTAAAAATCATTATCGTCTTTTTCGCCTTCCGATAAACTCTGGTGTCCTGTTAGGGCATTAAGAATGTACAAACAGTGAACTGATTTCAAAAGATTTGATCCATCCCTTTTATGGTTTTCTTATGCGGAAGAGTTAACTAAGCCGGTCTCAAAGTTTACGATATCCTTATGGATTTGGGAGACGATTAAGCTTTGTTACGAGATAGCTTCTCCGGAACAAATTAATCTCTCCCATATTAAAGCTCACGATGTTAGAGGAATGGCTTCCTCTTTTGCACTATTTGCCGGTTCGTATTTAGATGAAGACATACAGGTTGCAGGATGGAAATCTGAATCCTCTTTTACAACCTCTTATCTGAAAGATTAGAGTGCAGCAGCCTCCTTCTTTCGTAATATTACGATTTGGGCGTCTGTAAGAAATGGTGAGAGTTTATTTTGGTTTTTATTTATCTCTAAGTTCAAATTTTCCTTATTTGATAATCACGGTGTGATTGATTTAAATGCACTATTATGTTATGTTATTAACATTTGGATAAGATTGGTTTGATTTTTATCCTTGTTTGTTGATTCTAAAATCACCTCCCACCTAATGTTTTAAGTGGGGCACTGACCAAATCTACGGGTTTAGCAAGTAGTGATTGAACGGTAATGGATGTTTTTGTAGTGTAATAACACCCCCCCCCCACCCCACAGACCCCCCTTGCGGGTTGGTTGGTTGTTTTATTAACCACTATAAAAACATACTTACCGTTCAATCACTACGACCCGGTCTCAGCCACCCCGCATGGAATTGATTTGAGAATTTGCCTATAATATTTGGCACTTAAATTCAGAAAAGTGAATCTGTTTCCTATTTGGGCTCCAGTGCGCATGCACAAGCGCGCTTAGTGACAGGCGTCACTATGGAGTGAGTACAGACTGGTGCCAGTCTATATCAGTTAATAGACGGGAGATGGACCTAACCAGTAGCCTGGTTGAGGGTCCATATTTATAGAAATAGGCATGGGGAGGAGTGTATGTAAGCATAAAAATCTTATTCTGGTAGCTAAATGCAGATAATTGATTTAGCAAGTAGTGATTGAACTGTGGGTGGGATCTTATATCCCGGTTAAAATTTTGAGACAAGCTTGACAACAGATTAGTTCTGAATCTGGTAGCAGCAGATTTCAGTGAAATGGAAGGATCCTTTGTTAGCTGCCCCCTCCCCACCCCACCCCCCCTTCCCCCCCACACACACACACACACCTGATTTCTTGCTAAGCTGTGCCCACTTTGTACACTCATTTGAATCGATTTGAGCACTTTGTACCCCAAATTTCCAGAATACCAATTTCAACAGCTCCCAGTTAAGTTAGTTTCAAAATATTCAGCACAATGTTGATTAAATTATAAATTTATCGAATGCATACAATTTAGACACTGGTGAGGGACCATTAGCATTTTCATGATGGAGTTACATCATCTTGATTGTGATGTTAGGTAACATCTGATTATGGCATCAGATACTTGAATGAGATATCGGACACCACTGCCGGATTCCAGTTTCTCGGTCAATCGTATGATGTCATAATCAACTATGTGATGTGTAGGCTGACGTCATAATCAATTACATCTTTGATGATATAGCTAAGTTTGTCACGAACATTCAATTGATGACGGACTAAATGTTGTACTAGAATTATTATTATTATCATTATTATTATTATTATTATTATTATTAGCTTACCTGGCCTGAAAGGCCAGGTGAGCTTATGCCGTGGCGACCGTCCGTCGTCCGTTAACTTTTTGTTTAAACGACTTCTTCTCAAGAACCACTGGGCCGATTTCAATTATATTTGGCAGGATGCATCCCTAGGGCATAGAGATTAAAGTTTGTTAAAACGAAGCCAATTGGCAAAAAATCCAAGATGGCCGCCGGCCAAAATAGCCGATTTTTAGAAACACTAAAAAAATCTTCTCCAAAACCGCTGGAGGAATTGATTCAAAACTCATAACACATCATCTGTGGCAATGGTAGACCCAAGTTTGTTCAAGGCAACCTGATTGGCCGATTTGCTTGGCGACCATCTTGGATGACCTAATTTTCGCAAAAACGACTTCTACCGAACCGCTGAAGGGATAGAGCTGAAATTTTGTAAATATGCTTAGGGACCAAGGGCCTTTCAAGTTTGTTCAAGGGAAGTTTGTTCGCTAAAAAATATGGCCGCCTTCATCCAATCAAAATTTAGCGTTTCTTGGTCATATTGGCTTTTTTGTATTTGGTGTATTTTGATGGCGAAAATTGCTTTATATATGCTTATCAGTGGCCAGTTCAAATATCACACTTTCGAGACTGTCGGATAAACGGTTTTCCTGCCATCTTGGTTTGTTTTCCCGCCATAGTCTCCCATAGTAAAGCAATGGGCCCATAGTAAAGCAATGGGGAATTCTTTAAACGACTTCTCAAGAACCACGGGGCTGATTTCAATTATATTTGGGAGGAAGCATTCATAGGGCATAGAGATCTAAGTTTGTTCAAACAAAGCGGATCGGTCAAAATCCAAGATGGTCGCCGCCCAAAATGGCCGATTTTTAGACACTAAAAAAGCTCCGAAACCGCAAGAGGAATTGATTCAATACTCATAACACATCATCTATGGCAACGTTAGACCCAAGTTTATTCAAGCCAACCTTATTGATAGAGCTGAAATTTATTAAATATGCTTAGGGACCAAGGGCCATTCAAATTTGTTCAAAGGAATTTCGTATGTTAAAAAACATGGCCGGCATCAACCAATCAAAATTTAGCATTTGTTGGTCATATTGTTTTTAGCTCACCTGGCCTGAAAGGCCAATTGAGCTTATGTCGTGGCGACCATCCATCGTGTGTCCGTTCGTCCGTCAACTTTTCCTTTAAACGACTTCTCAAGATCTGCAGGGCCAATTTCAATTATATTTGGCAGGAAGCATCCTTAGGGCATATGGATCCAAGTTTGTTCAAATGAAGCCGATCGGCCAATTAGGCCGATGGCCATCTTGGATTTTGACCGATTTTTAGAAATGTCTTTAAAAATCTTCTCCGAAACCGCATGAGGGATTGAAGGAAACCTCATGAAATATGATTTATGGCAAGAGCTCAACCAAATTTGTTCAAGAGAACTTAATTGGTCAAATAGTTTGGCGGCCATCTTGGTTGACCTAGTTTCAGCAAAAATAACTTCTTCACCAGAACCGCTGAAGGGATCAGGCCAAAATTTAGCAGATATGATTAGGGACTAAGGGCCAGTAAAGTTTGTTCAAGAGAAATTGATCCGTCAAAAAACATGGCCGCCGTGGGCCAATCAAAATATAGCATGTTTGGCGGCCTTATTGGATTTTTTTATTTGATGGATTTTGAGGCTGAAATTGTTTTTATATAGGTTTTTGGGTATTCTGATCTCAACTTTGCAATTCTCGAAACTGTCGGTTAAACGGTTTGGCGGCCATCGTGGATCATTTTCCCGCCAAAAGCTCCCATACTAAGGCAATGGGAAATTTAAAATATCTTCTCGAGAATTACTGGCCCGATTTCAATTATATTTGACATGAAGCATCCTTCAGGCATAGCGATTCAAGTTTGTTCAAACGAACCCGATCGGGCAATTTGGCCGGCGACCATCTTGGATTTTGGCCGATTTTTAGAACTGTCTTTAAAAATCTTTTGCTCCCAAACCATTTGAGGGATCGATTCAAAACTCACGAAATATGATCTAGGGTAACTGCTGAATCAACTTTGGTCAAGGGACCTTGATTGACCAAATGGTTCAGCGGCCATCTTGGATGACCTAGTTTTCACAAAAACGACTTCTTCCCCAGAACCGCTGAAGCGATCAGGTCGAAATTTGTAATATATAGTTAGCAACTAAGGGCGATTATGTTTGTCAAGAGAAGTTGATTCGTAAAAAAAACATGGCCGTGGTGGACCAATCAAAATATAGTGTGTTTGGCAGCCATATTGGATTTTTTTATTTGATGGATTGTGAGATTGAAATTCGTTTTATGTAGGTTTTTGGGTATTCTGATCTCAAATTGGCAATTTTCGAAACTGTCGGATAAATGGTTTGGCAGCCATCTTGGATCATTTTCCCACCTAAAGCTCCCATACTAAAGCAATGGAAAATTTTTAATGTCTTCTCGAGACTATTACATTTTCAGTGACATTGGTACGTTATGGAAAATTTGCGTCATCATATTACATCACTTAAACGAATTGATAGCACATTGTTTTTGCAATAAACACAAGTCAATGTTACATTGAATCTTTCATTTTTAACTTGTTTTTACGAAGTAAAACAAGCTATTGCAATATATACCCTGCTTGTCATCCGGCGCCAGTGTCGTCGTCGTCCAATTTGTGTTTAGCTCAACTTTTCTGTTTATATCTCAGTTTTGGTTAATCATAACACGGCCGGGCATGACACCTAGTTTCCCGTATGCTTCCTTATAATAACCGACCGCCGAAGGGTCAAGTGAGCTTAAGCCATGGCGTGCATCCGCTACCCTTCCATCATCCATCCGTAGTCCATCTGTCAAATCACTTCTGCTTAACGCTTTGACCGATTTCAAACAAATTTGGCTGGAAGAATCCTATGCTGGTACCCTCCAGAACTTCTATTAATAACTTTTGTCAATTTTTAGGGTGAAAATCTTAGATTTTATGAAAAATGTACCGGAAAGTGTCAAAATGCTACTCCTCAGTTGCTTGACATATTTCAACCAAATTTGGCTAAAGTGACCCTATCATGGTAGACTCGAGAATTTCTATTCAGAATTTCGATTGATCAATTTTTTGGGCGAAAATCTTAGATTTTATGTACAATTTACCGGAAATAATCAAAAGGCTGTTCATTAACCGCTGGGCAGATTTCAACTTTATTTGGCAGGAACGCCCCTGTTTGGGTAGGCTTCAGAACATGTATACAGAATTTTAAACTAGAATTTATGAAAAATTTGCCAGAAATTGTCAAAATTCTACTCCTCATTAATGGCTTGGCAGATTTCAACTTAATTGGTCTGGAAGGACTCTATGGGACTCTGCTTCAGAACTTGTATACAGAATTTTGATTGGTCAGTTATTCTGGTGGCCATCTTGGATTTTCCGGAAATCCTTTAAAACGCTACTCTTCCTTAATCAATGGCCCGAATTCAATGAACCTTGGGTGGAATGCTCCTATAGTGATCAACTTCAAGAGTTCTAATGAGAATTTTGATTGATCAATTTTTTTCACTAAGATTTTTGGAGTTTCCAGACATTTTCCAGCAGAGCTTAAATCGGTACTACTACTTAATCAATGACTAGATTTCAGCCAAACTTGGGTAGGATGATCCTATGACGATAAGCTTCAAGAAATCAAATGGGAATTCTGATTGGTCCATTTCTTTGGCGGTCATGTTGGATTTTCCAGAAATTATCCACCAGAAAGATAACCTCAGAGAAACAGAGTTATTGAAGAAATAAATGTCTATAGTAAAAACTTGTTGAAAGCTATGGCGTTTTGGACCCCAAGATTGGCATATATATGTGGCTCCACGGGCGTGCTTCCCTCCAAATTTGGAGATCTCTCCAGTAGAACCAGAGTTATTAAGATATGTCTTAAGAACAACAACAACCAGCACTCCATGCTTGCGTTAACCCTGGCGTCTTGGCGACGCATGTAACAACAACCAGCACTCCATGCTTGCGTTAACCCTGGCGTCTTGGCGACGCATGTAACAACAACCAGCACTCCATGCTTGCGTTAACCCTGGCGTCGTGGCGACGCATGTAACAACAACCAGCACTCCATGCTTGCGTTAACCCTGGCGTCGTGGCGACGCATGTAACAACAACCAGCACTCCATGCTTGCGTTAACCCTGGCGTCTTGGCGACGCATGTAACAACAAGAAGCACTCCATGCTTGCGTTAACCCTGGCGTCTTGGCGACGCATGTAACAACAAGAAGCACTCCATGCTTGCGTTAACCCTGGCGTCTTGGCGACGCATGTAACAACAAGAAGCACTCCATGCTTGCGTTAACCCTGGCGTCTTGGCGACGCATGTAACAACAAGAAGTACTCTATGCTCACATTAACCCTGTAACCCTCAAATTTATTCAAGAAAATTTCAATTTTATCATAAATGTCCATTTACAGATCAAGAGAGGTCTATTTTTGACAATTTACCACTGGAATGACTGGCTCGGCTAGACATTCCAGTGGTAAATTTTCTAAACTAGTCTTCTTTTGGTCTGCAAATGGATATTTCTCAAGACCACAGCTGAAGCCGTTTTTGGTTGATATGATTGTTATGGGGTTAACCCTTGCATCTAGCAATGCGGATAAAAATCTAGATTTTAGATGTAAAATAATATAGTATTGTTTACACGTTTGCGAAATGCACTTTTTTATTGTTAGTTTCAGCTGTGCAAGCGTCATGTATGGATCAGCTATGTTGTCCATCTCCGAAAGTACTTGATTCTCAAATGTCAGTTGTCAGTCAGTATTCGTGTACCCCCAATGTCATGCTGGGAAATAGGTATGTATCTGAGATACAGGGCAGGTAGCGCATTAATGGTCATGACTGACCAAGAAAATCATATTTACGGTACTTACAGATTGGCCATTTGCATGCCAAGAGAAGACTATTTTTATGCTCCCCGAAAAAGATTTCACGGGAGCATATAGTCGCCGCTTTGTTCATCCGTTCACTATATATAAGTTTGTCCGGCGCATAGTTTCAAGACTTTTTCACATATGGTCACCAAACTTGGTATGTGGATGCATCGTAGGGAGAAGGTGTACGGAGTATGAAAAGTAGGTCATGCTGACCTACTTTTCATGGTCGACTGAATACCACAGAAAATGTTTGTCCGTGCCATAGTTTCAAGACTTGCGCATATAGTCACCAAACTTGGTATGTGGAGGCATCGTAGCGAGAAGGTGTGCGGAGTATGGAAAGCAGGTCAAAAGTAGGTCATGCTGACCTACTTTTCATGGTCGACTGAATATCACAAAAAATGTTTGTCCGTGCCATAGTTTCAAGACTTGCACATGTGCTCACCAAACTTGGTATGTGGAGGCATCGTAGCGAGAAGGTGTGCGGAGTATCAAAAGTAGGTCAAACATAGGTCATGCTGACCTACTTTTCATGGTCGATTGAATATCACAGAAAATGTTTGTCCGCGCTATAGTTTCAAGACTTTCAGATATAGTCACCAAACTTGGTATGTGGATACATTTTATGGAAAAGGTTGCAGAGTATCAAAAGTAGGTCATGCTGACCTACTATTCATGGTCGACTGAATATTACAGAAAGTGTTTGTCCAGGCCATAGTTTCAAGACTTTTTCACATATGATCACCAAACTTGGTATTGATTATTACAGAAAATATCTCTGTTCATTTTGAACATAGTTTTTATATGTATTTTTCATATGGTGCCAAGCAAAGCCTAAGTGTGTTTATTTAGAGAAACTTAGATTTTGCTTTTATTAAGCTATCCTTAGCAAATTATCCTATTCCCCAAATTGTGGATTTAACATCATTACCCCAAACCAACAATATTTTAAGGATGGCCTAATATGGTGATATCTCATTGACAATTTCAAGTTCGAATCTCTGTGTCTGAGCCACAGTTCTAAACCTTTCCCTGAAGCATATGCCTTCGGGTTATCCATTCAGTTTCTCTGCAGAGTATGCCTTTGGGGAGCATACATCAATTTATTGATTTGCCTTGTTAATAATTTATTGCAGTTATAACTGTCTCAGTCATTAAGCAAGTTATTCTCGTGGTAAGATTTCAAAGACCGTCTTCTTGGCCTACATTGGACATTCCTCCAAAGGCCGGCTTTGGCCGACTACCATTAAAGGCTTACCATAATCACCACACCTTGAGAGATGTCCCCTTTCAGTACAATGAGGATCATATTTTAGACTGGCTCCATCAACCAAGACCTCTTATTCCCATGGTAAATTTTCTAAAATAGTATTCTCTTGGTACACAAATTATGTGTGTTTCTTTACCCCATAACGTGGTGAGCGTATTGCGTTCCGTTCTGTCCGGGTGATCACGATCGAGTATTTAAGAATAATCATGATTACTCGATTAATTGGCTTGGATACAAATTACCAAGACATAACACCGAAAAGCATATCAATGACAAAAGCTGCAATGGTGTTGAGAAAAGTCCATTTGCATGCAGGCCAGGAGAAGATTATTTTTGAAAATGTATCACTAGAGTCAGTCATTCCAGTCATACATTTTCAAAAATAGTCTCTTGGCTTGCAAATGGACATACATGTGCATTCATTGAGCACATGTCAATTTGTGTGAGCGATCGCATTAAAATGTAATTAAAAAGTAGGATTTGAAATCTGTTATAATTGCTGTAGAAATTATTCACAATTATTCGATTATATAATTGTTAATTATATAAATTCACGATTTAAAGAATAGTCATGATTTTCGATTTAATCACGTAATCGCACAAGTCTAGTCTGGAGCTGAATCTAGCAAAAACTACTTACCCTGATTTGGCTCACATTTTAACACACCATAGGATCTTAGCATGAAAGAGGATTTCCAAACTTTGCCCTGATGTAGATACTGTAAAAATTTGACAAAAGGACGCAGTTTTTTTGTCAAATTACATGTTCTAGGACATTTTTGGGTTGAAATTTTTCTTAAAAAGTCAGAGATTATGCCACAGAAATTGAACTAAATGCTACCCTAGATAATTTGCACCGCCTGACGACTATGTTTAATGTATACTCCAAAAATACTAAGCGGAAGTGAAATTATTAAATTGGGGTGCCTAAATACTGCGTATTCTTTAATAAATATCACTTATTACATCAAAATTAACCCAGAATTTGACATAAAATGGCGTCGAGAAAAGGTACATGTATAAATCACGTAATTCGCCTCCAATTGCAAAAGATCTTTATTCTAATTAGAGCGAGTACTCGGATATAAATATTCTTGACTCGGAAACTGTTATATATCATCAGTGCGTGATAGGAACTGAATGTTCCCGTACCCGTTTGATAACCAACTCCCGTTAGCGCATAAGATCACACAGCGCCTCCAGACGCAAAAGAGCCATTACATTCTGTTTCTGTCACATGATTTCTATATTTTCAAGGAGACATTTTATGCCAAAAATAGATTGATTTTGATGTAATAAACGATCTCTATTGAAAATACACAATATTTAGGCGGTCCTATTTAATAATTTCTCTTCCACCATGATAATTTTTAGTCATACATTAAACATAGCGCTGAGTGATGGTAATTTTTGATACCAATTTTCGATTTTTAAGGGTACGCTTTTCTAAATTTAACAGCGTCTTATACTTGAATACAAGAGGTTTTTGGGTGGATTTCGGTCAAATTTGGGACAGCGTTCTATATTCGTGGGTGGCCTTTAGTCGAGAAATCACGGTAACTGGAAAATGGATACGGATTGGAAGAAATCGTGAATTTATGGACATCTGGGAAATTAATGGTTGGTGCAATTTGGCTCAAATTTTAACACAAGAAATGGTATGACCGTGCACTAGGATTCCGCAACTTTGTAACTAAAAAATCTGGGCCGGAAATCAGGAAAATCTGAAAAAATATAGTGAATAATTTACAATATGACAAAAATAGAATGGTGAGGGTCAGCAATCTCTGATTTCTCATTTTTAAGGCAACATTACAGGAATTTGAAAACTGGTAAATAGTTTGAAATTAATTTGACTGGAAGCCATTGCTGCCTCAGCTTCCAGTCAAATTAATTTCACAATAATCAACAGAATAAGTTTTATGGTGTAAAGAATTTACTTTTTCTAAGATTTGTCTGTGAAAGGGTTAATATTCTATATAAATTTTAACCATTAATGGCTTTTTATCACTGTCTATAATAAGTTGTTGTTACTCTCATTATCCCGTCAGAAATCTGGCTTCACTGTTTCTTAAGTTGCCATTAATTTGTCTTCTTAATAATTTCAGTCCCTCGGATGTAGATCTTCCAATAGGGAGTCTGTTTAGTCCACTAAGCTTGGCGGTTAGTCTCGGAGTGAATGACTCGTGTATGTCCTGGTCGAGTTCACTGGCAACGCCCACCTGTGATTTTGGTAAGTTTTCATGTCATTTTACCTAAGCTGGCCCAGAATTTGCGTTAAATATTTTGTCAAGTTAAGTGCTTGTTAGTCAAATTTGGCTTCTGCAGTAGTCTTAGGAAATATCCATTTATAGACGAAGTGAAGACTATTTTTGAAAATTTACCCCTGGAATGACTGGCTCAGTAATCTTCCAGTCTAATTAATCGAAAAAAATAGTCAACGGATAAATCTTATTATCCCCTCAAAAATGAGGTTAGAGGGGATATACAAAGGCGACCGTTCGACGTACGTTCGTACCGATTGGTTTCTGGACAACAACTTGTGTCTGTCTACACCGATTTGAACCAGCTTTGGCATACTGCTTAGTAATGCGAATACGGAGGCCAAGTTCGAATTCCGTTGTCCCTCTCCCCCCCCCCCCCCTTTGAAAAACATAAACGTTAATGTGAGAGTTTCCAGGCAATAACGTGTTATGCTAAACTGATTTGAATCAACTTCGCAAGATAGCTTAATATTGCCGAGGCGGATGTCAAGTTCACGTTCCATTACTTTTCGGCAATATTTTTATATCACCCTTGAAAAATACAAACTTCCGTTAATTTGACCATTTCCAAGGCAATAACTCAGGATAGACTAAACTAATTTGAATCGAATTCAGAATATCGCTTAATATTACAGAGGCGGGTGTCAAATTCGTATTCCATTAGTTTTCATCAATATTTGCCAGAGTTGTCACCCTTGAAAAATACAATCTTTGTTAATTTGGCCGTTTCCGGGCAATAATTCATGCTGGTTTACACAGATTTTAACCAAATTCAGAATTTAGATTAATAGTGTTAAGACGGAGGTCAAGTTCTTGTTTTTAGCTCACCTGGCCTGAAAGTCTGTCATCCATCCGTCAACTTTTCCTTTAAACGACTTCTCAAGAAGCACTGGGCCGATTTCAATTATATTTGGCATCCTTAGGGCATAGGGATTGAAGTTTGTTCAAATGAAGCCGATCAGCCAATTTGTCTGGCGGCCATCTTGGATTTCGGCCAATTTTAGGAAATGTCTAAAAATCTTCTCCGAAACCGCTTGGGGAATCGATTCAAAACTCATGAAACATCATCTAGGGAAAGATGTAAGATAAGTTTGTTGAAGAAAACTTGGTTGACCAAATGGTTTGGCGGCCATCTTAGATGACCTAGTTTTGTCAAAAACAACTTTTTCTCCAGAACCGCTGAAGGGATCAGGCCGAAATTTGGGAGATATGATTAGGGACTAAGGGCCATTAAAGTATGTTCAAGGGAAGTTGATCCGTCAAAAAAACATGGCCACCGTGGGGCAATCAAAATTTAGCATGTTTGGCGACCATAATGGATTTTTTTATTTGATTGATTTTGAGGCCAAAATTGGTTGTATATGTGTTTTTGGATACTGTGATCTCAAATTTGCAATTTTCGAAACTCGAATAAACGGATAAAAGCTCCCATACTAAAGCAATGGAAAATTTTTTATGTTTTCTCGAGAACTTCTGGGCCGATTTCAATTGTATGTGGCAGGAAGCATCCTTGGGGCATAGAGATTCAAGTTTCTTCAAACGAAGCTGATCGGACAATTGGGCTGGTGGCCATCTTGGATTTCGTCCGATTTTTAGAAACGTCTAAAAATCTTCTCCGAAACCGCTTGGGGGATTGATGCAAACCTCATGAAATATAATCGAGGGCAATACCTGAACCAAGTTTGTTCAAGGGAACTTGACTGTTCAAATGGTTTGGCGGCCATCTTGGTTGAGCTAGTTTTAGCGAAGACGACTTCTCCAGAACCGCTGAAGGGATCAGGCCGAAATGTGGCAGATATGGTATGGGATTAGGGGCCATTAAAGTTTGTTCATGGGAAGTTGATCCGTCAAAATACATTGGACCATGGGCCAATCAAAATATAGCGTGTTTGGCGGCCATATTGGATTTTTTTATTTGATAGATTTTGAGGGCAAAATTGGTTTTATGTGTTTTTGGGTATTCTGATCTCAAATTGGCAATGTTCGAAACTGTTGGATAAATGGTTTGGTGGCCATCTTGGATCGTTTTCCCACCAAAAGCTCTCATACTAAAGCAATGGCAAATTTAAAATCTTGAGACCTACTGGGCTGATTTCAGTTATATTTGGCAGGAAGCATCCTTCTGACATAGAGATTCAAGTTTGCTCAAATGAAGCCGATCGGCCAATTGGGCCGGCGGGCATCTTGGAGTTTGGCTGATTTTTTAGAAATATCTAAAAATCTTCTCCGAAATCAATTCAGATCTCATGAAATATCATCTAGGGAAAGAGCTGAACCAAATTGTTCAAGAGAACTGTGGCCATCTTGGATGACCCATTTTTTCACGAAAACAACTTCTCCAGAACCGTTGAAGGGATCGGGCCGATGTGTGAGAGATATGATTATGGATTAAGGGCCATTAAAGTCTGTTTAAGAGAAGTTGATCTGTAAAAAAACATGCCCGTCGTGGGCCAATCAAAATATAGCGTGCTTGGCGTCCATATTGTATTTTTTTTATTTGATGGCTTTTGAGGCCGAAATTGGTTTTATATATGTTTTTTGATATTCTGATCTCAAATTTGAAATTTTCAAAACTGTCGGATAAACTGGTTGGCGGCCATCTTGGATCATTTTCCGACCAAAAGCTCCCATACTAAAGCAATGGGAAATTTAAAATGTCTTCTCGAGAATTACTGGGCCCGGTTTCAATTATATTTGGCAGGCAACATCCTTAGGGCAAGGAGATTTAAGTTTGTTCAAATGAAGCAGATCGGCCAATTTGTCCGGCGGCCATAATGGATTTTGGTAGATTTTTAGAAATGTCTTTAAAACTGTTTGAGAGATTGATTCAAAACTAATAAAATTTCATTTAGGGTACAAGCTGAACCAAGTTTGTTCAAGGTAACTTGATTGGCCAAATGGTTGGGCGGCCATCTTGGATGGCCTGGTTTTCATGAAAGTGACTTCGTCTCCAGAGCCACTGAACTGATTGGGCCGAAATTTGGCGGATATGATATTGATGACTAAGGGCCATTAAGGTTTGTTCAGGAGAAGTTGATACATAAGGAAACATGGCCTCTGTTTTCTGCTCAACTCATTAGATTTCTACTTATTGTTAATGACCATTCTAGTTGAAATGCCTATGCTCCAGGTGAGCGATACAGGTCCCTTGGGCCTCTTGTTTTAGTTTCCATTAATAATTGCCAGAGCTATCATACTTGAAAAATAAAAAACTTTGGTAATTTGAGGTCATGCCCTTAAAACAAACACTGTAATGTAAACTCATATGCCAGTTATATGGAGCAGGCAGGTGAATTGCCCAGATTCCTTAAATATCATAACAAAAGCGGGATTCCAGGGGATTTGTATTGCTTGCAATGCATTGTTGCAATTGACAATGATAAAAATCTAATATGGCCTCCAGCCGCTGGCAGCCATCTTGAAAATTAGTTTCCGGATGATATCTCCACTGCAGTTTGTCAGATTGGTTAGAAGTTTTATAGGTTATTTGTCTTTGAAAGGGATGAATAATTGAATTTATTGTGAATAGGTATTTATTGTGAATAGGTAGAGAATCTCAATGAAGTTCCATTTAATATCACTATTATCAACCAAGTTGAAAATTATCACATTGCACGAGCTTTAGCGAGTTCAAAGTGATAATAGAGGAATCCAGTCTTAGCTATGTCCCGCCCATCTCTAGCTAAGCTCGACCCACACCATTACCCGTGTTGGGATCGATGTATCCCTGCACTCTCAATTTCAATTTCCAGAAAACTACAGGTATGACAGGTAAGCTGTTGATTTTTTAAAACTAATTTGCCTTGGCACTGTTGCTGCCTATCAGCATGTATGATTACTGTATTCTGTGGCTGTAGTAGTAGAAACATCCTAGAGCTGTCACAATCAGTCCTTCTTCGCTTTTGCTCACTGTGTGTTGTCCTCAGCCGAAATCCTTAGCTTCCTCAGGTCCATTCTTGACTTGAGTGTACCGAGTCCTGCTTTCTTGAGCAGATTTATGCAATGATGTCCTCTCCTGGCTTTGTATTTGCTGGCTCCGAGTAGGGCGAATTCCAAGGCTCCCTGTGCTGGTGTCTCTTCTGGCATCCTTAGCACATGGCCAAACGTGGAGCATCTTTGCTGGGCAACTTTTACAGACAGTTCTCATTGGAAATTATGCTGTCTGGCCATCAGTGTCCAGTGATGGTGCGTAGGTGTTTGCGGTGGCAGGAATCGAGTCTGTCTAGAGCTGCCCAGCTGTTAAAGTTATACAGCATCAAGGATACGCAGGTTGCATTGTATAAACGTAGTCTTTTTATCAAGGGCATCTTTGATCTACGCATCCATAGCTTCCAGAAAGACTGGACAGCTACATGTATGTTCTCCATGATGCAGCAATGTCAGCAATACTGCAAAACAGTGAGCGCAGGATTTTACTTTTCCTCCATGGTTCGCCGCCACGAAGTGGATCGTCATTTTCTTTAGTTTCATGCTTTGTAGATAGGTATATGTGGGTGAACTCTGTTTTGTCTTCATTCATAGAGATTCTCAATTTTTAGCTCACTTGGCCTGAAAGGCCAAGTGAGCTTATGTCGTGGCGACCGTCCGTCAACTTTTCCTTTAAAACAACTTCTTCTCAAGAACTGCTTGGACGATTTCAATTATATTTGGCAGGAAGCATCCTTAGGGCATAAGGATCCAATTTTGTTCAAACGAAGCCGATCGACCAATTTTGCCAGCGGCCATCTTAAAAATCTTCTCCGAAACCGTTTGAGTGATTGAAGGCAACCTCATGAAATATGATCCAGGGCAAGAGTTCAACCAAGTTTGTTCAGGGGAACTTGATTGGTCAAATGGTTCGGTGGCCATCTTGGTTGACATAATTTTAGCGAAAATAACTTCTCCAGAACCGCCGAAGGGATCAGTTCGAAATTTGGCAGATATGATTAGGCACTAAGGGCCAGTAAACTTTGTTCAAGAGAAGTTGATCCGCCAAAAAACATGGCTGCCGTGGGCCAATCAAAATACAGCATGTTTGGCAGCCATATTGGATTTTTTTATTTGATGCACTTTGAGGCTGAAATTGTTTTTATATAGTTTTTTGGGTATTCTGATCTCAAATTTGCAATTTTCAAAACTGTCGGATAAATGCTTTGGCGGCCATCTTGGATCATTTTCCCGCCAAAAGCTCCCATACTAAAGCAATGGGAAATTTAAAATGTCTTCTTTTCGAGAACTTCTGGGCCGATTTCAATTATATTTAGCAGGAAGCATCCTTAGGGCATAGAGATTCCATTTTGTTCAAACGAAGCCGATCAGCCAATTTGACCAGCAGCCATCTTGGCTTTCATCCGATTGAAAAAATGTGTATGGGTATTATGTAATGCCGCCATCCGTCCGGGCGGGCGGGCGTGCAGAATGGTTTCTGGATGATAACTCTGTTACCGTTTGTCGGATCGCATTGAAATTTCATAGGGTGGTTGGACTTGGTCTTGGGAAGAAACCTATCGAAATCAACGATGATCCGAAATCCAAGATGCCCACCAGTGAAAATTGGTTTTCGGATGATAACTCCGTTACCGTTTGGCGGATTGCATTGAAACTTCATAGGGTGGTTGGATTAGGTCTTGGGAATAAACCTATCGAAATCGACGCTGATCCAAAATCCAAGATGGCCACCGGCGGCCATCTTGAAAATTGGTTTCCGAATGATAACTCCGTTACCGTTTGTCAGATCGCATTGAAACTTCATAGGGTGGTTGGACTAGGTCTGGGGAAGAAACCTATCGAAATCAACGATGATCCAAAATCCAAGATGGCTGCCAGCCACCGACGTCCATCTTGAAAATTGGTTTCCGGATGATAACTCCGTTACCGTTTATCGGATCGCTTTGAAACTTCATGAAGTGGTTAGACTAGGTCTGGGGAAGAAACCTATCAAAATTGACAATGATCTGAAATCCAAGATGGCCGCCAGCCACCGGTGGCCATCTTGAAAATTGGTTTCCGGATGATAACTCTGTTACCGTTTATCGCCAGTGCTCCAGATAACTTTCTTCAGTTGGGAGTACGGTACTCCTTAATTTTTCAACTGACGCGTACAGCAAATTCAGGAGGAGTACAAGACTTGTTGTTACTAAATACTACAATTATCCTCGTCCCCTCCCCAATATATATATATATATATATATATAATAAATGGTGTGGTATCCTTATAATCAGTAACAATCAGTGCATTGTACCATCAGATCATCATGCTACAGTATGTATGAATGATTACTGTATTCTGCAGCTGTAGTAGTAGAAATATCCTACAGCTGCAATCAGTCCTTTTTCTCTTGTGACCACTGTGTCATTCTTTAATCCTCAAATTTCTTCAAGAAAATTTCTACTTTCTCAGAGAATATGTCCAGTTTTAAACGAAGAGAAAATTATTTTTGAAAATTTATCACTGGAATGACTGACTTGACTATCGAGCCAGTCATTCCAGTGGTAAATTTCAAAAATAGTTTTCTTGGTCTACAAATGGACATTTCCCAAGACCACTGCAGAAGCCGTTTTTGGCCGGCTTTAGCATTAAAGGGATAAACTAGTCACCCTCACCACCCACCCTCAGTGTTATTTCCTAAGACCAGCAAACTTTCAAAATTAGCCATTACAGTTACATGTCATAGTTGGGCAGGGTGTTTGGGACTCGTTGGTATTGATCAAATAACTACTCAGTCATGCCTATATTTTTATATCAAAAGTGTGTTTATTTTAAATTTAGCTGGGTTATGGTGGGACACGATTAGCCTATAGAGATGCACTAGCATTCTAAAGACTATCTCTGTGGCATACTGGCAAATGAATAAATATTATTGCTATAATAATACTTGTCATTCTGAATTCTGAAATTTGTTTTAAAGGAAGTAAATTTAGAAGTTAGTTTGATTGAAAGAAATTACAGACAGCAATTAATCACTTACAGAAGTTGTCAAGTTACAGTCAAATTGTTTTCAAAATAATTAGCACAGCTCCAACTATAACATACATGTATCATTGGCATATATAAAATAGAAGGAAAAGTGTTATGGACCCCACATTTTCAGAGTATTTCTATATTTAGAAGGGAAATTCCAGTTTTTTGCTTCCTATTTGATTAAGATGGGACCAAGGTATAGAAGTGCTGACAAGACAGGTTATTGCAATTACAATATTGTTTATTTAATCTGGACAAGTATCTTACTAAAAATAGAATCCCAGGTTAGAAGCGCTAATATATTGTTTGCTGTAATAAAAGAACAGATCTTTTAATATCTGCCGGTAAACTAAATCAGGTGAAGAGAACTTGCAGTTGTTATTGGCAGTTTAATGCTTTAGCATACCTACGGAAATTGTTGTAAATTTCATATTAAATGTTATTGCTATAATTACCTCTCCAATTCAAGTAAGTGTGAAAGAACATATTTTTACAAATATTTCTGTATATTTTGCCGTATCTAATGAAATATTCACAATTAAAAAATCTTCCATCTCCACTCATATGTAATCCTTAAAATTACAAATGCCATATAAGATATGCCTTCCTGGAGATTCAGAGTTTGTGAAAGACAAACTCGGATTATAATGTTGCGGTGAATTATGGTCTGGGTCGAACTCATCACTATTCACGGTTGAGGTTATGATGGCTACTGTAAAAGTTATGCCTGTAATCCTATTTGCAACTAAAATATGTCTTGAACAACTAAGTTCCGGTGATATTTTAGCTCATTTGGTAATATGTACGAAAATAATGTCCATTGAATGTTTTTCATTGACGCTCCTATAGATGCACATATGTAGCGCAAAGGTCTTGTAATAAACAAAAGAATACCCTCTTGAGGAGATGGAGATCATACCGTTTAGTGATGGTAGTATAGGCACAGCTTTTATGAGTGCTTATTGGTGTGTCATTGTACATGTATGTGATTAGTGTGTTGATTCCCCTTCGTATAATTGAGTAGGCTATATTTGATAATGGCAACATGCCGCTACGGGCAGTTTAATACACTGATGCGTACTGTATTTACATGAGGCGTACATGGTACGCATGAATATTTAAATGTTTGCGTACATGGATCATTTCTATGCGTACAGTACGCTTGTACGCGCCTTATCTGGAGTGCTGTTTATCGCATCACTTTGAAACTTTATAGAGTGGTTGGACTAGGTCTGTGGAAGAAGCCTATCGAAATCGACAATGATCCAAAATCCAAGATGGCCACCGGTCTTGAAAATTGGTTTCCAGATGATAACTCCGTTATCGTTTATCGGATCGCTTTTAAACTTCATCGGGTGGTTCGACTACCTCTGGTGAAGAATCCTATCTAGATTGACAATGATCCGAAATCCAAGATGGCCACCGGTGGCCTTCTTGAAAGTTGGTTTCTGGATGATATCTCCGTTACCATTTATCGGATCACTTCCTAGGGTCGTTGGAATATGTCTGGTGAAGAAACCTATCGAAATTTACGATAATCCGAAATCCAATATGGCCACCAGTCAGCGGCAGCCATCTTGAAAATTGGTTTCCAGACGATACCTCCTTGACCGTTTAGCGGATTGCTTTGACACTTAATAAGGATTACAGGTCTAAGGAATAAATAAATATTTTCTGATAGCTGTCATTTATTAGTTTGTCATCATGGCGGGGTATTATGCGCTGTTTGCGGAGCTCTTGTTAGAAATGTCTTTAAAAATCTTCTCCAAAACCGTTTGAGGGATCAATTCAGACCTCATGAAATATGATCTGTGGTAAAAGCTGACCCAAGTTTGTTCAAGGGAACTTGATTGACTAAATGATGCAGCGGCCATCTTGGATGACCTCGTTTTCGCAAAAACGAGTCATTCCCCAGAACCGCTGAAGCGATCAAGCTGAAATTTGTGATATATGATTAAGGACTAAGGGCCATTAAACTTTGTTCAAGAGAAGTTGGTCCGTCAAAAAAACTGGCCGCTTTAAAATGTCTTTAAAAATCTTCTCCAAAACCTCTTGGGGGATCAATTCAAAACGCATGAAATATCAACTAGGGCAAGAGCTCCACCAAGTTTGTTCAAGGGAACTTGATTGTCCAAATGGTTTGGTGGCCTTCTTTGATAACCTATTTTTTGCCAAAACAACTCCAGAACCACTGAACGGATTGAGCCGAAATCTGGGAGATATTATTAGGATCTGAGTGCCATTAAAGTTTGTTCAAGGGAAGGAGCTACGTCAAAAACATAGCTGCAGTGGACCAATCAAAATGTAGCGTGTTTGGCGGCCATATTGGACTTGCAAAAATGTCCACAAACTCATTTAAAAGACTACTCCTAAACAACCCACCAAAAATTTTGACAAAAAATTAGAGTAGTCCAGGTGAGCGACACAGGCCCCTTGGGCCTCTTGTTATTTTGCTTGCAGCTATTGGGAGAAGTTTGTCAAGGGGTTTCATTTCCTTGTTTATGAAATCCACATCGTCGGTATATTCCATCTCTCGTGGCATACCCAATATTGACACTATGTGTGTTTGGTCTTTGTGTCGAAGGCTTGTGACATGTCAATGCCCATTTTGTGGCAATCCCAGTGCTTGGACATGACTCCTGACACAAGCATGCATTAACCCATACAATGTCTGTGCAGCTGTGTCCATGTTTGTAGCCACTTTGACATGATCCGGTGAAGTCATCGATCTTGTCTCGGATGAGTGGGCTCACTGATTTGCAGTAACATTGGATAGGATTTTCCATATGCTGTTGAGGAGCACAATGGGCCGCAGGTGGCTTCTTGGGCGTGGGTAGTGCGATAAGGGTGCCTTGGCCAACAGCGTCGATAGGAAAGTGGTGCATAAAAGCTGAATTAATTAGGTGCGTGATCGGTTTTGAGATAATCTGACTTGCATACTAGTTCATTGCTCATGCCATCAAGTCCAGATGCACATCCATTTTTCAGGGCTTTAAGTGCCTTCTCAACCTCTGCTGTATTAATTGGTGTTAGTAATGGCCTGGGGTCTCCTGAGAAGGGGTGCAAGGGCTTATCATCGTGGTCAGTGAACTGTTCCTTGAACCATTCTCGAATCGCCTCAGCTTTGCCCTAGTCAGTCCGGATAAAGCGTCATTCAGAGTTGTGTACAGTTAGTGGTGGTGTGTAGTCAGTAACTCTCAGGGCTCGGGCTGCCCGAAACATTTTCACTTTGGCTACTTTGATAGATGTGCAGCCGTAATGCTTTGTGCTCTGCTGACAGTTTTTTTACTACTAGAGGGTCGTCAGTATACCTAGTTCCGTTGTTTTTAAGAACACCTATGGTGCTGGTAGCTGATGATTCCATACATGTAGATTTCAGTATTTTGGGTAGGGCTTCGTTTAGATTGGAGCTGATGTCCATATTAGCTATCTGCTCCCCGAGGGCCTTTTGTATGACATTTGAGTGTCAGTGTGTCACTGATGAGCTTCGGTAGGTTGTAGGTGACTACCCTCTTGCCTGGTATGGCATTTATACATTAGGTAGAGATCATTCATCTGAAGGCGTGTAATGACTGGCTTATGGTCAGCATGTTTGTTAAATAGTAAAGCCATACAATTCGTACAACAACGCTTAGTCTGCCAATAATGATGGTTATTATATGTCATTATGATTGTGACACCACCTTACATGTGACTTAATTGATTATGATAGAGTGACAGATTGGATCCCTCTATTGTTCTTTTTCAAATATTTTGAAATACTGTACCGGACTTGAAGACTTCACTGCATCAATCAATTAAATTTCGAAATGGTTAACAGCATACCTGTTCAGTTGGCTTGAAGTTGAGACACTGGTATTAGAGAGTTATCATCTGAATGATTATATTTACAGGATTGTATCAAGAATATCAAGGCTCGGCTAAGAAGACATCTGAGAGAGTGAGTATAAAGTGAATCAAATACATTCTTGCTCTCCATTCATTTCATTCATTGGTCATGCCACTTTGTACACAATTATTCTATTGAATTGAAAGTTGGCACACGAGAAAATAAGGATGAATTTGTCCAATACCGGCGACATTGATATATTTTTCAACCAGACTTCTGTGAGGTCAAAAGTGTCTATTTCGGAAACAATGTTGCTAAAAGCTGTAACGTTGTAGTTTTTTACCACAAAATTGTCACACGGTAACGTTCCATCCGAGTTTGGAAAAGATACCTGCAGAATTATTGAAAAATGCGGTTAAAATATCCATTTTCAAACAATTTTGCTGAATGCTGTTGTATTTTAGCTCATGATCCCAAAATTGTCATATGTTCCTCGGGACCCCATGGCAACCCTTCATCCGACCTTGGAGAATATCTGTGCAGTAGAAGCACAGTTATTGAAAAATATGGCAAAAATATCTATTTTGAAAACAATGTTGCCATAAACTGTTGCTGTAGTATTTTAGCTTTTGATCCCATATTTGTGATATGTCTTCAGGACCCCACATCTTTGGAACCCCACGGCAATGCGCTATCCGAGTTTGGAGAAGATCCCTCAAGTAGAAGCAGAGTTATTGAAAAATGCTGCAAAATATCCATTTTGAAAACAATGCTCCTGAATGCTGTGGCGTTTTAGCTTTTGATCCCAAAATTGACACACATTTTCAGGACTCAACGGGTAACTTTCCATCCAAGTTTGGAGTAGATCCTTCCAGTAGAATCAGTTAATGAAAAATGCAGTGAAAATACCCATTTTGAAAACAATGTTGCTGAAAGCTGTTGCTGTTGTATTTTAGCTTTGGATCCGACAATTGGCACATACCTTCGGGGTCCCACGGGCAAACTTCCACCCAAGTTTGGAGAAGATCACTCCAGTAGAACCAATGGTATTAAAAAATGTCTTAAGAACAAGAACAACAACAATTAGAATGCACTCAAGGGAGATTCTGACTCGTGTCTTTGCTCTCTGTCTTGATAATGCACTTAGTGACCCCTGTCTATTTACCTCATCTCAAAGCAATCAGAAACTGTCATAATATGCTAAATCTGCTGATACTACCTTCTTGCATTCCAGAGTTATGATGAAAATTGTGTATTCTGGTCTGCACTTCGTGACCCCGCGACCTAACTATTTGATTCTTTGTCCTGAAACTCGTAAAATTTCTAACCACCAATAATATATATGGATTTGCCAAATTTGGGGATTCTACCTATTTACGTTCATGATTTATGGCTAAAGATTTCGGGATGCACTTCCTTACCCTATGACCTAGATATTTGATGTTATGTCCTAAGACTCCTGCAATTTCTACCCACTGATAATATGAATGTGATTCTACCTACTTGCATTTACGATTTATGGCTAAAAATGTGTATTTTGTAATGCACTTAGTGACCCGTGACCTAGATATTTAACTTTTGACATAAAACTAAATTGTCGTGTTAGACAATCACAATATGAATGTATGTTACTGATTTGGTGATTCTACTTTCTTGCATTGGAGAGTTACTGAGGAGAATGTGTATTCTGGTATGCACTTAGAAAAGCAACCCACTGAATGATTTACATTTTGACCCCCAAAGTAAAACATTTTCTAGCCACTCATAATATGAATGTATGTTCCAAATTTGGTGATGCCACCTCGTAAGATTCCGGAGATATGCCTCGGATAAACAAACAGACAGACAGGTGGTACCAACCGCAATACGGCTTCAGGCAACATCCTACACAAAATTGACACCAGACAAGGGCAGGTAACTAAGGCTAATATATAAAGTTTACATGAACTCATAGAGCTACTTCCCCTTGATTATTTCCCCCTGGATGACTACTTTGGATTTGATGGTGGAGAAAGCTGTTGCTATATAATGGAGCAATGTTTTTGGGCAACATCTAATCCAACACAGACATACAGATAGGAGAAGGTAAACCGTTCCATTCAGTAAGCCAGCCTAACTAAATACCAGCGGTCCTGATGCCTCACTGAGCTTGGGATTGCTGAAAGGTTGCTGCATTAGATAGCAAGAACTTTCAGCAACAGCTTATTTGAAATTATCACACTCGAAAGCCTTAAGGTTGAAAATAATATCTTGACTAGGTCAAAGTTAAAGCAGGGATGTTATAATAATTTTCATATTTATAGTTATTTAATTTACTGTTTATTTTAATTTATAACATATATAAATTTTATTTAGTGGTCTGTATACACAGTCTGAGCATATTAGAAATAGCCTATGTGTATAATTTCTGCAATGTCTATTTCGAAAATTGTCTCCATGTTAATTAACTCGGTGACTGGCGATCTCACCTCACGGCGATCTCGCCCCATGGGCAAAGTTTATCTTGCCCCAGGAGCAAGGGCGATCTCGCCCCCATTGACATACAGCTAACATTTATGTATATACTACTACTACTACTACTACTACTACTACTACTACTACTACTACTACTACTACTACTACTATTACTACTAAATGATTGAGTTGAAAAAGTAAACATTCAAATGATTTGTTATTGATCATTGTTTACGGGATTGGTGGACAAAATAAATAATTTGCTCAATACCATTAGCTCCATTGATCGTTAAATAACTAAAAGAATGAGACAGATGATCGGATTGCACATCAAAGGATTTAAAGCATGAAGAGAAAGAATTGGAATGATTGAGAGCGAGTCCATGACGCATGGTATGGTTTAAACTGACAAAACAAAGCCTGGAGACTCGATCAGGGATTAAAATAAAATAAAGTTAGATGAATGGTTGGGTGGATGGATGGGTGAACGGATGGATGGGTTGGCTTGAGAGTGGACAGAGGGATGGATGAATGCCCATACGGATGGTGATCGCATGGATGGATGGGTGGGTGGGAGGTTGAGTGGGTGGGTGGGCGGGGGGACGAGCTGTGGGTGCATTGATGGGTAGGTGGATGGATAAAAGGTGATAGATAATGGAAATGGAAAGATGAGGGAAAGAAAGAAGAAAAGAAAACGCATGCGGTACATACAAAGAAGAATGAAAAAGAAAGAAAGGAAAAATTTAGAACGGAAGCATGGTATGGTTTAAGCTGGCAATACAATGTGACTAGGCTGGATGGGTGGGTTGGTTTGTGGATGTATGGATGGGTGGGTGGGTGGGTGGACAAACTGTGGGTAGATTGATGGGTGGGTGGATGGATAAAAGGAGATAAATAATGGAAATGGAAAGATGAGGGAAAGAAAGAAGAAAAGAGAAAGCATGAGGTACACACAGAGAAGGAAAGAAAGAAAGAAAGCTGGCAATGTAAAATGACTAGGCTGGATGGGTGGATGGGATGGGATGGATGGATGGAGAGAAAGAAAAAAGAAAGAAAGAAATAGAAAGAGAGGACTGGAAAGAAAGGAAAGAAAGAAAGACAAAGTTAGGAAGGAAGGAGGAGAAGAAGGGTGGGGTGGGGTTGGATTACAATCAAGTGATGCGCCATACTTCATTAAAGGGTGTGAGTAATGTCTTCTTAATTTACTCAAATCCAAATAGTTTTGATCAATCCTCGTCAGTCTTTGAAGAAATGTAATGTTTTCCCCCGTTATGTGATCACGCATGTGCAAAAATCTTTTATAATTCACCGAACGTCAGTATTAAAATTAATCACTTGACATTATCCTATATAAGTGCCTTTTACGAAATAAATCCATCATTCGTTTTAAAATTCGGATTGAAATGATTACATCGAAATATTCATCAATTACTTGACACCAACTGAAAGATGGCATCAGAAAATCTGTGCAAGATTTTGCAAGAAAGAGTTTAGTCCAAGACAAGAGGGACTGTTGTCTGATAAATGCGAAAGATGGCACACTCCCGCTTCCCTCTACTACCACCGTCCAGGGTAGTGTTTTAACCCTTATCAGCCAAAAACGGCGTCTGCAGTGGTCTTCAGAAATACCCATTTGCAGACCAAGAGAAGACCATTTTTGAAAATTTACCACTGGAATGACTAGCTCGACAACTGAGCCAGTCATTCCAGTGGTAAATTAAAAAAAATAGTCTTCTTGGTCTGCAAATGGACTTTTTCTGTCAAATTTTCTTGAACAAATACAAAGTTAAATGGTTAAGCTCGGCGCTGAACCATCTCTAGTTGTGTGATTTTGTTGGCTTTGGCTGGTTCCCATATTATGCTAGCATGCTGCGTAAAGCATATAGTAATGCTTGTCACTCAATCTGTTTAGTTGTGAGTCATGTTAATACTATAGATAATTCAGTCTTCACAATCTTATAAAATATGAATGTCCAAGCTTTAACTGCCATCAGCGTGATGTCCCAGTCAAATTGACAACCATATGAGTCAATCTATGGATTATTACCCAGAAAAAAAGCCATACAACGTCGCCAACTTAATTATCACGATTGTCATGGAGATCGCCAAAACAAAATCTGTCGATTTCGCCCCTGGTCGATCTCGCCCTCTGGGCCTATGGGGGTCGAGATAGACGTCAATCATTAACTCTGTTGTCACCTGAGTACACAGGGTCAGGGTAAAATCACTCAGGTGTCAAGTATGGCTCAAGTCTCTGACTAGGATCCAGTCTGTCCCACTCACCACCTGGCCAAATAAGCTGGACAGAGGATCTGAAAGTATCCAACATTAGAGGAGTGCTAACTATTCTAGCAAAGGCTGGAAGTCTGGCTCTTCTAATGTTGAGTATAATCTGTCCCCTCACCACTGCCTAGGCAAATGAAGTGGACACAGGTGTTGAGGGTATCCAACATTAGCTGAGTGTTAACTATTCTGGCACGGACTGGAACATTGATACGTTTAATGTTGGATATACCCTGTCTCCATGAAGCTAGCGTATAGTTGCCAGAGCAAGTCGAAACTGGGGTTTTAGTAGTTTCCATAGAAAATGTAAAAAAAATCTCTTGAGTCACTGTTACCCAAGACAAATATCTTCAGTTTGATTTTGCTGTTTAATAAGAAAGATCATATTTCACAAGTGCCTTCTATATTCATTCTTACAGATAATCATCCCGACCGTAAGAGTTATCCCCCCTGGCTACAACATCAGCATTCCCCACCCACCCACCCCACCCCCCCCCCCCCACCCCCAGCAAGAAAATCATCACACATGGTAGATGCATATTTGAATGAGTACCTCTCTCCCGCCTTTATATATCAGTTTCAGTATATATATAAATATAAGAAACTGTATCATGTAGAGTACCGGATAAAATATGAGTGAAAATATCTGTCTAATCATATCAGAACATATTTATTTAGTGCTATAGTCTTTATTTAACCCTTTAACTCTCAAATTTGTTCAAGAAAATTTCAGAAAATGTCAATTTGCGGACCTAGAGAAGACTATTCTTTTAATTTTCCACTGTAATGACTGGCTCGGATATCGAGCCAGTCATTCCAGTTGTAAATTAAAAAAAAAAAGTCTTCTTGGTCTGCAAATGTTCATTTCTCAAGAACACTTTTGGCTGATATGAGTGTTAAAGGGTTAAGGGATACCTATTGCAATGGCAGTCAACGTTGTTTATGTTTTGCATTTAATTAATCTTAGCGCAACATAGGTTATAACTTTGCATTTAGCTCTACTACGACTAAACTATCAGACATGTGGTCACAACGCTTTATTTATGGTATTACAGTATTAAAATTGATGTTCTTTAAAATAAATAAATCAAAGTCAATAAATAAACAAGTGATTGTGTCATCAAGGCTAGAATATAACTGTACAAGGAAATACACTGTTTAGTCTACTCTGTATTAGCTGGTGCTATCTATTGCATCTTAACATATCATGCCTATGGAATACAACTGCTTAATTATTCTTGTGGCTGGAATCAGTGACAGATAAATTAGACCAGGCCTGTGTTCCATCGGGGAAAACATTTTGAAACAGCTTTTCCCATCTACCTACCTTGGGAACAAGTTAATCAGAAAATGACCGAATGCATAGCATAAATTGCAGATTTAAAGGCGATCACAAGCGAGAATTAGATTTCAATGCAAAATGTATCAAATTTAGGTTTTGTCCTATTTTATGAATTAATAAAAATTTGATGAATTTCCAGTTAAAATCATTGATTTTAACACCTTCCCATGACTAGTCAACCATGTTGGTTCAGATTACACCAACCATGTTTTCATAGTAGAAGAAATTGGTGTCTAATAAAATCAAACAGTAGCGTTTCTCTTTTGCTGGTTTAATATGGTGGTGTCTGAATGACCTGTTGTGAGCTATCAATTATCAACAAGAAAATATCATTCACTAGATGACATTATAAGACAACAGTCATTCAACAGACATGACATGATTCGCATGGAAATTGAAGAAACTGAGAGTGCTGCGTGAAAAAGACAATTAAGCCTTTTAACTCAGACATTTAATCCTTTTCGCCTACAAATCCACGAAAAAGTATATTCTTTACTGTATATAACTTAATCTGTTGGATATTTTGAAAGTAATTTGATTGGAAGCCGTTGCCAGTCAAATTAAATCCAAAATATTAGGTAGTATTGAAAATGGGATATGTGGAATTCGTCGGTGAAAGGGTTAATTAGCAATAGATGAATCCAGTCTGTTGATCAAGTATATGATTTCATAATCAATTGCGTCACATGTAGGCTGATGTCATAATCAACTACGTAATGAATGACGTAGCTAAGTCTGTCAGGAACTTTTAGAAGTCTGGAAGTTGTACGAAATGTGTATCCTTACTATTTAATAAATATTGATAGGCAGCAACAGCACCCAATCAAATTAGTTTCAAAATATTCAACAGCTTGTATAGTTTTCTGGAAATTGAGATTCAGGGTTCGATCGATCCCAGCACGGGCAAATTGTGGGCGGAGCTTAGATAGAGATGGGTGTTGCATAGCTGAAAGTGGATTCATCCAATGAGCATGAAGATGGAATCATATGCTGTGGAGATATAGCCAGACAATATAGCAATTTATAACCATATAGAGAAATAATTGGCATGCATAATTTAATGCTGTTTAACCCTTTAACCCTCAAATTTGTTCAATAAACTTTCAATTTTCTCATAGAATATGTCCATTTGCAGAGCATGAGGAGAATATTTGTGAAAATTTAACACTGGAATGACTGGCTCGGTTATCGAGCCAGTCATACCAGTGGTAAATTTTCAAATATAGTCTTCTCTTGCTCTGCAAATGGACATTTCCCAAGACCACTGTAGAAGCTTTTTTAGCTGATATGAGCATTAAAGGTTTAACCTGTTAATTATCAGGAAAATTTAGATTTTTGCTTAGTGAATTTCCACTTTTAGTCCAAGAGATTATTTTTGAAAATTATCATGAGAATGACTAGCTCAGTTATAGAGACAGTCATTTCTGTGGTAAATTAATAAAAAATAGAGTTCCACTTTATGAAAATTGTCCCTTATTGTCAAGAAGAAGTCTAGAACTAAGTTCAAGACCTTTTCTGGAACACAAGTTCTAGTAAATAAGTTCTTAAAATGGTATAGAACTATTCAAGAACTTATATTCTAGAACAGGTCTAAAATTCCTAGTTAGAACTTTTTTTAGAGCACTAGTTGTAGAGTATTATAGAACTAGCCAAATTATATTCTAGAACCTTTAGAGAATATAACTTGAATAATTCTAGAACAACTGTTCTAGAAAAAAGTCTCGTTTAACATTCACGGACTGTACTTGAACCAAGCCTGGAAATAAGGTGCCTGTCAAGGACGTTGTTAGGCACCAAACTATCAAATGTCTGGCACAGTCTTGTCGGTTCCTGACATTTTGTCAGGTACAGATTTAAATAGTCTCAGTGGTTGCATCGTGCAACAAAAGAGTGCATCCAAGTGTTGACAAAGCCATAAAATATTCATCTACCCAAGGTGTGTCACGATCATTATAACACACGATTAGTTGCTTTTTGACATGCTTTTAATAAGTTCAAGTAAAAAACACTGTGAAGTAGAATAGTGTTGACAGGCAGCAAATTCTGGATGTCCGGTACTAAGTAGCTGGTGCCTGACAAAGTGTTGGAGACTGTTGAAAAAGTTATTTCCCGGCCTGTTGAACTGCACGAGAACAGATGAAGCGCAGTTCCAGAACTATTCAAGAACATATATTATAAAACAGTTCTAGAATATAAGTTCTTAAAAGGTTATAGAACTTCAACAAATTATATTCTAGAACAGGGCTAGAACTTATATTATAGAACAGTTCTAGAACTAGGAGTTCTGGAAATGTTCTACATGTAGACCTGTTATAGAATATAAGAACTATTCAGGAACTTATATTCTAGAACAATTCAAGAACTTATATTCTAGAACAGTTCTAGAACTAGGAGTTCTGGAAATGTTCTACATATAGAATTATTCAAGAACTTGGAGTTCTAGAACTGTTCTAGAATATAAGTTCTTGATATGTTCTATAACAATGTTTTAGAACTATTCAAGATCAGTTCGAAAACTACATTTTCAAGAATAGTTCCAGAAGTCTTCGTGAACACGCCTTATAGTCCAGTCAAGTTATGCCATATTGGGGCTCAACCCAGAACAAATGGCAACAGAATTTGTTTCATTTGCATCAAGTCAAGGAATGTATAAGAATACCTGAAAAAAAATCTACTCAAATATACATGGAGGAAGTGTCTCAAAAATGCATTATTATGCAAATTATGGTCTGCCATTGTGAAAAAAAGCTTTTTCAGCAAAAACTTTGTTATTCCTCATCCAAATTGGTTCAATCAAGCTTCCAGTCTTATGTTTTGAAGGTCAATGGATATGTTAAAAACATATGATACAAACCCCAGATGATTCCTTATATGGAAATATAACAATAATGGAAACAGCTGCTGAGATTGTGAAAGGTGACATAAGGGCCATTGAACTGTTGTGTAATACATATCCAACTCGGGATCAGATGGAATCAGCAGCTGATGCCATTGATTTCCTCCCAGCATCAATTCAGACTTTCCTCAGGAGATTATTTGCTGGAAAACAAATTGATATTAAGCTGGCATCAGTTGGTCAGGTTATTATGCAAGCCACAAGGCCACATGTTCTTCTCACCTCTCTTCAACTTGGGCTTGGGATACAGATGCATCACCACTCTGCATCTCGCTTTTTCATCCACTCTTCATGAACATGGTTTCAGCTGCTCATACTCAGAGTTGCAGAAATATCAACAAAGTGCTACCGTCACCCATGGAACAGATTTGCCTACTCGTGACCACGACTAAGACCCCCAGTTTATGGCTGACAATGTTGACCATAAAATTGTCACACAGAACTGGCACGTGTAATGGAATGGGAATGATAGCTACCACCAGTCCCGGTCAACTCCGTAGTAAAGCCATACCTAGAGTCACTGTATCTTCATAAGACATTAAAGATGTTGGTGAGATCAGCATCCGATACTTCAAAACTGAACCGACGAGCTCAACCCCATTGACCTATAGGGACTTAGTAGATGTTGGAAATAATGATCGAACAGCCACAGTTGATGTTCTATGGAAGACATCTCTTTTCAAGGCCTGCCTTGTCAGGTATGATGCAAATGATCATGTGGTGACCTTCGACCAAACACTTTGGTGGAAAGCGGTAACTATCATCAATTCAGAAACCACTGGAAGTAACCTGAAATCTGTTGTGAGATTAGGTGGATTCCATCTTCAAATGAGTTTCCTTGCCTGCATTGGTCATCTTATGGTTGGGTCTGGCCTGGAAGAGCCTTTTGAAAAAGTGTTTGCAAGCAATACAGTAAAGCACATGCTCACTGATAAAGCTTTTCAAGAGCAATCAGAGGGCACTTTTTTGGTGGATGCAGCCCTGAACACAGTACGTGTTGTGAATGTATTCAGTCTCACATTGCCATACCAAGAAGATGATCATTCCGATCCACCACATGAGGAGGAACAGGATCAGCAACCATGCCCAGTCTGATTTGTCAGTGGCTCAGATTATGTTGGATGATATCCTTTCTGGAAAGTCCTCCATTGGTGCAGTTCTTGAATCGAAGACCCTGCACAACATTCAGGAAACGGCAGAGAATGAGAAACAATCCATGGAAGGCCTTAGAACAGCACAGCTATAGCTTCAATACAGGGATATGGTTGATACACTACAGCATTTCATCAAGGCTGAATGTACTGGATGCTTCATCTTCAGACTACAAGGCATGTTGCCATTTCTTGCTGCAGCTGGGCATAATCGTTATGCCAAGTCAGCCTGTGTGTATCTCCAGATGATGGATGATCTAAGAGAGCAACACCCCAATGTTTACAGCAGATTTATGAGTGGAAATCACGTTATTAGAAGTGATGGATACTGGGGTGGTTTCTCAACAGATTCAGTCATTGAACAAGTCCTCATGTGGAATGTAAAAACGACAGGAGGTCTTACAAGAGGCAGAGGAATGACAGCGACTCGACGATTAATCTGTGTTATGTCAATGTCAGCATGTGCGGACATAAATCCTGCCATGCAACAGTTGACTGGTATATCTTATTCCACCAGTGAACAGCACAGGGACTTGTCAATGTCCAGGCAGACAAGAGATGTCAAAGACACATTTGTGCTGCTTGAAGTATTAAAGGAGTGTGACCCATTTGGTTCTGATCAATGCACAATATTGTCAGCGGAGTAGTGGCAACAAAATCAGTCAATGTTGATACTGCAAGACAGGTATGAAAAGACCATGAAAGGTCAAAATGCAGGACTATACATTTCATCGCAAGAACCAAGCTGTTACATTAGCTAAAGAATAGCCATCAATGTCCATGGAGAGATGGTACAGATTGATCCACAATTACTATTTCAGCGACTTGCGGTCTTTGCTGTGAATGACAAAGTTGAAGATCCTGTATCACTCTTCAAGTATAAACTGTGCACTTATACCCAGCCCTTTTCGAATCATCATTGCGACCAAGAAAGGCGAACAAGCCAGTGCTTGTTGATACAATATGGAACATCGTTCAAAGAAAACATGCAAAATCCTCTCAACAAAGAAGAGAGGCCAAGGCTTCATTTCCTTGGGCAGTCATCTGAGGAGTTGGCAGTTAGCACAACATATGTCTTGGATGGAGGGACTTTGCTACAGCACATACTTTAGCCAAATGAATGTGAATTCCAGTGCATTTGCTAGCTATATGTTGACTACATCAACAAAAGGTACACACATGCAACTGTTGTGTTTGACGGCTATGATAATGGCCCATCAATAAAGGATGGAACCCATCAGAGACGCTCTGTGGCAAAGATTGGTCATACAGTGAACTTCACAATGCAAATGATAATTAAGTCCAAGAAGGAAGAATTCCTTGACAACAAAGCCAATAAATAAAGGTTTATAAACCTGCTAGGTGAACCGCTAAAGCAAGCTGGCTGCAGAACAGTTCATGAAAAAGGAGATGTGCTCATCATGCAAACTGCTATTGAGTCTGCAAAATCAGTCGAAACTCATTGTTGGAGATGATACTGTCCTTTTATACTATGCTATCATGCAAACATGGAATCAAAAGCTTTATCATTCACATCAGACCTCATCAAAAAATCGTTCCTGGGTCCTAAAAAATACGAAAGCAACTTTAGGCATTGGACTTTGCTCCAAACTGTTGTTTGTTCACGCAATGCTGGGTTGTGATACAATTTCACATCTCTATGGTATTGAGAAAGGTGTGGTTCTAAAGAAGGTTATTGGAAATCCACATTTAGCACAGCTTGCTGAGATGACAAACCCTGACTGTCAGCCAGAGGATATTTTGGACGTTGGTGAGAAAGCTCTGGTCATCATCTATAGCGGCTCTGAGGAAGACACACAGGGCAGTCAGCGATACAAATGCTTTTGTGAGGTGGTGAAGAGCTCCAAATATGTTGAGCAACAGGGCTTACCCCCAACATATGCAGCTGCGTGTGTATTATCAAATTCAAGTTATTGTGAAAGAGTTGCCTCCCATATTTAATTATACAAACAATTACATGATCAAAACATGGTTGAACAAGGTCATACATATTTTTCAGAAATTTATTTGACTGTTCATGTCTAAACTTTGATGACCATTGTCAGATATTTTTTCCCCATGAATTGTTCTTCAGTTGTTCATTTTAAGAGCATTTTAAGAACTTTAAAGTTCAACAACTGTTCTTCAGTTGTTCCTGAAAAAAAAGAACAGTTTAGGAAGATTTTAAGAACTTTAAAGTTTTGGAACTGTTCGAAAGTTGTTCTTGAATATTTTCAAGAACAGTTTACGAAAAATGTCTGATTAGTTTAAGTTCTTGAACAGTTTTAAAATGGTTCCAGACCATTTCCAAAATCATTTAAGAGCACTGAAAGTTCTAGATATGTTCATGAAAATGTTCTAGAATGCTTTAAGAACAAATGTTCTAGAACCTTTAGGAACAAATGTTCTAGAACGCTTTAAGAACACATGTTCTAGAACAGCGATTGAGTCAGATCAAGAATAGTTCTGTTCACGAAATGTTCTTAATACAAGAGCAGAATTTCCTCTCTCTCTCTCTCTCTCTCTCTCTCTCTCTCTCTCTCTCTCCAATTCTCTTAAATTTATCACTGGAATGTTCAGGAGCCAACAATTCCAGCGATAAATGTTGGAAAAAATAACCTTTATGAACTGCAAATAGACATTCCCCAATGCCATTGCAGAAGACGTTTTCATCCCCCTTAGTGACTAGCATGTTTAAACTTTACTATAACCTGACTTCGTAATTTAGAGTAAGGCTCCAGGTGCTTTCCACCTGTCATAGAGTAGACAACTGACCAGTCAAAATGCAGCATTTGAGATTTACATTCTCTATGATATAAAACTTAATATGTTGAATATTTTGAAATTAATTTGACTGGAAGCCATTGCTGCCTTAGCTTTCACTCAAATTAATTTTGAAATATTGTAGTGGATTTTGTCTTCAATTGTTTAAAATGGATTAACAAGGGGGCTAACTCTTACATGCCAACTGATTGTTGTATCAGCGCGCCTCAGTGCTAGGCCAGCTAGCTTAATAGTGCAGTGACCTGACTGGTCAGAGAGTTTGTTACGGTTGCACTATAGCCTGCAGCGGACTGTGGCTTGCTGCTGCTGCTGCAGGGGTTGGCTGGTGAATCATGCAGGAGAAGTGCTGATATAACTTTTATGGCTTTCTTCAATTTTATAGTTTTGCTCTTGGTTTATGGCTTTCCAGGAGAAGCGACTTTATACCTTTTCAAGTGCAAATTTATAGCTTTCTGCAAAATGTTGAACAGCTGTATGGTTGCTTTTATACCACATCGTCAAACTATAAATGGCCTGTCTGATTGAGCGTATACCGTATACCAGTGCAGAGAGCCTAAGTTCTTTCTGATTGGTTGAATAAAGTAAATCAGGGCAGCCTTCATAAACTGGAGAAATGTATTGACAGATAGCTATGAAAGTTTGAATATATTTCCTTAACCCTCAAATTTGTTCAAGGAAATTTTAATTTTGTCATAGAAATTGTCCATTCGCAGACTACGAGAAGACTATTTTTGAAAATTTACCGCTGAAATGACTGCCTCATTCCAGTGGCAAATTTTTTTAAATGGTCCTCTTGGTCTGCAGATGGACATTTCTCAAGACCACCGCAGAAGCCATTTTTGGCTGATATGAGTGTTAAAGGGTTAACGGTATGACAAAAATCTAAAAATGCCATGCATAGTTTATGAGTGGCATGTTGCATCACATAAATAGCTATTATTATATGAGGGTTGCTTTCCTTTAATAACTCTATTTAGATTTTGTTTCATTTTCTTTTCCCAGGGTCTGGCTCGCATGCTGTTCTCTCCAGGATGTAGAGAAACAGAAGACTGGCCATCTCACTGTCCCAAGCTGGATAGCTCCACAGACAGACTGGCTCTTGATATAACAGGATCCTTTGATACATCAAACATCCGACATGAGGAACATTATACACCCTCACCCACATATAATAAAGCATCAACTTGTTATAGTGTGCAGAAGTTTCATAATTCTAGATGTAAAATATCAGATCGCTGCTCCAAACCCGATGACTCCATAAAAAGAGATGGTTTTGATGTAACAGCAACATTCGATACAGATAATTTACAAGTCGAGGCTCGATGCCTGTCTCCTGCAGATAATAACATTGTGAAGTGTTGCACATTAGAAATTCCTGAAAACGTTCAGGAGATTCACACGAATGATAGTCTTAAAATAATGATGGATAGCAATGATTCTTTGATAAATTCAAGCTCGCTGAAACTTGATGGTGATGTTAGTATGGAAATGTGTGATGTAGGATCTTGTGTAAAACAAGGTGAGGACCATGTAATGCAGAATATCTTGCTAGGAAGCGACTGTGATATACCTGATACTGTCAAAACGACTGTAAGTGATATTATTAGTGTTAAAACTGAAAACTGTCATATCCCCACAGAACATAGTAATAGTATGTTAGCTAATGACATCAATTCTTCACACAATAATAGCAAATCATTAAACAACAATGTAAAGTTACAAATCAACTCAAGCCCAGAAAAGCCAACTTTAGATAGCACACTCAACTTGTTCTTGGAGAGTTCTTTGACAAAACAGATGCCAAAACGGAGGCGACCTCCAATAAATAAGAAACGCAAGATGTCTTCACGTGATATTAGCGAAAGTCCATCACAAACTTTATCTGGCAGTTTATTAAATCCCCATGACTGTGATGAGAAAAGACCAATGTGTAGTACACCCAAGCTTCAGTCCATTTTATCATCTGAAAAGAAGAATAAATTTGGCAGTGCCTCAAAACGGGTTCGATTTGCTGGCTCTCCAGATCTGGAGGAGGACATGGCTAATGTTGTTAATGAACAATTACCTGATAATAATCATCGATGTCATACTCAATCTGTTAGTAAATATCAGAAATCATCTTGGCCTGCTGATAATGTTTTGAAAATAAACAGTGAATGTTTACTGAATGGTAAATTCAATCATAAAATGACACATTTTAATAGGGAATCTGCGGCTTCCGTCAGTAACGTGCATATGAACAGTACCATCAGTCGGAGTGATGATGATATGTTTTCACAGATCTCACCTGACGCCTTGGAACATATGATGGTCAGTGTTACTGAACCAGCCAGTTTTAATAACTTTGTGAGGAATTGTCTTCACAATTCTAAGTCACAGGCTAATGGTATGAAACTTTATTCATTGAAATCTCCTACCAGTAGTGCTGATGTAGTTCCATCTGCACCTAATAGGATTGTTTCAGAACCAGAGAAAAGGACTATTATCAACAAGAGACCAATAAAGCAAGAACATATATATTCTAGTTCTAACTTTCAAACATCAGCCATGCAAATAACACCAATCAAGTCCGTTAACGATGATATGTTTACACAGATCTCGCCTGATGCAGTTGATAGTTTATTGAATGTTGTTGAGAGTTGTGAAAAGTCACAGAACTCCTCAGCTAATACTTCATCAGGGTGTTTACAGAAAGATATGGAAACACAAAATCCAAAGGATACATCTGAAATAAAACGGTCAATTAGGCAGAACTTGCTGTCCCCTGTGCATTGTAATAATGATGCAAAAATTAGCTTTAGAGATAACGATGGTGCAACAGGTAGACTGAGTAGTGGAGCAAAAGAACATAAAACAAATAAACTATCAAAAGTAAAGCAATCATCATTTTCTCACAGACGAAAAGTAGCACGCTTTTCTTACCCATCAGGAAGCCAGATTAAACACACACATCCGGAGAGTGTATTTGGTTTTAAGCCTATTCCAACGATCGACAGTAATCATGGAAAATCAAGATCTGTGTTACCAAATGATGTTCTAGAAAGCAATAAATGCTTAATGTCCATAAATGATGACTCTGTTACTCAAAAAGTGCTAAATAATGACGTTGATGTATCAGCTGACACAGAATTACATGCTGAAAATAACAAGTCAGATAAACCAGAACATAATGATCGTAATTCTCCTCTACCGTTACCAGTTCATGTGATCACAGATAGAACAATGAATGGCACAATACTGCGGGAGAGTACATCACTGGTAACGGTCAGTGCTACAATACATGATGCTGCCCCCTCAGCAGCAATGACAAAGATTGCTCGTCGTAAACCAGGTATATGTTTTGTTGAGCCCTACATGAAGTGTAGAATAACTCGACTTAGTTATTGGAATAGCGCCGGTCGTCTGAGAATTAGAGCCGATGTTTAGAAACATCTTAGACTCTTCTCTGAATCCGCTGAAGGGATCAGGCCGACATTGGGGAAATATGATTAGGGACTGTGGGCCATTCAAATTTGTTACTATGTTAAGAAACATGGCAGCCATAGACCAATCAGAATTCAGTGTTTTGGTGGTCATATTTGTGTCCTTTATAGATCTTGATGCTGAAATTGGTTTTTATTATGTTTGCATTAGCGATTTCAAATTTTTCACTTTCGAAACTGTTGGATAAATAGTTTGGTGGCCATCTTGAATTTTTTTAGCCAAACATTCCCATAGTAAAACAATGAGAAATTTAAAATGTTCGCTTGAGAACCGCTTGACTGATTTTAACCAAATTTCGTAGGTTGTATCTTTGTTCTTCATGCAATTCTGGATAAGACCTTAGGGTTCTACTTATAGGCGATGACCTTTCTAGTTGATATGCTTATTTTCTAGGTGAGTAATACTGGTCCCTTGGGCTTGTTGGGCCTCTTGTATTTTGAAGTCGAAACTAGATTTATATATCTTTTTGGTGATTTCAAATTATGCACATTCAAAACTGTCGGATAAACAGGTTGGCAGCCATCTTGGATTTTTTTCATCAAAAATCCCATGGTAATACAATTGGAAATTTAATATCGCTTCTTGAGAACTACTGGACTGATTTTAACCAAATTTGGTCAGCATGGTAAGGCGCATCCTTGTTCTTGTTGCAATTCTGGTCAAAACCTTAGGATTCTACTTTATAAGCGATGGCCTTTCTAGTTGAAATGCCTATGTTCCAGGTGAGTGGTACAGGACCACTAGGCCTCTTGTTTATCCCTTTGCTCGTGAGTCCGGATACAACTGCCTTCTGTCAAAATAATATAATATATTCTTTTGGCCATAGATGGACAATTTGATTTTTTAGCAATCTGGACGACTGTAGGATTAAGGATTGTAAGAGTTAATTTGGTGATCAATTGAATACCCTTTTTTGAAGGAGTCCATTTCCAGACCAAGAGAAGCCCTATTTTTGATAGTTAGTTTACCACTGAAATGACTCGATAACTGTGCCAGTCATTCATGTGGTCATTTCTCAAAAAGATTCTAGTCTCACAAAGATTAAATTTCAATTTTCTTTGCTAATCGTAAGGGTTAATAATTTAAGAAGTCTATGTAGATGATAAATATCTCTCACTTGGCGAAGATGGGGTGAGGGAGCCTTATGTTTTTGTATCCATCCATCCAGCCAAATGTAATGTCCTCTTAATCATATGGATAACTCATATACTAAATTTGGTTGTATTCCATCCAATGGTTTCGGAAGAGTCGTATTGCAATCAATATCTTGACATTTTGATTCCCCGCTCTCCACCGTTCCTCTGCGAGTGAAGCCATATGTAAATATGCTCTTGCACACAGCAATCATTGGTAACTCACATACCAAACTTGGTTGAATTATGTGGTGTTTCGGAGGATTTGCGCTAGAATCGATTTCTGCACACACTGATGCGCGCACACATGCATGCACATATGCGCGCACACACAGGCACGTGTGCGCGCACAGGCATGACAACATAATTCCCACTTTTCTTCGAAACATGGGGATTTCTTCGAAAATGTGGGAATTAAAACTGCTAAGACCATTTTTGAATGAGGAAAATTAGTTAGCTCTCCAGGATGTTGAATTTGTTTGAGTGTAGCTTTCGTGACCATCTCGGTAACCTCTTCAGCACTAACTGGCAGTCGCTGGCTACTGTATGTCAGTTGTCATTTCTTGTGGAGTCCCATGGTAGCATTGATTGGTAGACAGCTGGTATACACTCTGGTGCTGAGAGGCCTTAAATTGGTTTCACCTAGATGTAGATGCCCTCGGATTCGTCACACTGGATCTTATAGGTGACTCCAGTGCATTCATCAGTGGCCATGACTATTGAAGCTCCTTGGAAGCCCATCATGTGTGCTAGATGGGGAAGATATTTCTCAAAATTGTTCCGAATACGAAATTCAATATGACCACCGAACAGCCATCTCGAAAATTTATTACTGTACTATGTAGTTCTAGTTTAATTATTCAAAACATCCACTAGACATGTGATCAGTGTTTCTCATGGCATCTAGATTTTGGAGGTGCCAGGAAGCCCACACCTAGAAATCTAGGGGTCCCACCCTTAAAGCTCGAGATCCCAAACTGAAATTTGGGATTCCCATGCAGTTTTTCTCATCCATACTAAAGTTAGAGAGTACCATGGGTGCACAGCTATGAATGGACCTTTCCATTTTTAGGTATGCCCCGCCCATCATTAGCTACGTTCCACCCACACCTCACCGTGTTGGGATTGATCGATCCCCAAATGCCCTAGCTATCAATTTCCTGAAAACTATACAGGGAAGATGTTCTTGCATGATTGTTAAATGTTAATTAGTTTTATAGGTTTACGCATAAGCATACCACAAAATCTAGCATGGGATAATTCACCTTTCCAGAGTACCCATCCATCATATGATGTCATAATGAACTGCGTAATGTGTAGAATGACGTCGATAAATACGTCAC
Source organism: Chaetoderma sp. LZ-2023a (assembly GCA_034401795.1). Taxonomy (NCBI): domain Eukaryota; kingdom Metazoa; phylum Mollusca; class Caudofoveata; order Chaetodermatida; family Chaetodermatidae; genus Chaetoderma; species Chaetoderma sp. LZ-2023a. The sequence continues at coordinate 45,228,444 of CM067366.1, forward strand.
GAACGCATATTTGAAGACGGTCTATGCGTTGTTGTACAAATAGTTTGCTTTTACTATTTAATAAATATTCTGTTGAATATTTTGAAACTAATTTGACTGAGTGCTGTTGCTGCCTATGGCAGCAACATCGCCCAGTCAAATTAGTTTCAAAATATTCAACAGAATATTTATTAAATAGTAAAAGCAAACTATTTGTACAACAACGCATAGACCGTCTTCAAATATGCGTTCGTGACGTATTTATCGACGTCATTCTACACATTACGCAGTTCATTATGACATCATATGATGGATGGGTACTCTGGAAAGGTGAATTATCCCATGCTAGATTTTGTGGTATGCTTATGCGTAAACCTATAAAACTAATTAACATTTAACAATCATGCAAGATTTTCAGGCTCCCATGGGACTACTATGACTTTTGGGGATCCCCAGGTACATTTTGGGGGTCTATACCCTTATGAGAAACCCTGCATGTGATAAGTGGAGGTCCTTAGGTTCACAATGAAGTGAATGTAAGATTATCCAATATAGTCACCAGGCAAAAGATTACTTTCCATGGGCTATGAACCAATTTTTCCATCTGATCATCTGGCTGCCATGTTGAATTTTGCATCGGAAACCATTTTGATGTATCTTATGATCAGGATCAACAATTTTGGAAATAATTTTGATGAAGACATCTTCCTTATTAAGCACACCCGATGGATATTCGTTGAGAGCAGTATGAGTGAAGATGCTGATGAAAATTGGGTGGAATACAAACTCTAATATGGTCACCAAGTGGCCAATCTGAAAATCATTTTCAGTGTGATTTTAAACTGCTCAATCAATTCACCTTTTTAGAGTATCCATCTATTGTCTGACGTCATATGGCGTCATAATCAGGTAAGCGGCGTGTAGGATGATGTGATAATCATTACGTCATAAATGATTCTATTTGGCCAGTCTTTAACTCTTAATAGTCAGACACGTATGAATTGTATGTCGTAAGGATTATGACATCATCCTACACGCCGCTTAGCTGATTATAACGCCAGATGATAGATGGATATTCTGGAAATGTGAATTTCATCCATTTTAAATAACCAAGCTGCTAAAAAAGAGCCTAGAAATGATACGGGTAAGTTATAGACATTGCCAGGTGAGCAGAACATGCACTTGGCCTAATGAGCTATTAACGATTTGATCAGGATTGTTATCCGCCTAGAACTTCCTTGGATTCTTAAATTCTATTTCTTTGCTTGATAACTGGTGTTCATTTTGGAAATACTCGAACTGTATTCTGTTGCTGTTGTGGATAGCACCAGGTTGTAGCAACAGTGTTTCCCAAATGTGCACCAAACTTTCTTCTACTGACTGCGGCAATGAATATTTTGACATCATTGTGACATTAGATATTTTTTATAAATATTAATTTCTCATTTGATTTATAATGTTCTGTTCCAGGGTTCCAGAAGTTTTCTGACATCGTCAAAGACTGCCAGGATCTGTGGGATGAGTCATTCAGTGATCCTAGCTACAATAACCCTGGAGGAGCCAATGAATCAGCATCGGCGTCAGCCAGTTCTGCTGTTACTAGGTGTATACCAGATAATATCAAGTCAGGTCAATCAAACAGACACAATGTAAACCAATCTAATTCTTTATCATGTAGTCATGGGGAAGTCAAAGACACCAAACTAGACGTCATGAAAGATGATAAAGATGGCATTTCAACATTAGCTCATATTGATTCCTTTCCTGTGTCGCAGTCAGGGATGATTAGTTGTGTTACGAAGAGAATCCCGGGTATTAAGTCGGGTAATTTGCATTCAGGTAGTTCAACGATTCCAGTGTCGAAGGTTGGGAACAGTAATTTGGAATTGAGTTGTGAAAAGATGGATCTAAATCCAGTAACCAATAGAGCCAATTCTCCATCGGCTAAAGACATAGTGGATATGAATAGTCTTGATTGTCGTGCTAGCGCGCATTCCAAGCAGAATATTCCTAGCAGTCCTAATACTGGTGAACAGCATCAGCTTAATAATGACAAAAAAGTGACTCATATTGGTTTTAAAAGTGCCAAAGGTTGTTCGCTTGTTGTGTCACCGAAAAGTTTGAATATGGCTAAGAAGTTGGTTAGTGAGGTTGATGAGTATTACTCTGGTGCCGATGAGGTCCGAGTTACTCGTCGTAACAGTGATCGAGTTTTGATGACATCGAAAAACTTGGTTTTGCCTAGTGACCGTATCAGTGACTCCGATGATGGTAATTCTGATGTGTTTCCAATAAATATTGCGAATCAAGAACATGGCAACAAACCTGATAATATTGGATTTAGCAGTGCCAAAGGTCGTAAGCTTACTGTGACAGCGAAAAGCTTGACCATGGCTAGAAAACTTGTCAGTGAGGAAGATAGTAATGATTCTGATGTTAGGTTATCAATAAATGTTGCGAATAAGAAAGCATGCTACAAACCTGATAATATTGGATTTACCAGTGCAAATGGTCATAAACTTGTTGTAACATCAAAAAGCTTGGCTTTGGCTAAGAAGCTTGTTAGTGTGGAAGGTGATTGTAATTCTGATGTTATGTGTCTGAAGAGTGATCTGAATAAAGATATAGTAACTGATGAACAGTGTGCTCATTTTGATAATATTGGATTTACCAACGCAAAAGGTCAAAAACTTGATATATCTGCGAAAAGTTTGAAAAGAGCTAAAAAGCTAGTCAGTGAAGCAGATGATCATAGCTATTCTATGAACACTGGTAGTCAGGGAATATTAGATGTTACACAGCGTGGGAGAAGTTTGCCTGAACTTAGTGACACTGATATTATTGAAGAATGGACAGAAAGGTCCAGAACTAGCAAAACGTCATTTGTACCAATCGAAACAGCCAGTGGTAAAACAATTAATATAAGTTCCACAAACTTAGATAAAGCAGAAAAGCTCATTACATGTCTGTCAGATTTGGATAATGACTTACATGTAGTTACAAACAAACAGGCTAAAGACACAGTTGAAAATACCAGTGATACTACAAATAGCAAACAATGTAATTCACGAGGTCAGGTAACCAGCTGCCCAGGTGTGCCAGTTCATCAGATGTCAGCAGGTGGATTTCAAACTGCAGGTGGACAAACTGTCAACGTCAATCCAAGCAGTTTTGTTAAAATACAGAGAATGTTCTCAGATATAGAAAGTGAAATCATTAAAGATTTTGGACGGACTGTGGTTAAAACCAGCCCAGTACATGCATCAATTTTGAAGGCTGAGAGTAGCACATTAGATTTTTTAAGTGAGTGTGAAGGAAAAAACCTTCTCACTGGTAATAAAGGAAAGCAACTGCTTCCTAAAGGTTTCCGTCCGTTCAAAGCTCCCAGGATCATGAAAGAAATGCTGTCAGATTCGACTGTAAATTCTGCCATCTCAGAACCTTCATCTTTATCACCTGGAATACTATGCACAGAATCCATCCAGTGCAGCAGCGTAGTGAAAGATAGCGATTCATTAGCAAAGCCGTTATCAAGTGCTCAAAGCTCTACCAGAGATAATACAGGCACCAGCTTTAAAGACGCTAATCTTCTAGCCTATGAGAGTTCTGCTCCAGTGTGTTTAGCTGATAGTGCTAAAGATGCTAAGCATTCTGTGTTATTAACTGTTGATAATAATATAAATAAAACTGTGTCAAAAGTGGGAGATGAGCAAGGCTTTGGTGCAAATGTTCCCGATGTAGATCACGATAACCATAGGCACTACTCAATGAGTGTTCAGGATTCTGGTGAAAAACCCAATCATGGTCCTGCAAATATCTCAATATTGGACACGATAGATGCTACTGTTTATTCCAGATGTACCTCTACACCACTAATCCAGATTACTGAGCAAGAACTGAACAAACATAGAACTTGCAGTGAGAAGCATTCCCCTCAAATAGCAACAAAATCTACTTCACCGCTTGTTATTAATACAATTAACAAAGAAAATATGCAGAATAAAAGCTCTGATAATATCAGAAACTCTATAGAAATGGATTTTGATGATTTGAATACACAACAATGGATGAGTGAAATTGGTGAATGTGACAGCAGAGATACCGATTTATCTAAAGCCACTCACCGACGTCTTCCTGAAAGGATTGTAGATCAGCAAGCTACTTCTGATCAAGATTATCAAAGATGGAATAATAACGGACTCCGGCATCTCTCCATCAATCAGATTCAGCAAGCACGTGTACGGAGTGCTCACATACCCAATTCATATAACCACCCACAACTGGATTCCTCGAGCACTACTGTCCAACAGAGAATATCAAAATGCATTGACAAACAGCCTGTTTCACATGTACCGGTACTTATTCAGCCTCCAATGAAATACAATAACAAAGATGTAGCTCATCCTCCTAACTATATTCAGTCAGATGGGTCAAGTAGTGTCAGCCATCAGTCTAACCGCCCAGAATTTAATCATGTTAAGTCTACCATCAGTAGTAGTAGTAGTAAGAATAACAATCAGTATGTAAATTCCATGACATCATTTTCTACAGCCTCAGGAAAGAAAGTGAACATTTCTGTTAAGTCATTAGCTGATGCCAAGCAGAGATTCAATGACGATGAATCATCTCACAGTAATACTGCACAAATAGTAACAGAGAGTGGGGATTTTGTGGTGCCTCAGTGTGATGTTGATAAAGATGATGATGGTATGGTGCGTTGTGTTAGTTCAGCTGGTGATGTACCACTCAGTTGTGAAGTAATGCCTTTAACAGATCATCTAGGAGATAATCATCAGAGCACTATGACGTTTGAAGCTGTTTCTGATCAGGATCTGTGCATTTCTGAGAGTTCACTAATTAAAGCCAGAGAGATATTAGATAGCCATATTGTTGACACATTTGCTACCGATCCAAGCAAAAACAATTTGAAAGAACTCGCCAACTTTTATGTAGAACCAGAATCTCAGGACTGTTCAATAAACTCAAAGGGCAATATTATAAAAGCTGGCATTTCACCACCACTATGTCATATGGGTGCTTTATTTCACACGGCTTCAGGAAAAGATGTCCATGTTTCTTCAGCAGCTATAAGAACAGTTAGGAAAACCCTCATTTGTCAGGAATCAAAAAGTGGATTGTGCCAGTCTGTATCATCTCCTCTAGAGTGCAGTCAGGAGAACGTAAGATCAGAACGTCCAGATGACAGGAGTACCCGCGTAACGATGACTGATGCTGAACAAACAAGGAAATATAGTAATCATTTGTTTCAGACTGCATCAGGAAAATCTGTTAAAATATCCAGAAAATCCTTAAATGCTGCAAGAACTAAGCTAAAAGATAGTGCTAATTCATGTACAGCTGGCACATCACCCTCTTTCTTCCAGCCAGCATCGGGACAAGATGTGTCAGTCTGTAATAAAGCTTTAAATGCGGCACACCAAACCTTACATGGAGATGTGAATGTGAACTCCTATCATACTAGCATGAATACAACTGATGATGGCACAGTCACGTCACATACAATGCATGTAATGAGAGGAAAGGAAAAGGTTCCGATCTTCCAGACAGCATCAGGAAATCATGTTGAAATATCGACGGAGGCATTATCGGCCATTAGAAAACAAATAGATCCAGATGTCTGTGATGAAAGGATGGCTAATTTAATGAGTCCTCCAAGAACATGTTCAAATAAAGATGTAGAAATATCTGTGAAAATGAAGAGTGGTAGCAATGAACAAATGTTTGATGTGAGACAAGGTGTAACTGTACCAAGCCACATATCGGATCGAAGTAATTGTCCATTCCAAACTGCATCAGGTAGCAGTGTAGGAATAACTAGTTCTTGTTTAATGAAAGCGAGGTATGTATTAAGTAAAGATTTTAAGCCGGTTACAAACTCTGTTCATGAACGACAATGTTTACCAGATCAATCTGTTCCAATAATTAATCAATATTCTATAAAGGAAAACACTAGGAGGAGGGCAGCAGAGTTTACTAATCATCAGCTATCAATAGGAAAGTCTGAACAAGCATCTTTATTTCAAACCGCATCTGGCCACAGTGTAGAGATATCACGAGATGCTTTGAGGAGTGTGAGAAAAGTCTTAGGAGATGATGTTAATAGTGAAATTAAGGCATCCAAATCTCTTTCTTTGGGTCAAAGTGTCAGCGTATCCAAGCCAGCTTTAGACAGTGTCCGAGACACACTAAATAATCAAGAAAGAATATCTCCTGATAATAATATTACGGACTTGGAAAATACGGAATGCAGCTTATTCCAAACAGCATCTGGCCAGGTTGTAGAAGTATCACGAGACGCTTTAAAGAATGTGAAACAATTATTTTCCGATGTTAATAGTGAGATATCACCAGCTGCAGCCATTAATACATCAGTATTTCAAACGGCTTCAGGTCATAGTGTTGGTGTATCTAAATCAGCTTTAGATAGTGTAAGAGTGACTCTGAGCGATGAAGAAGGAACATCTTGTAAACCAATTCCACAATCTGGAAACATTGCTACTGGATATAGCGTATTTCAAACTGCATCTGGTTCTGATGTTTCTCTTTCCACTGATGCATTAGCGCAAGTCAAGTTATTCCTTATCAAAAATGGTACTGATGTGGTACCAAGTTTAACTGCGACATTTAATTTTAATAGCACCAACAACAATAGTGTAGCTAATAGTGCTATTGTTAGAAAACCACAAGGAGCAACATGCGTAGCCAATGTTTACAGTGATTGTGACAGTCCTAGTGAGGTGAAGGATCAGAAGCGACATATAGGTGACTCACAAGAACACAGGAACAGACGCTGTGATGTACCACCAGAGGTTGGCGATGAGTCTCTAAGCACGAGTAGTCAGCTCACTGCATCCACATCATCTACATCTGCTAGTGAGATGCAGTCGAGCTCATGGCGACACAGAACTCCTGCTTTGAAGATGATCCCATACAGGTCGTATCCACAAGGTGAGATTAACCCTTAAATGGGCAAGTCAGCCTCTGCAAAATGTCCGTTTGATCCCCAAGAAAAGACTATTTTGGAAATTTTACCAATGAAATGACTGTCTCGATTATCGAGCCATTCATTCCAGTGTTAACATTTTAAAGATTTCTCTTGACTTACAAATGAACATTCTGTAAGCAAAATCATTGATTTTACTGACAAATTTTGACAATTAAAGGGTTAAATTATTACACTCCTCGCATAAAGAGGGTATTGCATTTGGGTCTACATGTCGCTTTATGTCTTCAGGTGTTCCTAAAACAAGCTTGAATAAATTTGTAGACGGTGATATGGCTTACTATACGTTTGGCAGCCTGACCTCTGCTACTTGTTGTATTCAAAGTCTGAAAGCAAGCATATTCCTAAAAGAAGCCTATCCAAACTTTTGTCTTGACGTAAAAAACTTTAAAACATTTGAAAAATGTGAAAGAATTGCAGCACATTTTAAAAACAGAATAACAAAACTCTGTAATCACCAAGTACTCTTAGAGCTTTGTGATCCAAGAAAATTCAAACTTCTGCTCAGTGAATGTCCATTTGCAAGCCAACTGAAGACTATTTTTGAAAATCTACCACTGGAATGACTGGCTCACTCAGTTACTGAGCCAGTCATTTGATTGATTGCTAAAAAAAATAAGCATCTGCTTAGCGAATGTCTATTTGGAGGTCAGCGCCGTTTTTGAAAATGTATCAAGCTAGAAACATTCCATTTGTAAATTTATTTAATGGCTTCTCTTGGGTTGTGAATGCACATTTCTCAAGATCACTTCTGAGCCCATTTGTGTCTGGTTTGCCCATTAACCCGTTAACACTCATATAAGCCAAATATGGCTTCTACAGCAGTCTTGACAAATGTCTTAAGTGCAGCCCAAGATAGGACTATTGTTGAAAATTTACTGCTGGAAATCACTGGCTCGGTTATATTTAATAGCTTTCCTGTTTGTTTGCATCGGTTAAAAGGTTAAAGGTCATATATGGAGAGTGTATTTTAAGACATTATAATATATCCAGTCCTTCCAAATCATATAGCTTTTATCAATTTGCTAATACATGGCATATTTTTATATTTATTGCTGATAAAGTACATAGCATTAGAATATTGCGTCATGAAATACCTCCCTTGAATTCCAAGCAGCTGTGACGTCATAGTGGAACAACCGCTGTTTAACCAGGGTAACTTCTTCATTCTATTGTATTTAGCAATGAATTTTGAAAAAGGCAATGATCTCAATGATATTCCCGGTAGACATTAGTCAGAAGTTTTTAATAGCGTCGATGCCATATTTAAATATGAATATCTCGGGCACAAAAACCCCCTTTTTGGATGAGATCTGCTTCGAGAAAATATCTCACTGTGGTTCTGTAGATACTGTATTTTCACGACACTATATCTTGCTACATCCAGTATTGGTGGGATGGCCGTCAAGTGCAGATCTAGGATTGTATTATTAGCTCACCTGGCCTAAAAGGCCAAGTGAGCTTATGTCGTGGCGACCGTCCATCGTGTGTCCGTCCGTCGTCCATCCATCAATTTTTCCTTTAAACGACTTCTTCTCAAGAACCGCTGGGCCAATTTCAATTATGTATGGCAAGAAGCATCCTTATGGCCTAGAGATCCAAGTTTGCTCAAATGAAGCCGATTGGCCAATTAGGCCGGCGGCTATCTTGGATTTTGGCCAATTTTTAGAAACGTCTTTTAAAAATCTTTCCGAAACCGCTTGAGGGATTGAAGGAAACCTCATGAAATATGATTTAGGGCAAGAGCTGAACCAAGTTTGTTCAAAGCAACTTAATTGGTCAAATGGTTCGGTGGCCATCTTGATTGACCCAGTTTTAGCGAAAATAACTTCTCCAGAACCGCTGAAGGGATCAGGCCGAAATGTGGCAGATATGATTAGGGACTAAGGGCCAGTAAAGTTTGTTCAAGAGAAGTTGATCCGTCAAAAAACATGGCCACCGTGGACCAATCAAAATATAGGATGTTTGGCGGCCATATTGGATTTTTTTATTTGATGGATTTTGAGGCCGAAATTGGTTTTATATAGGTTGTTGGGTATTCTGATCTCAAATTTGCTATTTTTGAAACTTGTCGGATGAACGGTTTGGTGGCCATCTTGGATCATCTTCCACGCCAGATGCTCCCATACTAAAGCAATGGGAAATTTAAAATATCTTCTCGAGAACTGCTGGGCCGATTTCAATTATATTTGACATGAAGCATTCTTACGCCATAGAGATTCAAGTTTGTTCAAATCAACCCAATCGGCCAATGTGGCCGGCGACCATCTTGGGTTTCGGCCAATTTTTAGAAATGTCTAAAAATCTTCTTCTCCAAAAGCGATTAAGGAATCGATTCAGAACTCACGAAATATGATCTAGGGCAAGAGCTGAACCAAATTTGTGCAAGGGAACTTGATTGACCAAATGGTTCAGCGGCCATCTTATTATGACCTAGTTTTTACAAAAACGACTTCCCCCAGAACCGCTGATACGATCAGGCCGAAATTTGTAATATATAATTAGCGACTACCGGTAAGGGCCATTAATGTTTGTTCAAGAGAAGTTGATTCGTCAAAAAACATGGCCACGGTGGAGCAATCAGAATATAGCGCGTTTGGCAGCCATACTGGATTTTTTTATTTGATGGATTTTGAGGCCGAAATTAATTTTTTGGGTATTCTGATCTCAAATTTGCAATTTTTGAAACTTGGGCAAATGGTTTGGCAGTCATCTTGGATCATTTTCCCGCCAAAAGCTCCCATACTAAAGCAATGGGGAAATTTAAAATGTCTTCTCGAAAACTTCTGGGCCGATTTGAATTATATTTGGCAGGAAGCATCCTTATGGCATAGAGATTTCATTTTGTTCAAACGAAGCCCATCGGCCAATTTGGCTTGTGGCCATCTTGGATTTCGGCGGATTTTTAGAAATGTCTAAAAATCTTCTCAAAAACCGTTTGAGGGATCAATTGAAACCTCATGTAATATGATCTAGGGCAAGAGCTCACTAAAATTTGTTCAAGGGAACTTGATTGACCAAATGGTCCAGCGGCCATCTTGGATGACCTCGTTTTCGCAAAAACAACTTCCACAGAACTGCTGAAGCTATCAGGCGGAAATTTGTGATATATGATTATCGACTAAAGGCCATTAAAGTTTGTTCAAGAGAAGTTGATCCATCAAAATGGGCCAAAAAATCAATATATATAGCATGTTTGGCGGCCATATTGGATTTTTTTTATTTGATTGATTTTGAGGCTAAAATTGGTTTTATCTATGTGCGTATTGTGATTTCAAATTTGCCATTTTCGAGACTCGGATAAACGGTTTAGCGGCCATCTTGGATCATTTACCCGCCAAAATCTCCCATACTCGAGCAATGGGAAATTTAAAATGTATTTTCGCGACATCTTTGATTTTGGTCGATTTTTAGAAATGTCTAAAGATCTTCTCCAGAATCGTTTGGGGGATCACTTCAAAATGCATGAAATATCATCTAGGACAAGAGCTGCACCAAGTTTGTTCAAGGGAACTTGATTGGCCAAATGGTTTGGCGCCCATCTTAGATAACCTATTTTTTGTCAAAACAATTCCAAAACCACTGAGCGGATTGGGCCGAAATTTAGGAGGTATGATTACGCACTGAGTGCCATTACAGTTTGTTCAAGGGAAGGAGCTACGTCAGAAACATGGCCGTAGTGGACCAATCAAAATGTAGCGTGTTTGCCGGCCATATTGGACTTGCAAAAATGTCCACAAATTCATTTAAAAGACTACTCCTAAACCGCCCACCAACAATTTTGACAAAAATGCACAGTGCTCGAGGTGAGCGACACAGGCCCCTTGGGCCTCTTGTTGAATTAGTCCAATATTTGAAGGGTCTGTGAGTGAGGGCGTGCCCTCCAAATGGCCGTTTGGGGAGATAGGGTTGGGCTGGTTCTTCTCCCTGAAAATTCTGATGCTATGCGAAGTCATTTCCTGCATTCCATTTGATAAACAACATGTCTATTTTGTATCCAAGCTGCGCCTATAATTCAGCAGAATCTGTTATGATTTTCCAGATGTATCTCTATCCCCCACCCCCCACCCCTCCTTGCACGCACGCATGCGCGCACACATTCACGCAAGCACGTAAGCATGCGCACACACACACACACAAACCAAATGCAAAGTCCACTGCTAGATGCGAATTTGCCTAAGATATCGCAATCAATTGATTTGTTTAAGTCTAAGACTGGAGAAAGCTAGGCCCATATTGGATACATTTTATAGGCCTGTAGACTTAAGCCAAACTATTTGTGACAATCTAAAACATCAATTTTAACAAGCATTGATTACAATATCATTTAGGGATATACATTATGCCAGCAATGAGTGACCGGGGGTGGGGTGGGGTGGGGATGGACTTCTCATAGGCTATGTGATTAACATAGAATGCCACTAACAGTTTGTGGAGGAAACCAAACGTGAATTCCACATATGGGCGGAAGAATATCGAAGGGATATTAAAAACACATAGATACTCCTGTTGCTCAACATTTTAATTTGCCCAATCATAGTGGACAGAACGTGTCCTTTAAAATTATACATGTTCTTCCTCATACCCTGAGGATCTCAACAAAAACCTATGTTGGAAAAGAACAAATGTAGTACAGGATACACCCACCCCACATGCCAGATCCCATAGGGACCAGCGATGTAGATTGGTGATTCCAAAATCTGAGTTGTTTTTATGTGATTAACCTACTTGAACAAGCAAATAACACTGCATTCAGTTGCAGAAATTATGCCAAAAATATCTGTGGTCGGGCCTACACATTGCCACTTATGACTTACGTTTCCTGTCTTTGAATGTAATGTAGCTAACGTATAAATTTACGCATAACGACACTCACTCTCCCACTATTTTACTGAAGTAATTTGTAGGTTTACGTACTAGAGATAAATGCTGGCCCTGAGTGTGTACAATTGTCGTGTATACTGAAAAAGCACATATATGAGTGAAGACGCGCAAAAAACGTGACAATAATAATTTATAACAGGTGGGTAAGATGAACTAAATTGTCATATTTAGATAGGCCTACGTTTATTAACAGTGCACAAATTTACGTTGGATAGCTTACGCGGCGAAGACTGTCAAAATTGTTTATTTACTATAAGCTTTCATTGACGTCCGCATGAACTGAAAGAGAGACGATCGATAACCGATATGTCAGTCTTCATATGAATTTGTTCATCTGCTACTATTTATGTGCTTCCATCACACAGAATGCTTGTTTTATCGCCCGGTGGTAATTTTCAATAAGCCTGGTGGTAATTTCTCAAAATCATATGCTTTGCATCAACGTGGAAATATGCAGGCCCGTCGATTCCCCAACTGGCAACCCATCCCCACCCCCCACACTCCACCCACCCCCTACACCTCCCACCCACCCCGCCCCCACACGACCATCCAACCATTGCTACGGTCATGTAATATCGATTATTTTTCTCGCATATTCATCTGTAATCTTACTAGTGACATAGGCCTATGCATGTTAGGTAAAACCAGAAGGGTTTCTGATAAAACCTACAAACAGTTTGTCTCAAAAATGATGAGTATATGCTAAGCTTTACAAACTCACACACTTGTACATTAAATTATCTTGTCATATACAGGCTAATTTTGTTCGCGTCCATTTCTATCGAACCAAAATCACATTGAAGCAATCGTGTTCTCAAACGTGTCTGGAAACATAAAACCGAGAAAAATCTGCCGTATTGGTTTTGTGTGTCTGTTTTATGTATGCACATGTATTTAATTCAGCAACAAAAATCTGTCATTCCGCTATGTAGGCTATATTATGTATGTTAAGTAAGAGCGTGCATTAGACTCTATGGTCAGTTGTTTATTTAGGGCTAAAATCAATCAACATATAACTTTGTATTATTTTTATTGGCATAAGACCTGAATAAGCTATTTTTATCTTTGCCTGATCAGGAAAATGCAACCAAACTGTACTTATTTCCTGCTGAAGTTGAACGGAGCTGTATGTATTCAATGTTCAATATTCAATAGCTTGTTCCACTATTACGTCATTATTGATGCTGAAGAGCTCAAAATCAAGGGAGGTAAGTCATCACATAATTTTGTGTATTCGATCATACGCCTACTTCGCGGCTTAATATTAGCTATTTGGTGAATGTTAGACACATACAGCTGGTTTGTTATTAATTACTATACATTATTGCATTAAATAGTTGCAAAATTGTAAATAAAAGGGATTTCTCCAAATATGACCTTTAAGCATCAATGACGTTCAGTCAAATTGTTTTCACAATAGTCAATGGTGAGATCTCATCTGTCATTCAAGTATATGACATCATAATAGGTTTGCACGATATTGTCCTAGGAGGTGTCACGATATATCGTGGTGAGAAAATCGCAATATTTCGATATATCGTATAGCCTATTTTATGGTATATGAATTCACAGGGTGAATTGGTCATGGGTTGAGTTGGACTGCACGGTTTGGCTTATGTAGATATATCGGCTTCGCTATGAGTTTTCATATCAGTTTTAACCGAATATGATGTCTAATTGGTAAATTTGAACAAAATTTTTAAATCCAGTCACCAAGATGCTTAAAAAACGAATGATCGTTAATAACAAGAAAATAGAACACAATTTCCCGCTATAAATTTTTGACCTTGGCTTAAAAACCTGTCCATCATTGCGAGAGTGAAATTATTACATTGGACAACCTAAATATTGCATACTCTGTTATAATCATCGTTTATTACATCAGAATTAATATAAAAAAAAAAGTTCACATTTCATGTCGTCTTTGTGAAAATGTACTAATTACATGATATTAGGAATGCACTGTAGATCCATAGAAATCTAATGTTTAGATCTGATCCGCATTTACCTAGCACCCGTTTACTAATGATAGTTCACCTTGCAGGATAAAGCATGTATGCCGTCTCATTTAGCTATCACATTTGTGAACGCACCAGCTCTCGCCTCTAAAATCAAGAGAGCAAGCAATATCACGTGATTTATATATTTTACTAATAATAGTTATCCTTCAGAAACATCTCGGATAGTTCACCTTGTTGGCTAAAGCATGTATACCATCTCATTTAGCTATCACATTTGTGATAGCCTCTCGCCTCCAAAAGCAGGAGAGTGGGCAATATCACGTGATTTATATATTTTCGCAGCGCCAATTATTGTCAAATTTAGGATTAATTTTGAATTTATAAACCATGCTTATTAAAAAATATACAATATTTATACCGTCCCAGGTAATAATTTCACTCACGCGATCATGGTTTTGAGCTATACAGTATGGCGGCAAGAAATTGTACCATTAAATTGTCTTAAATTTTCGTATTATTGGCAATCTTTTAAAACAATTTTAAAGAATGAACTTCAACTTGTTCTTAACCTATTCCTATGATAAGTCAACCACTCTCCCAAAGATGTTGGTTTGGAAAAAAATTGAACAGCTTGCCGTAATAGAAGGCTGCGCTACAAACACATGACAAATAGACAGTAAAATTTTTACGGTATTTCGATTTTTTTCAAAATCATATAAAAAATTGTGGCAAAAAAAAAATTGCTATTTTCGATTATATCGGATAATCGTGCAAGCCTACATCATAATAATTGACATAACATGTACATTGTACAATGTCAGCTGACGTCACAATCAAAATGCATAAGGAATAACGATGTATTTATCATCATTGAACTGATAAAAGTCTGTCAACTGTGCGAATTGTACATCTTTGATGCATTTACTATTTAATAAACATTATGTTGAATATTTTGAAAATAATTTGACTGGGTGCTGTTGTTGCCTATTATTGCTGCCTGTTTTTTGCACACATTCAAATTTTCAAAATATTAAGCAGCTTAGCTGTATAATTGCCTTGGAAATAGGATTTTAGGAATCCAGAGTCCAAAGTATATAAATCGATTCCAATACACGTAATGTGTGGGTGGAGATTAGCTAGAAATGGGCTGGGCAAAGCTAGAAATGAATCTCTATTACATCCTTGTTGTGCGGTGTCGATTCTAAAGGATCTATAACATGTAAGATATGGTACATGATTTTGCTTCTTTTGCCAGGTTGTCTGAGAGAGCCTCCATCAAGACAAGGACATATCTTCAAGCCTGTCAGATCAGTCTCCTTAGCAGCCCAACACATGTAAGACACTAAACGTTTAATAGTCAAGTCAACCAGAAACATTTTCCGCAATGTTTTTATAAATGTCCATTTGCAGACCAATAGGCCATTTGTGAAAATGTACTGCTGGAATGACTGACTTGATAATTGAGCCAGTCATTCTAGTCCTATATTTTCAAAAAAAAAGTCCTTGGCCTGCAAATAGACATTCACTGATGTCAATCTTGACCAATAAAGGGTTAAAAATAACACAGTCATGTCTATCTAAAAATCACATGACTTGTCAACATTGTCAACACATGGCTTCTGCAGGTCTTGAGAAATTTTCAGTTTACCAATTACCACTGGAATGACTGGCTAGTCATTCCAGTGGTAATTGGTAAACTGAAAATTTCTCAAGACCTGCAGAAGCCATGTGTGGTCAACTTGAATGTTAAAGGGTCAGGCCTCAAAGTGGTCCTACTTTTCCTACTATTTGGACATGTGTCCTACTTTTCCTACTTTTTAGGGGTTTGTCCTACTTTTTCTCAGAAATTAAAAACTATTTTTTAAGAAAATGGAATCTGATATCTCCCTTGTCTTTACCATAACTATACTTGCACTATTTTGTATCTACAATACCAGGACTTCTGGTAGTACATATACTATTAGGTTGTTGATGCCAGTTTTTCATATGCATCATGTGACTCCATAAAAGACACATTTTCTGAAATGTTTAGTGACAGTCAAATCAGAATACTTGAATGAAAACTTGTTAAAATTGTACACTTTAACCCTTTAATGGTCAAGCTGGCCAAAACCAGCCTCTGTAGTGATCTTGAGAAATGTGTATTTGCAGGCCAATAGAGGACTATTTTGGAAGATTTATCATTGAAGTGACTGACTCAATAATCATGCCATTCATTCCAGTGATAAATCTTCAGAACTGTCTTAGCTGGCAAATTAACATTTAATGATAAGCAATTTTGACATTCTTGAGGAAACATGTGTATGTGTACCTCTGTGTAATGAAGAGAAGTATCTTTTAGCATTTAGCAGTACTAGTATATAAAATAATATGATTTTAAGTTTTGAATTGAGTTTTCTGTACTGTATACACAAAAAGTGTACCATTTTAGCAA
Organism: Chaetoderma sp. LZ-2023a; assembly: GCA_034401795.1. Lineage (NCBI taxonomy): Eukaryota > Metazoa > Mollusca > Caudofoveata > Chaetodermatida > Chaetodermatidae > Chaetoderma > Chaetoderma sp. LZ-2023a. Next base: position 45,244,726 of record CM067366.1, read on the forward strand.
TTGTACTTTACATTCTGGTGTGGAAGTGGGCCTTTAATTGAGCAAAATCCTGAAAAGCAGTTGGACAATATTACTTGTAATTTAAAGGTAGACCTGGTTTGATGATCTATGGATAATTTATTCAAGGCTATGGGCAGTAATCATCGAATAAAGGGTTGAAAGAACTAATCTGTGAATTATAATCACACAGTAATGAGAAAATTATATTTGCTACATCTGTACCCCATGTACATACTTGACACTTGATAAATCCACATACGACAGAGTGGCTATCATGAACAGATTAGGCATTTATAAATAGCTAATGAGACCATACCAATGCATAAATATTTTTAATCTTAATATTTCGAATTGTCATATGAAAAAGGACATGAAGATCACAAATAATCACTAACAGCCATTTGTTGTTGTCAGGTGTCAAGTATGTAATACAGATTTGGAAATACAATTTTCTCCATTATTGTATTGTTTCATGATTAATTCTTTCAAAAACTGTTTTGGCGAGATATTGCCTATAATACTGTCTCACCTTGCCAACATTAGCATCCCAAGTTGATTTCTGTAAAGATTTATAAATAGGAGAAGATGGTGTGGCTATATGGGACGATGGGAGGCCACATTAATAACAAGAAAATTGATATTACATTAAAAAACACTTATTTATATTATAATAAGAATGGACTTACTTACTTAAGACTTATTTTAAGACCTATTTTCAGTGCTTGCTACTCATTATCATATTCCTACTTTTTTTCTAAAAATGTCCTGCTTTTTTTCAGGACCCCACTTTGAGGCCTGAAGGGTTAAAATTCTTTAATTTAGAATTAATTTCCAAGACCCTTAAAAGTGGTGGGTTATAACAAATTGACTTGAAAATCCTAAAATTTAAGAAAATTCTCTGAAGCTCTTATTGTCAATACATTACGACGACACTGATTGACCTTTTAACCCTGTAATGACCCATCTAACGAAAACTGACTGTTGCAGGCCAAGAAAACACCATTTTTGTCGCGTCCGTACCGAAGCAGAGAATCTCGACATCGCGATCCAAATGATGTTGGGCATCCGATGTCTGGCATGAAAAGAATTAGTTAAATGTTACGTTTTTCAATGGCCATTTAATTCATCAAGGACTTATCCGATCCTAATAAAACTTTACATATTTGATCTATACCATCATTGCATCCAGTCTCAATGATAAGTTAAATGATTTTCAATGGTTTTCCATATTTTTACGGGTTTGGACTTGGCTTATTTTGCAAGAAGAATTAGGTAAATGTTTCGCGGTGGTGCCGACTGAAAGGGGACGCACCACGTACCGTACCTGGTTGGTCCTGCCAGTAGTCATATGCTTGTCTCAAAGACTAAGCCATGCATGTATGGTACATACGTCGAACGAAGTGACACAGCGAATGGCTCATTAGATCAAAGATTTTCAATGGACTTAATTTATAAAGCCGTAAGAGCTTATCCGATCCCAATGAAACATTACAGATTTGTTCTATATCATCATTAAAAGTTAATAACGACGTAGTCAGTTAAAATGAACCAGGATAAATGGTTTTTAGCCTGATGCTTGGTTTCACATGTGAGACCAAAGGTCTGAATGATCTGGACTCGTTTCGCTGTCCTTTATATACCATCCTATTGGTGAACCTGTGGATTGAGTGAATCTTGACCAAATATAGACAAATGGGTTGGCGGTTCCCATGTTCGAAATTTGTACCGGTTTGGTAATAAATATTTTGGTTGACATCATTGCATTCAGTTTACACCACAATTTAAACGATATAAACATTTTTTCCATACTTTTACATGGTTTGACAATTTGATTCATCAAGTGGGTATACTATCTTTAGAAATCCTTATTTCGTGACACTGCCACACATGATGTGTGAGATGTGGAAAAACTAAAGGGCTCGACATGTGGGATGCAATTCATCTAGTTTAATGTTTAACCCAGTTTCTGAGCCAGTCATTTCTGCGGTAACATTTCAAATAATTTCTTGGTATGCAGATGGGCATTCCTCAAGACTACTGCAAAGGCCAGTTGTTATTACACCACAAAAACATCCATTACCGTTCAATCACTACTTGCTAAATCAATTATTTGCATTTTGCTATCAGAATAAGATTTTTATGCCTGCATACACACCTCCCCATGCCTAATCCTATTCCTATGGACCCTCAACCAGGCTACTGGTTGAGTCCCACCTCCAGCCTACCATCAGGTATAGACTGGCACCAGTCTATACTCACCTCATAGTGACGCTTGTCGCTACGCGCGCTCACGCATGCGCATCAGAGCCCGAATAGGAAACAGATTCACTTTTCAATTATTCTGCATGCAGAATAGTTGTCTAAAAATATTTATATAAGTTTTTGTGTTTTGCGCTGTGGCAGTGATACCTTTTGACGTTATATCTCGGAACAATATGCCCAATATGAAGTCAATCCTCCATAAGTTACGTCTAGGAGTATAATTGTGTTTATATGGTATCTTATAGACGAATTTATATATTACCGGTTTTCGCGAAGATCGTTTTTGCTTCGTGGTATCTTGATTGTTAAGCCTATCCTAAATCATCATCATCATTGATAATGTCCAGTCCATATATAGAGCCTGTAACGAAGTTATTTCTAGTGCATTATAAAGATTATATTAAAATCCCTTGAAAGTTTCTGGTACGGAAATTTGAATTTTCCCGCTGTTAGAACTGAGTTGAGGGTGTCTCTTGTGTGAGAGTTTGAGTGGTATGCTTCATTGTTACGTTTTTTCGTTTGTAGGAGTTAGCGAAAGGTCAGATAAGACTAAATGTTCGTCGGCAAAATGTGATCGTCATCACTCGATCGAGTTCGCCGGGCACGTTTGTGCGAAGTGTCCTGTACTACTAATGCTATGTGTGTGATTTGTAAAGGGTGGCCGGTTTTCGGTAGCGAAAGCGTTCTTTAAAGATTTGTCGGTCTAACAATCGCTGCCTCTGGTCGTCCTTCCCCTTCCTCCGTTGCTAGCAAGACAAGGGCGGTGTCCTTTGCTTCAACCTCTTTTCCGTTATCGGTAGCAACGGAGGGGGGAAATTAATCGGGAGATTCGGACGCCGTGATGGCGCTCTTTGCTAGGTTTGAGTCGTTTGCCACCGTTTTGACGAAATCACTTGATGAAAGAATCTCTTCTGCAATAAAAGGAAAAAAAAGGAAGGAGAGCTCGTGAAGCTCCGAGGATAGCCCGAAGGCTAGCGGGCGTTCCCGCAAATGGGGGAAGCCAGTACCCCTGACCTCTAGACAGGTGATGGAATCGCCGAAAAAGCAGAAGACAAGAGCATCTAAGCTCTTGAAGGTGTGCTCGGAGGGTGCACCACAGAAAATCCACGTTAGACTAGAAGGTGACGGGCATAACCTTCAAGCCGTGGTGGCGTCGGCGGAAGCTGGCGTCCATAAGGCTAGTACTTAATGAAAATGCCAATGTAACGGTGGTTCCGGTGGTTAAAGTAGTCTCGAAAGCGCCCATTGTTGAGAGGTCATTACCTAGTCTTGCTAATTCCGGTTCAGGTGTGGTAGACTCGGGTCATTTGGACTCGGGTTTACTTCCGTTTTACGATTCTCATTCTTTTTCCGGCCGGACTTCCGGTTTAGCGAGACATCCGGGTCGTCAAGATCCGGTTCCGGCTTCGGTAGCTTCCGTTTCCGGAAGGACTTCCGGTTGTGGGTGGGGGGTCGGCAAGATCTGGTTACCACTTCCGTTTCGGTAACTTCTGGTCTGTCTTCCGGTTATGTAGGACATCCGGGTCCTAGAGGTCTAGTGTCTACTTCCGTTTCCGGGTCTTTTAGCGATTCCGGCCATTCCGGAGTCTGAGGACTCTTTTTATTTTCCGAATTCTGGTAGAGGCGTTTCCGGTTCCGGGGTGGACACTAGTCAGTTTACTTCCGCTTCCGGTATTAGAAGTGTACTTCCGGGTCGGTCAGACCTGGATGTAATTCTGATTTCCGTTTCCGGTTTCATGAGAGCTTCTGGAAGAATGCATATCCGGGTCTGTTGGACCCGGCATTGCATTGTTCATCAATTCCCGGTTCCGTTTTTTCAGTTCCCTCTTCCGGTTAGTCTGTACATCCGGATTGTAGGATCTTGATCAGTTCCGGTAGTCTACTTCCGGTTTTATCCATTTCTTTTTCCTTTTTTCCACATCCGGATTTCGTACAGCCGGGGATAGGGTCATTTCCGGTTTTACCCGGCATTACATGTTCATCCATTTCCGGGTTTTCAGCTTCCTCTTCCGGTAATTCTGTACATCCGGGTTGTAGGATTTTGATCAGTTTCCGGTAGTATACTTCCGGGTTTATGCATTTCCGTTTCCCTTTTTCCATATCCGCATTCCTAGAATCTAGTCATCTTCTTGCCTAAGAATTAGTCTTATTTCAGTTTTTGTTTAATATTGGGAATGTTAAATTGCTGAAAATAGTCATTCCAAGTCATTGCCAGTCTTGTAGTCTCTCTTGGAATGGTAGTCTATTCAGACATTTATTCGTTTATCAGCGACAATTTCAGCGTAATTAAAGACTCTCCTGACTGGTTACCGTATGGGATTTTGTTGCAGATTATTTTCTATGCACATTTCATAAGCCGATAAGTCAGGTGGTATTCTACGCATTATTTCGAGATACGATTTTTGCTTTCATCCAACTTTAGATGGCCAGTTGTCTTCGGGCCATTCAGTGTTTTTTCTCGCTCCTTTTACCTCTTATGTCGGCAGGTTGACATATTTATTTAACCAAAGGGAGTTTATTTGTGGAGGGGATAACCCTGATTCTTAAGTAAATCGTAGTATAATTTCGTCAGTCGCTGAAAAGAATTAGATTCAGTAAAGGTTTCATAGGATCATTATGAGTACAGGATTAATGTCTACAAGTACATTATTCGCTTAGAAAGGATAATCAATCGGATAAAGGGGCAGGAAGGAGGAATATGAGTAGGATTCTTCTGCATTGACATAGTTTCGGTGAGTTCGTTTTGTTTTCATTTTTTCCAGATTTTTGTTTGGTTTTCCTTTTATAGCGTAAATTTTGCTCTATTTTGACTGGGTTGCTGCGGGCCTTCGGACGGGGGTTTCGGGGGGGGGGGGGGGGGGGGGGGGGCGGGGCTCGGGATTTGCTGGGTATTTTGGGGGCAGTTTGGCTGAAGGTTGTTGGTGATGCCACCGGCAATTTTCGGTCGGATTATTCCCGGATTATTCGGTGAGTCTTGGGTTTTTGCTCGTTGAGGTTGGGGGGGGCCCTTATTAAAAGGGGCTAGATATTCCTGGATCTAGAATCCTTCTATGTAGTCTCCTCTTCCAAAAAGGTTTTCTGTTCCTTATTATTAGAAGCTATTAGCTTTAGAGGGGTTGTTGTTTGTCTATGATTGTCAGGGAGTCTATAGAAGAGGCTATTCATTGGAAAGTAGATCCAGGCTTCTGTGCATTGGTCGGATTGTCTGTTAGGCTTCTAAATCTCGATTCGTTCAGTCATGGCCATGGGGTTTTCTTTCATTTTTAGAAGGAGGAATGAGGTTTAGTCTTATGGATTGTCCTCTAGTAGAGCTGTTCGCGGCCTCTCTGAATGCTCAGATCTTCTCTTACATGTCTCCTTTTCTGGACAGTCAACCGCTCGGGGGGTGGATGCTCTGTCTCAGTAGTGGACAGGAATGTTCGCCTATGCCTTCTCTCGAATGATTTTGATTCAGTTAGTTTTGAAGAGGGTCAAGGATCAGGTTTGCGAAATTCTTCTGATAGCTCCCTGTTGGCCAAAGAGGATTTGGTTTTTAGACCTTCTAGATTTTCTGGTAGATTTCCCTCTTCTTCTTCCAGTATACCAGGATCTTCTATCTTAAGTAAGAGGTCTTTGTGTGCATCCAAATTCAATAAATTTTAGTGTGTGTGTCTGGAGATTTAAAAAAAATTTAGGTGAATGATGTTCAGACCAAGGTTTCGTGCCCGATTCTGGTTCGATACCCAAATTATTAGATTTTTTATCTTATCTGTTTGGGTATTTTCATTTGTCAGTTATTACGTTCAGGGAGTATAGATGTTCTCTGGTGTCATCCCTTCCTTGTCTTCTGTATGCCGATGTCAAGGATACTAAGACTTTTAATAGCTTTATTAGAGGTCTAAGTAATATTCGTCCTCCGATTGCTAAGTCTTTTCCTTCCTGGAGGTGGGCTTTGGTTCTTCAAGTTTTGGCAGGTCGCCATTTTGAACCTATTTCTTCTACCAGTAGTAAGCTTGGTTTTGTTTTTAATTGTCAAAGCTGTTTTTTCTTGTTGCTACAGCCTCTGCTAGAAGGCGTTCAAGAGATTCATGCTCTTTCTGCTGAAAAGGAGAGATTTATAGTTTCAGGAGACGGCTTTGATATCCCAGAAGGAATTTTTTTATCTATAACTCGCACTAACCGCTATCCTGCTAGTCCGATCATTTTAAAATCTTTTTCGTCTGTCGCCATCCGAAAAATTTTGGTGTCCTATTAGGGCATTAGGAACCTTCAATCAGCGATCAGATGTTATAAGAATCGATCCATCTCATTTATGTTTTTCCTACGAGGAAAATTTATCTAAGCCGGTCTCAAATTCTTCGATTGTCAGATGGATTTTGAGAGAATACTTAATCCTTGTTATGAGATAGCCTCACCGGATCTAATTAATCTCTCCCTTATTAAAGCCGATGACGTTAGAGGTATGGCTACTTCTTTCGCTCTTTTTGAGGGATCGTCTTTAGATGAGATCATGCAGGTAGCAGGAGGGAAATGTGAATACACCTTACATCCTTTTAGCTCAAAGACCAGAGTGCAGGCTAATCATGGTGTGATTGAGCTAAATGCACTATTAGGTTACGTTATTAGCATTTGGCTAAGATTGATTTAATTTTATCCTTGTTTGTTAACTAAAAAAGCCGAAGACTATTTACCAAGTAATTCCCACCATTTTCGTTAGGACTATGCGTCTGTGAGATAGGGGGAGAGTCTTCTTTTGGTTTTTAGTTATTTCTTTAAGTTGAAGTTGTTCGTATTTGCTAATCACGGTGTGGTTGAGCTAAATGCTATATTAGGTTATGTTGTTAACATTTGGATAAGATTGATTTAATTTATCCTTGTTTGTTAACCAAAAAAGCCGAAGACTATTTACCAATCACTTTCCACCATTTTCGTTAAAGGACTGCGTCGGTGAGAAATGGTGAGTCTTCTTTTGGTTTTTAGTTATTTCTTTAAGTTCAACTTGTTCTTATTTGCTAATCACGTTGTGATTGAGCTAAATACACTAATATGTTATGTTAATAACATAGGGATAAGATTGGTTTGATTTTTATCCTGGTTTATTGATTCTCAAATCTCCCACCTTATGTGGACAGGGGGCACTGACCAAATCTACGGGTTTAGCAAGTAGTGATTGAACGGTAATGGATGTTTTTGTGGTGTAATAACAACCCCCCCACAGACCCCCCTTGCGGGTTGGTCTGTTGTTTTATTAACCACTATAAAAACATACTTACCGTTCAATCACTACGACCCGGCCTCAACCACCCCGCGTGGTAAGATTTGAGAATCAGACTTTAAATATTTTGCACTTAAATTTAGAAAAGTGAATCTGTTTCCTATTCGGGCTCTGATGCGTGAGCGCGCGTAGCGACAAGCGTCCCTATGAGGTGAGTATAGACTGGTGCCAGTCTATACCTGATGGTAGGCTGGAGGTGGGACTCAACCAGTAGCCTGGTTGAGGGTCCATAGGAATAGGATTAGGCATGGGGAGGTGTGTATGCAGGCATAAAAATCTTATTCTGATAGCAAAATGCAAATAATTGATTTAGCAAGTAGTGATTGAACGGTAAGTATGTTTTTATAGTGGTTAATAAAACAACAGACCAACCCGCAAGGGGGGTCTGTGGGTTTTTTTGGCTGACCTGGTCATTAAAGGGTTAAAAAGTCTGTGAAACGGGTAAAGTATCTGTAAATATCATTGCACCCTTTGACGGTCAAGATTTGTCAAGAAATTGAAATATTGGCTTAGTGAACCTTTATGTGCTGGCCAAGAGAAGACTATTTTTGTCAAACCCATTGTGAAGCGGAGAGTCTCCAAATGGCTATCCAAATAATATCCGGCGTGACGAGAATGGACCGTTCCATTTTTAGCTATGCCCCGCCCATCACTAGCTAAGCTCCACCCACACCTCGCCGTGTTGGGATTGATCGATCCCCCAAATGCCCTAGCTATCAATATTCTGAAAACTATGCAGGGAAGCTGTTGAATATTTTGTAACTAATTTGACTGGGTGCTGTTGCTGCCTATGGCAGCAACAGCGCCTAGTCAAATTAGTTTCAAAATATGCAACAGAATATTTATTAAATAGTAAAAGCAAACAATTTGGACAACAACACATAGAGCATCTTCAAGTATGCGTTCGTGACATACGTATCGACGTCATTCATTATGATGTCATTGTATACATCACGCAGTACATTATGACGTCATATGATGGGTGGGCACTCTGGAAAGGTGAATTAGGTCAATGTTAAAGTTTTTCAATGTAATTTTAATTCATCAAGGACTTATCCGATCCTAATACAACCTTGCAGATTTGATCTATATATACCGATTTTCAAATTTTTTCCATATCTACATGGATTCTACTTAGTTTATTGTGGACCAAGAATTAGAAAAATGTTTTAAAGGTGTCTCATTGTACATTTAATTTATCAAGGGCTTATCTGATCCCAACAAAACGTTACAGATTTATTCTTCTATCATAATTGTATTCAGTTTGCAGCAACATTCAAAAGATTTTAAAGTTTTTTTCCATACTTTTACGTAGTATGGACATTTAATTCATTAAGGGGATATACTAGTTTATGAAGTCGTTATTTCGCAGCACT